>CM046666.1:57685952-57913931 GCA_025594165.1 Tamias sibiricus
CAGTTAGAGAATACAATATTGCAAAACTCATGTGTGTTATAATTAAAACCTATTAATTCAAATGATAGCTAACATTCAATGAGTGTGATATTTCAGGCACTGTCCTGTATCTTTTACAATATCTATTGCCATTTGTCCTAATGATAACCAAAGAGGTAAATACTGTTCAATCCCATTTCACTGATGATAAAATTTGAGGTATAAAATCCAATACCACGTAATTAGTAAATATCCATACTGACAATGAAGCACAAGTCTGTTTGGCTCTAAAAATTATTGCTTAGTATTTGTGGATGAAATAGAGATATAATATACTGTAAAAATAGAAGAAACTCAATAAAGTAGAGTAGTTCACCTCCTCTTTTGGATTAGGTCTTAGTACACTGACTTTTTGTGACTCTTATGAAAATAAGCAACATGTTAGAGGTATTTCTAAGTACATAATATAGCCTCAGTATATTTTTGTCCATCAAATAGAGATTTTTATTTAACCAATGACTTAAAAGTATTAGTCTGAGTAGATTTAATTACTATTATATTTAATAGTATTTAACTATATTTAAGATGCTTATTTTGTCATTGTAAAATTGGGAAAATATTTCAGAACAAGAATACAGAACATTTGTAGATTTTGGAAAATATGTAATATTATATTCTACTACATGAAACCACAGAATCATTTTCGCTCCCAAAATAAATCCAGCTATGACTAACAATTTTTTTTCTAACAAAGAACATTTTAATTTAATTCTAATTATGAATCTTCTTTCTGAATCCTAGATTTTGGCTGTTTGGAAAACAAGAAGTGATTTATAATAAATATATACTGGTTGCGACCCACTATTGTCCATGTTAGAACCAAGCTGCTTATAATCATTGTCTGCCCTTGTCAGCTTCACTTGAGCATGCCTATTTGAAACCAGTTTGTGTTCTCTCTAGCATCTCTATTGCATGTGAGGCATCTGTCCCATTTAGCAGGCATATGGGTTTCTCCCAGTATCCCAGTTTCATTTATTATGGAAGATAACGGCTTTGCACTTTGAGATGAGTGGTAAAGTTCTTAAAGTGACAGTAGCATAAGCCACCAGCCAGTATTTTGAAACAGAGCATTCCAAATATATGTTGCAAATTTGAGGAAAATATGCCCAATCGTTTTTTACATGATGCAATAACCCAAAGACAGAAATTTAATTTTATTTACATAGATTACCTAACATCTCTTTTATCCTATCTCTAAACACTGGAATAACATTAGGAATTTTAAGACAATGTGTATGCAATTCATTGTCACAATAACTCTTAATTTCATGTTCCTATGGAATGTGTTTCCAATACAAAGAATAAGGTAAAAACTGGTGAATTGTGGATAATCTTCATAACACAAACTGAATCTCCCTTTTAGTTAACTTTAAAAATATAATATTCAAAATTTAGGTTACAAATTTGTTTTTGAAAATCACATTAAGCATAGACACCTCCATTCCACTAGTAAGATTATTCAAAATAGGCAAAATACTAAAAATAAATAAATAAAATAAACAAAAATTATTGTTATTTTCCCAATGAGAAATTTTCAAACATCTTGCTTTTCCCAAATCATTAAAACTGTACAGTAGATGATGCTCTGATGCTGTAGGGAGGAAAAGAAGTCCTATTCCCTCTTTAGAATCTCACATTGAAAACTTCTGTACAACGGGAAGAGAAAGTATGTCCAGAAAGTACAAACACAATACTGATCACTTGTAATAGTTCCTATATGCCAAATTAAGAATTTTGACAAATGTTGGGAAGGAGACGTCTTTAAGTATATATCTTTAGGTAGAAAAACTAGGAAGTGATTTTTGGTTGGTTGGTTTTCTTGTTTTTGTTTTGTTTTGGTGTGTTTGTTTTTTTAGAGCTGAAAATCCAGAGGTTTTGACATGTATTAGTAAACCAAGTCTGGTTACTATTAATCAAGGTGATTGCTGACATCTGAGCTAACTGGGTATTTATTGTATGGGCAATGAACTGTCTGTGCCTAGTTTTTAACCAGGACGTGGTCTTGTTGTAAAGATGAGGCACCAGCTATTTTAACTCTTGTTTTATCAGGATTCATATTTATATCCCTTTTTTCAGGTGGTGTGGCTATGACAGGATATGTCATTATATGGGTTTAAAAAGCAATCAACTCATTTGAGTTGCTAGTTTTATGCTTCTGGTATAGATTATGAAATACCATTTCTGGAGGTTCCAAATATAGATTTTTTTTCTGTCTAGAACCTGGGTTTACTTTTTATAACCCCAGAGGAATAATGTAAGGGTTGAATATGATTTGCTTAAATACTATTTATTGAAATTTAAGCAAATTCAATTCTCCAAAAGCTTTCACAGATAGTTTCCTCTCTTGAGAAAATTTGTATTGACTACCAAAATAGTAATATTTATGTTCAAGATTAGATATTAGCTCTTACTGATGAACATACACCATAGAACTTCAGTAGCATACAATAATAAGTAGGTGTTTTTCACTCGTGTGTCCAGGGTTGTATGTGTTTAGATGATCTGAGTGGGCAGGACTGGACTTACTGAGTTGATGGTTGGGTCCATGTGTTGATCATTCTTCTTGGACTTGATGGCTACTTAGGCTATATTCTCCTCATGGCAATGGCAGAATCAGAGGAGGATGCACATACATTCCATGCCTCTTCTTGCTTTATTTACACTGTACTGCAATGTTAAGCTAGTCCTGTGGCCAGGTCCACAGTCAAGCAGCAGGGAAGTACACTCTCTCTACCATGAGACCATGGTACAGTATGGATATGCTTTTAATTATAAGAGCAAGGACCACAGAGGAATAACTGAGTACAGTATTTGGAACTACTGAAATTCAGGGAAAATGAAATTTTTATAAACTGCAAATCACTTTCTTGAACAGAATATAGATCTTCAGCCGTCATCTTCTTATAATTTATTTGTAATCAGCTGCTTCCTATCACTCATTTCCTGTACCTTCTCACAGGCTGCTCTTTCTCCTAGAATGTCATGTTCCCTTCGTAACCTGATACCTTTTAACTCATCCTTTAAGTTCAGCACATGCATCACCTTTTACATGAAGTGCATCCCCTCTAGCCCAGAGCTTCCTATGCTGCATTGTAATGATCTATGTCAGTCTCCCCAGAAGGCTGAGTGCTCCTTGGAATCTTTTCTTCCTAGCATTACTAGCATGTAGCAACTACTCATGATGCATTTATTAAAGGCAGAAAATGAAAAGAAGAAAGATAAAAAGACATAGTTCCTGTTTTCTAAACTCATTTCTAAACTTTCTAAAAATACATATTTTATCAATAGTTTTATACAAATGAATTTTAATTGTAAAAACAAGTTATTTTTTTTCCTGAAATGAAATGATATAACTAAGTAGATTATCCATTTAAAAATTTTGTATCCTCCTATCCCTTTTTAAAGTAAGGTAACATATTTATTCCCTAAAACTAGTTACAGTTTTATTTTACATAAAACTATATTATGCTTAGAGGTTAACAAGAGTAGCCATTGCCTATACAAGCTTCAGATTTGATGTTAATCTCTGGTAGATTACTGGGCTGATATATTAGAAGGAAAATACAACATTTAATTTATGGTTAAGAATAACTTGAGATTATTCTGTAACATCAAGGATTATACTTTTTTTTTTTTTTTTTTTTTTTTTTTTTTTTTTTTTTTTGGTACCAGGGATTGAACTCAAGGGCACTTGATCACTGGGCCACATCTCCAGCCCCTATTGTTATTTTATTTAGAGGCAGGTCTCACTGAGTTGCTAAGTACCTCGCCATTGCTGAGGCTGGCTTTGAACTCGCGATCCTCCTGCCTCAGCCTCCCAAGTGCTGGGATTACAGGCGAGTGCCACCGTGCCACCGTGCCCAGCTAAAGATGAGGACTCTTTTTTAAAAGCTTTTTTATTTTTTGGTGATGCTGGGAATTGAACCTAGGGCCTTGTGCATGCAAGGCAAGCACTCTACTAACTGGGCTATATTGCCAGCCCAAGGATTACACTTTGAAATTATAAAATATAAATAATTGAAGCAATTAAATCACAGCACCCAAATTTCATTAAAGAAGTGTGAAAACAAATCTTAAAATGACTCATCAAGTAAGTTTTCTTTTATTCAGATAAAAGAAATAAATTCTGAAAAAGAATAAATCCTGAAATTAAATCTCTCAGTAAGTACAGGCTTCCCAGTTAGGAATAGTTTTTGAAAATCATACAAACCAGAAATACTTTGATATTTGGACACAGATTTATTAAAATATGAAATATTTAATTTGAAAACACATGCTATTACTAAACTATTTTATTTTAGCAATCTTAACCTCTCAGTTCTGGGGAATGATTTCTCATTAAGAATATGAAAAGTACTTATTACTTTAATTATCACAGTAACTGGATGGTGAATTTAAAAATTATATATTTCATTTAATGCTTTTGTCCAGGAATATACTTTGTCATTCAATAGATATATGACTACTACTTATTTTTCAAATATTTCGAAGTAGTAAATAAAAAATTCTATACCAAGGACACTGTATATGTGAAAGATAGCTAAACTATAAGAAAGAATTTTTTTTCAAGATATGGTTCTTTTCATTGCACACCAACTTTGATAAATCAACTTAATCCATGTGTTAGTATGATATGTGGTATACTCTCAAGTGATAGTGCGAATCTTTAATACAATTAAATGCATAAATATGAACTGTTTCATCTTAACATTGTTCATATAATTTCTGCTGAATATATTAGTTTAAGCTATGTGAAGTTGACATTGTCCTCTTGATTTATAAATTATTTAATTTTATACCAGGGGGTGAACTCAGGGGCACTCGACCACTGAACTACATCCCCAGCCCTACTTTGTATTGTATTTAGAGACAGGGTGTCACCGAGTTGCTTAGCAGCCTCACTTTTGCTGAGGCTGGCTTTGAACTTGTGTTCCTCCTACCTAAGACTCCTAAGACGCTGGGATTACAGGTGTGTGCTACCACACCAGACAATTGATATTTTTAAACTACAAAATGGTAATTTCACAAGTTCATATTATTAAAAAGTTTACTGACAGTGTCATACAGCTGTGTGTCCATATAGCGATATTAATGTTTCATTTGAATTATTAATAATAAAGAATATTTATTAACATAAATATCATATTATGTTTAAAAAATATATATATAAATGAACAAGGCAATTAAAATGTGGAAAAATGTAAGACATGCTACTTAGAATCTAATATTTAGAGAAATGCAAATGTTATAAGATGAGATATTATGTTTTTCCTTTTACCTCAACAAAATTTGCCAACAACCAGTATTATTTACAATATAGGAAAAGTGATAATTTTATTATTTGTGTGAATATAAATTTGTATAACTGTTTTGAGGAAAAACTGGACAACATTTATCAAAATTGAGTATGTGCAAACCCTACAACTTAGAAATATATTCTAGGACTCTACTCCACAAATATGCTATGGTGAAAGTAAAATTGCATTCAGTTTTAGAAAAATAAAATGTGTATACATGCAAAAACTAAACTTAAAAGCTACTAAAATAATTGTCTGTGGGATTGGGATGATGAGGATATATTTTTAAATTGCATATTTAAATTATATATTACAGTGACAACAGCAAAATTTATAATGTAAGCAAAATTTACAACATAATAACTAGATTGATGGGACAAAGGGGAAGATTCTGAGCTCAGTTGTTCCTGAATAGTTACTGAATGAGCAGTTAGTATTTGTAAGTAAATATTTGGTAGGTTTAGTCTCAAATTCCTGGAGTAGGCACAGAAGCTTAGAAACTTTTGCTGTTTCTCAGTATCACCTCAAACACACACACACACACACACACACACACACACACACACCACAAATGCATGCACATACTTGTGCACATACACCAGGAATGTATGCTTTTTCACAGAATTCTTTAGCACAGAAATTATTTTAGACCTCATTATATAATGTAAAATAATCCAAAGAAAAATTTTTATAATTCTTATTTTTCCTATTTTAATATAAATATCTACATACATTTTATATGATTGTTTAGTATTTCATATACACGTACAATTTATGCTATATATTTGATGTTATATCGAAGAATTTATTTTCCTTGTTCATAAATATTCCAAAGTGTACTCAATTTCAATCATAGAGTGATAGTGTAATTAAGAATGTTCAATGATTTATTTTGCCAGGTTCCTTTTATTTGACATTTAGTTTGTTTTCAACATTTGGGTATTATAAATAATGCTGTAATGAACATCTGTGCACATAAATCTTTGATCCCATCTCTTATTATCTCCTTAGTACAGACTTCTGGAAATAATATTAATAGCAAAGAGTATCCATTCCTAGTTAATATAAAATAATGAGTGATGTTATTTATGACTTTACCATGATTACAGTTTTAATATTCTTGTAATTTTTGAGAATATTATAGAACAGATACCATTCCAGACTGTGACTAATTTACAGTTTAACTCCTGTGGTTTTTATTACAGATGAAGACTATTGAGCCATTTTCTTTAAAATGTGATTACTCACCCTTTCTTAGCCTCTCAGTAAAATACAAAAAAAATAACAAAAAATAGGTGTCGTATCAAGCACTTATTTTTGAAGGTGTTTTCTGTTTGTTTGTTTTAAATTTTTAAATTAGCTGACCCATCATGGATCCAAGAAGCCCTGTTATTCTTCACCCATGTCAAGGTCCTAACCTGTGTAATGGCCTACTGCCAATTTGAGTAATTGCATATTTCCTACTTTCTTCCAAACACATTCATTTAGGAAAGTTTTTCTCATCTTTCTCATAAATTACAAAAGACTGGCTTTTAATAATAAATGTTTATCGTGAGTTCAGCTGAACTCAGGAAAGCCACAAAGTGAGTCTGCATCCTAATACTATATATCTACACATAGTTCTGAGTATTAACATATAGATGTGAATAACACATCACAATATATATTGTTAGAGGTATTCTAATCTATTGGTTAAGCATAACATTTTGGTGGATTGCATTAATACATTTATTGGAAATAATTATTTAGTATATCCCAATTCAATATTGGTCAACAATTTGGGTAGGATTTTATTTACAGATATGGGCAACATAGTGATCTCATACTATTATTACAAAACAAATTCCTTATTGGATAGTACTGGTAAATAAAATATTATTTATTTACTTTCATGTTATGAAATATTATTTGCTTTTAATTGTGACTTATATCATCTATGACTGAAGAAAGAAATATTGGGGAACATGAATTTCTGAAAATTCCTTCTCCTCATAGCAATTACATAAGATTTCATTGTGATTATTTCTATGCTTATTGCCATTTCAAGCAAATCATTTACTTAACACCATTGTATTTTAATGAGAGTGGGAGAATATTTTTTTCCAGCTGGAGCTCAAATATTGCTTTATTTTATCATGCAAAATATCAGTGTGAGAATGATTTGTTGGTATACATTTGACATCTAATTGTGAGATATTTATGTAGTATCTCACACATATTCCTATTTCGCTTTTGTAAAAGAGTTTTGCATATTTTATGCAAATGTAATATTCCCTTGTTCTCAAAGATAGACAACACATATCTAATTAAGTAAAACTCTATTATAAAGTAATTTCAGATAGGCTAATTTTATTCAAACTGAAAACTCCCAGATTTTTTTCTTTTTAAAGTTACTATGCTAATTCTACGAGAATAATTTTCAATTACAAGTTTTACTGAAGCTAAATTGACTGAATTTTATAGAAAATATGCCATTCCTAGGAAGTGAAATGTTCACAGATTACATTAATAGAAATCATACATCACACTGCTTAAAAATATGTACAATTTGCCCTTAAATATATTCTCATATATTAAGACCAAGATGTATGTAGACACGGTGAGGATTAATTAGTGATTCAAAAGACTGAAGTTGTTGGGTGTACGGTTTCCGAACTCAAAATTCTTGGAGTAGAATCACCAATTTACTACTTAGTTACTTGGGTAAGTTCTCAACCTTTCTATTTCTGAGCTTTCTCATCAGGAAAATGGTTAAAATAAGAATGGTTACCTCATAATTTATATAAAACTCAATAGTGCTTGGCATCTAACATTCTTCAAAATATTGATGCCATGCCAATAGTACTTATTTGAAAAGTTACATATCCAGACATTAGTTAAATTTTGTTGAAAACTCAATATATACAGACCAACATGTGTGGACATTAGTAATTTCCAAAAAATAAATTGCAAAAGCACATCTTGTATCTTTAATGTACAAAAAAAGTAGCAGAAATTAAGTTTGGATATAGTAAGAAAATAAATAAAGCTATTGGAGAAATTGGCAGAAAAATAAAATATCATTATCCCTTAACAGAATTATGAAATATGAAGAAATAAACAAATTTAAAAAGGAATCTGATAAGCACACAAGTATTGAAAAAAAATTGAAAGGAACTATTTGTATAGGTGGGTGAAGTATGTTTTGAAGACCTATGTAGGATTAGCCCAAAGAAAACCTGATCAAGTAAACTAGGGGCCTTTTAAATATGTTCATAGCATGATGTTTATGACACACAAAGACCAAGCTTTGGGGTTGCTCTTATAGGAATGGTGCTGATTTTCCATAAATTTTTGTTGCTAAGTGTCTTATTGCCAGGAGAATACTTTTCAAGATATCTCTGGGGTTAGAGTTTCAGAGTTTGGTTAATAACTGGAGTTGTTTCACTAGATGCACGTGCACATATATACTGATAACCAAGGCAAATCTACCTAAGTATATTGGTCTTACAAGATCCAGTAAAGGCACCAGTAGGCTTATTTTATCATCAAGTATAAAAATTTGTTTTCTTCACATGCTATCTACCTAGAGTTCATAAGTGGCAAGGAAGTTATTGAAGACTTGCCTAACTTCTAAGTTCAGGTTTTCTCTGGAAATCATACTGCCTTGACAAAACTGATAAGATAGACATTAGATAAAAATGATAGAAAATAATGAAA
This sequence comes from Tamias sibiricus, assembly GCA_025594165.1. Taxonomy (NCBI): domain Eukaryota; kingdom Metazoa; phylum Chordata; class Mammalia; order Rodentia; family Sciuridae; genus Tamias; species Tamias sibiricus. The sequence continues at coordinate 57,694,988 of CM046666.1, forward strand.
AAAGGAAAATATTGAAGGTCTTAAAACACTATTCATTTGAAACAGATCAAGAGTAAAAAACACATAATGGAGACAAACTTGTTTTCAAACTCTACAAGGAGTACTAAAATAAAAATACACAGCCAATGATATAGTAATTATCCTACAACAAAATGGGTAGATTCTATTGTTAACTAGGAATTATAAAATGCTATGAGATTATTATTATAAAGTTAATTGAAATTCTTGGGGAAAATATTTTATAAAGATGGAGTACAAATAATAATCTATTCATGTTGGTCGAGTGTTACCGAATTGATTCAAGCATATAACCTCTTGTAAAATCAATGGTATTTTATATCCAGAACAAGATTATAGATTGTACTGACCACATGAGGTATGCACTTGCCATTTAAAGGTGTTTTTCAAAAGATGTCTTTATTAGAAATAAAATAGAAATCCTTGTAAATTAAAACACTGGCAGGATTTCCTCACTGGGTGCCCACCCAAGCATGTTTACTTTTCTCTCTACTTATTTTGAAGTATTTGCCCTTTAGTTTCTTCAAGATTTCTAATCCATTAGAGATGAAAGATGCTTAAGTGAGTGCATTTTAAAGCAGCAACTGATACAGAAATTAATCAAAGCTCTCACAATATGCCTTACTTAGGATGTTTTTTTTAAAACAACAGTATAGGCAGACAACAGCAGCCTGAACCAGCAAGAATAATACTTTAGCAGCAGTTCAACTTAAAAACCTCTTCACCTGTATTGTTCCATCTGGTTCCCAAATAACTCCAAGTTAAAGAAAGAAGATTTTCTCCTTTGATCTACTCCTGTGACAAGTTCATTCATTGATCTTTAAATTAAACCACCTTGTGATTTTAGTATAAACCTAACTTTTCCAGGCACACTTTCTCCTGTTAAATTATTAGTATCCATTGTTTGATGCAGTTTAATTATTATTTATTTTCTATTACTTATTTATTTGTTTGTTTATTTAATTTATTTATTTGGTACCAGGGTTTGAACCCAGGGGTGCTTAATCACTGAGCCACATCCCCAGCCCTTTTTACTTTTTATTTAGAGACAGGGTCTCCCTAAGTTGCTTAGGGCCTCACTAAATTGCTGAAGCTGGCTTTGAACTCCTCCTCCCTCAACCTCCTAAGCCTAAACTTGTCTGATGTATATTTAATTTTCTTTAGAATATTTTTCTTCTAATTTACCCCACTAATAATTATTTTGCTATTATAGATACATTTGAATTCAATTTCTACTGCCCTATCTGGGTTTATGATTTATCCTTCATAGTCTGTGTGTTCTTTTCATCTTTCTTAAATCTGTAGACTTTTGTTTCTCATTTCATATTTTGCTCTCAACAACTTTGGAGATTACACCTTCTGTTTCTGTTCTTTGTTCCTCTAACTTATTAAAGTCTTTAATTTGTCATGGATAGCATAATTATTTTATTGAAGTCCCATCTTTGTAAAGTTAATATATGTATCAATTTGACACCTTGAATATATCATTCCTATCACCTTACTTAAAGTGATTCTGATGAAAGAACAGAATGACAATTACTAATTAAATAGGCAAAAATGCTTTTAAAATTCTCTTGCAAACCTAAAAGTTAGTTTGGAGTTGGAAAAACAGGAAATAATTTAACAAAGAATATTTTGAATAAAGAAATATATCATGTTCCTGAGTAGAAAGATATCAGAAAGATGCCAGCCCCTCCCAAATTAATCTGATAGCACAATTTTAATCATAATTCTAAAAGGTTTTTGGTTTGTGTCTATGTGTGTATACATCCTAAAATTCACATGGAGTTATGGATAGTCAAGAATAGCCAAGAAAATACTGAAGAAGATTAAGAATTAATGCAGGGCATCATCTACTCCATATCAAGACATTACAAAGATTTATGACTGATAGCTTATTTATGGATAAAAACACAAAAGAAATGAACACTCAGAAAAACCTCCACATACATAGGAACTTGGCATATGATAGTGTAAATATTATAAAGCAGTGGTGATGTGATGTGCTATTTAGTAGCTATATTGAGAGAGTAAGCTTAGTACAGAAAAAAAATTAAAAGTTCAAAATCTACTTCACAATATTAACAAGTAGATTCCAGGTGAATATCTAAATTTAAATGTAAAATATAAAAACTTGAAGAATCTTAGGAGAACATATAATTTTGTAGAATTAGGTCATGTCCAAATCATTAAGGAACACTACTTTTATGGATACCTGTAGATGTAGCCAAAGTATAAAAATGTAAACAGGAACTCATCAACTTAGGTAAATGAATTACTTCTAAGAGAAGTAATTGGTCAAGAGAGAGAGAAAGATGTGGAAAACTATAATGTGTTCCATCTTTAATACAAATTGTCTAAATAAAATACTGCAAAATCTTAATATTAGTTAAATGTGGTTGGTGAGTCCAGGGAAGTGTGTTACATTATTTTGTACATATTTCAAAATGTTGCAAATATTTCATAATTTTAAAAAGTGATTCAGAAATATAAACCTGCTTTGAAAATTTTACCAGATGCCACAAACCAAATCAAACAATTACTTTTTATTGGTTATGTGAACACTATATTTTTGTTCCTAATATAATCACATACTAAGCCCTCACCATATAATGAACAGCGTCAAGAATTTTTGGTACTATATTTCATTTGATTATCTCAATAACCCTGAGAAGCAAAAAACAAACAAAACAAAACAAAACAAAAACAACAACAAAAAAACCCTCACAAAACTATTTTATTGATGAAGAAACTGAGGTTTAATAACTCAACATCATACTGACATCAAATAGTAGGTAGCAGAACCCAGCGAATGCAGCTCAGTTCGGCCTCAAAGCCTGGGCCATTAATGACAACTTTATAATTGTCAAAATGTTTTCTCTAGAAAGGAAAGGATGTTTTACATGGAATGCTAACAAGCTACAGTTTAAGCTTTTGCAACATCTGTACATTTTGGTGGTGGACAATTTTTTATCTAGTATCAAATTTAAAAAGAATTAGTTAAATGAAATAGCTTTTTGCTTGAATGGATAAAGAATAAGACTTGTTTTTAAACAATTAGTATTTTTTTCTCTGCAAAACTATTTAAAATTTTATTAAATACTTTAAACAGAATATGGAATTAGATTTATGAAAGAATTGCAAATCATGAGAACACTGAAAATTTGAAATATAATCAAGATTTCCTCAAAAAGAACCAACCAAAGTATTTTTTTTTTTTTTTTTTTTTGTACTGGGGATTGAACTCAGGGCACTCCACCACTGGGCCACATCCCTAGGCCTTTTTTTTTGTATTTTTTTTAGAGACAGGGTCTCACTGAGTTGCTAAATGCCTTGTCATTGCTGAGGCTGGCTTTGAACTCGCGATCCTCCTGCCTCAGCCTCCCAAGTGCTGGGATTACAGGTGTGCGTCATCACACCCGGCTCAAAGTAGTTTTGACAAGATTTAGAAAGTTGTTATAGACACAGATGTGTGTATATGTGCATGTGTGCATGTGTTTTAAACAGTATGTCCCTAGTTAATGTTTAATCAGAGAGTATTGGTGAATCTGACAAATTCTGCTAGGAATTAAGAAAAAAAATATTTAAATTTTTTGCATATTTTTTTATTATCCTCTAATAATGCACATGGGTATTATGTAAATACCAGGAATACTGAACTCAAATTATTGAAAGCCACACTATTAAAAAATACTGGGTAAAAGAGAATGAAAGATTAGGCACATCTTGCAATCCTGCAAAACCCAACACAGAAAGCACTAAAAGGCAAATGTGTCAACTTATACACAAGATTAATCTCTTGTTGCAAAATGTTTCTCAGACAATAACATTGTGGGGATGGCATACACTCAGAGCTGTATTTGTTCAATAAAAATACTTGTACATCTTTAAAAAAATGAATTTAGTTGAGGTAGGCTTATTGAATCCACTGATATCAGTTATATTTTTAAAAAAATCAATGCTCGCTAATGTTAGAAGAAAAAGTTGGTTTGGATGTCATTTTTGCTCCAATTTTCTTTCTTTCCTTTAGTTTCATGGCAGGTTTTACTTACTACAGTTTTCTTACATGACTACGTCCCTTCTAGGTCAATGCAACTTGCAATTTGTTCTTCCCTTGAGGATCATTTTTATATTTTACCTCTTTCTTATTACCTTGGAGTATATATTTGAGCAACAGACAATATACTAAACTCTCTGGTTTGTTTAATCTGTTCCACTTCAATTTTCTTATTTTTCATTACCCCTGAGTACTTTCTGGATGAAATAGTGAAGGTTATCATCATTCTACTATCATATAAGCCCCGCATGTAGGGTGTTCAAAGGAAGAAAGGAAAAGGGACAAGGAACAAAGAATGGGTGAGTCTCAGCTTTGTCACTTATATGACCTCAGACAATTCTGTTTCCTCATTTGTAATAAGGTTTCTGTAAGATTTAATAGGATTTAAATTTTCATTCTCTAGAACATAGAAAACAACTAGTCCTTCATAGTTTTACTTATTAAGATCTTCATAATATTTTTGAAGTGAATATAAGACAAATAAGTAAGCACTTTTCCATAACAGTAAATAATCAAGAGGTAGCTTTCTTTAGATAGTCTGAGGATGACATAATATAGACGGGTTATGTAATTATACATAACAATAAAAATAGTAATTTCTAAGTAGTAACCTATAGCATTGAACCTATATCTTTCAGTGTTCAGCTAGTCAACAAATATTAGCTGAATACCCATTACCTGCTAAGCATGATTCAAATTATGAGAATACACTATTAAACCAAGGGACATATAGTAACAAAGCTTACTTTGAGTCTATTCTTATAAAAGGTTTCAGTACAAACAGTGAATAGTTTTATTTAAATAAATAATAAATAAAATAATTATGTAATTGTAAGATAATATAGTGTATAATGTCAAAATAATATACAAAAATGCTTAAAAATATTTAATGCCTAGCATGACTGTAATTTTGCTTATGTATAGATTCCTTATATACTTAAATATATATTGGCTGTTTCTAGAAGGGGACATAACATTGATTTTCATAGTCTTAAAAGATGTAATTTAACCCCACATATTGTATGATGCTTCAATGGTTTGCAAGAACAGATGGTCATTTGAAAATATGTCCTGGGGTTTGAAGACTGCTTGCTATTTAATGAGTGTTCTTTATTACTCTATTAATGCAGATAATGCACTTGAATTTCTAATCTGTCTTTTACATTTCCATGTAACATATACATAACAAATATTACCTTAACATTCTAAATTATGTAAGTGATAATAGACAATAAAACTAACCAATCTGGGCACAGTGGCACATTCCTGCAATCCCAGCAGCTCTGGAGGCTGAGGCAGGAGGATCACAACTTCAAAGCCAGCCTCAGCAAAAGTGAGGCATTTAGCAACTTAGTGAGACCCTGTCTCTAAAACACATACAAACTAGGGTTGGGGATGTGGCACAGTGGTTGAGTGCCCCTAAATTCAAACCCCGGTACCCCACCCCCAAGAAAAAAAACAACTAACCAGTCCAGTTTCTTGTAGAAATCAGCTCCTGCTTTAATAAAGCATGTTGACTTGTACTCTTAAACAAGTTCTTTGTAAATAAGGATTCTTAAAAAAACTAAAGAGCACTGATGACACATTAAGCTGAATGTGTATTTTTGATAACATAAAAAAGGAGGAAAATGGGAGTTCTGTTACATGTAGCAGTGAGTGGAGGTAAGGGAAAAATTGAGTGAACAGGGAAATGTTTGTTGAACATCATATGGTGACTACAACAAACACAGTAGTACATGATTTTCTATCTTTGCATGCTAGGGTTGTAATGGCTAATTTTATCATCCAATTTTCATAACAATCTAATATAGTAGGTATTCTTATCTCCCTCTTTATAACCCCAAACACACATAATCAGAGATTTTCTGGCAAGAGATGAGAAGCTTAAGTAGGTTTGGCTACAAGTAAAAGTGATAAGTGATCTTTGAGACTCACTCATTTTCATTCCACAAACATTTTTTTAGGCATTCAATAAGTACCTGGGATCTCCCCAATGTATCTGTGCTCTTTATCTTCTACTGTTGACCTCTGGACAGTCATGGTCTCTCTGGGAAATGGCAAATGCCAAGTTCTACTTTCAGTGGTTGCACTGCACATGCATTAACCTAACACTGCCTTATTTTAACATACTTGTCTCTTTAGTAAGAAAAACACAAATGAGACCTGTATATTTGCATTGATAGAGGTGACTCTCATCTTTTAACTCAAAGGAGAAATATCTCATGCCATGGTTAGTGAAAGTATCTCCAGGTAGGGTGGTCATTTTGAGGCACCCATATCATAAAGTTATCAGCCCATGTGCACAGCTCATTCTACATCTGATAGAAGTGTAAAAATGCAGAAGCCAAGATCCCTCTGCAAGTGTGAATTATTTCACCTTAATATCTTGAGTATGAAAGTGCTTCATCTCTTTTCTTACTGCCAAAGCAGTGAAAGCATGAGACCACATTTGTACCAAAGAGGTTTGCTAGAAGCCATGTAAACCCATTAAAAAAGAGTAGCAAGCAGTACTTAGTTTAAAGAACAGTTAGTTTACTAAAAAAACACATACTTTTTTGCTGTCAAAATGCATTTTATACTGCTAAAGTAATCAAAAAATACAATTTTATAATGTTAGAATTATTTCTAAATTGTAAATTTTATAGGCAATCTACTTGGCCACCACAATCATAATAGCAAATAATTATTTTTATTTCTTAAAACATTCATATCTTGGATAGTGAAGCATTTTAGCTTATTTAATAATTAAAAGATAAAACTGGAAACCATAATTTTTAGGTTTATTAATGATATTATTGTATAAAGTGTTTTTCTCTTTTAAGAAACTAAAGTTTTAAAATAGTATACATGTTGAATATACATAGACACATACTGATACATATATAAATTAAAAAAAGATGTTTGATGTATTTATTTTTTAATGCATGGAAAACTTTACATAGTTTGATGAGTTATATTTAATTTTAAGTAAACATATAGTTATAATGTTAAGCCATTAATGTTCACAGAAAATGAAAGAAAAATTTAAAAAATTTTAAATGATGAAGATGATTACCTTAGCATTAATTTTTATGGAATATTTGATAGCTATCCAAAATGGATTTGAAGGAATAAGTGAAAAGCAAGTCTGAGAGGCTTGCTATTGTCTCACTAGGCTAGGTAGCAACAGCCATGAGTTGCAGTACAGGCAGCTTTAGTGCTGCAGTGCTTTGTCACCAAGATATTGGATGCAAAACATTATAGTACTTTAAAAAATTTCACTAAATAGGCAGTCATAGACATAGTAGACAGAGATATAGGCTACTTAAGAGCTTTTCTCTTTCATTATTTTGAATATCTTGAGGGCTTTTCTTTGCAAATTCCTATTGCTCTAATCTAAAAACAAAACAAAACACAGTTTCTAATTTGAAACAAAAAGTAAAAATTAAAATAAAGCACAACATTACAGTTGTGGCTGTTTTGGCAGATTACTTTTTGGTTAGTTCCCTTCCTTTTAGAGTTTCTTCAATAAATTTTCTTTCACATATAAAACACAAACTTTTCATTAACAAGACCACAATCTTGATTTCCTCCATATTGCTATATCCATCCAGGGATGGAATGTACTAGTATATTTAGGACACTAAACAAACAAAATAACTGGGTGCAGTGGGGTTTGAAAGATAATTTAGTCACTTTTCCACATCTACACTATCTACTTTTGACACAATTCCACTGTGGTTCAATAAATGCTACTAAAATATTATTTATTAGTATTGATTATTTTATGTGGAAATTGTAAAGTAATGTCAGGTATTTAATTAAGACATGATATCTAAGTTATATGCATGCTTTACATTATATATTTCTATGTGCATATGTATATGTGTGCATGTTTCTACTAAGATTTCTTCTCTTAACATACCTCTAAGAGTGATTTCAAAAGGCATTCTTTACATGCTGAGTTTGAATGTAGAAATGCAGCCTGAAATTATCCTAGTGTCTGTGAGGTTCTCTAACCTTAAGCTAACAATCAGAGTCCTTGGTCCCTAATTAAGATAGGTGTGAAACTTTTACAAAGGAAATGAATAAGAACCTAATGTCATATTTCTGTGATTCAAATTTATACTGATAAAATTGCTTATTGCTACATATTATATTGTTAGATTAGAAAGTCTTGTGGTCTAGTACAGAAATTTTATTTTGAAGAATATTCATCTCATCATTAATAAGGAGGTGATCACAAATGCTCCTTTTTACATTTGTGCCTTGGCTTTTTCAAGTCCTTCCCCATAAGCTGTAAAACAAAAATACTGTATGTGTCTCAGAGTCAGTTTGTCCAAAATATGAACTGACTCTACAGAGGAGAGAGGCTGTGTGGCACTGTGGGCTATGTTTGTCTTTTTTAACAGAAGCTAATGGGGAAAAAGCCTTACTCTGATGGGTTCGTTTTAGATTCCTCCTGATTCAGGATTTTGTTTTAACTTAATAGCTCAATCTATTTCTTTCTCTATATCTGAGGTCCTTCATGGCTGTCAGTAGGAGATACACAGCCTTCATGTGTCTTTTTTCTGATGCAGTCACCACTATCCTGTACTCTAGTATGGAAATTCATTTTATAATGGGTTCACTTTTGATGGAGTCTCTTTTTCAGTTTACTGTCTATAATACTTCTCTTTAGGATTGGGATACCATCAAAAGTATCACTTTGACAGCAGTACTCTCTCAAAACACTGTGACAAGGACCAATTTCCTGATGCAGACTTTTATGTATATCTAAACAAAATCAGCTCTAGGTTTTGTTTTGGCATGGCCACTCACATGCCTATCAGGACATCTTGAGGACATACACTGGATTTTCTTCATGCTAAGTGCTTGCATGTGTTGGCATCTAAGTAATGATGAAAACTGGAGCAAATATAATAGTTATTCTGATTTCTACCCCAATTCTAATCCTTTTATATATCTTAGATATTACACTGCATCAATTAGTTTTCTTTCTTTGCTTTAATTTCATATGGCATGTTATAAAAACCAATGAACAATTTCTCATTGTTTATTTTCCATTAACAAATAAATGCAGCAGGGCTGGGGTTGTGGCTCAGTAGTAGAGCCCTTGCCTAGCATGCTTGAGGCACTGGGTTCAATCCTCAGCACCACATAAAAATAAATAAAATATTGTGTTCATCTACAATTAAAAAAAATTTTTAAAAAGTAAATAATTGCAGAGCACCTTTGTTAGGCCAGGGAACTTCCTAGAGTTTAGAACATTGTTTTCTATCCTTACGTAAACCAAATACTACCTAGGGAATAGAGTATGGTGAAATCAAATGGTGCTAAAATGGTGCCAGAAGTATTCTTTGATTAAGCTTGGATAAAAGAAAGAAAGAAAGTAGTGAATTAGAACTTTCTAGAGGATGTGCTAGTGTGCCTGTATTGGAACTGAGTGTTAATGAATGAGTGGTATTTAAGATAATATCCAATAGATTAAAATATTCTTCCCCATTTTCCTACTTAAATTGATAATTTGTGATGATTATATTCAATAAAGAAAGAATATTAATGCATACCTCTTTGGCCTTATTCACTTTGGCTGCATTTCAACCAAAATAGATTGAAATTGTCACTACTACCCCATTTCTACTGGTGAGGATAATGGCAATGAAAATGGTGAAGAAAATGATGGCAAACATCTCCTAGTGTTATGAAGTACAGGAAGTTGGCTATAACAGCTTTTTAAGCTTTATCCTATGGATCCTTGGGGTAAGTACAATTGATAACAGAAATGCTTCATTCTCGTCTACTCTTTGGCCAGCTCCTCTCAACTAAAACCTAAATGAGTCATGGAAGAGAAGCTTAAGAGGAGCTACATTCTACTTGTATCCTCCCTGCCTTGGAATGGCACAAGTATCAGAAGGGGGCTGTATTGTAAACTCAAAGTGTGTGTGTGTGTGTGTGTGTGTGTGTGTGTGTGTGTGTGTGTAGGGACAAAGGGGAGAAATAAATAATTATGGCTCTCCACATCCTGAAAAAGAGCAGACATAAACATTTAACATGATTATCTAAAACATTTTGGGGGATAACAGTAGGAAAATTGGAGAAGTTTCTAGTGTTCAGATTTTTTTAAATTACAAATTGATTTAATTTAAATCTTAACAACTCTGTTATCACAGATTCAAAATATATTTCCTGAATCATGGACTGAATCATGATTCCCTGCTTCCTCCTTCTCCTCTTCATAATCAATTCTGTAGCTGTTGCTTGATGTGAATGTGAATTGAGAGAAAAACAATCTGTCAATTGTTTACAAACACAAAGACACAATTCTTTTGCAGGCAGCCCTGTTGCCTCTGGGAACAATAATTATTAAAAGCATAAGACTCAAGGTCCTTTCCAGTGCTTCCTTTAGAGAGAGACCGAATTATCCTGGGTTTCCCTTATAACAAAAAGCCTGCTGACCTGGGACCAACGTGTGGACAGCAATATCTACTCCTGAGAATCCCACAGACTCATATCTGTGCTTATACTCTCAAGCCTACTTGACAAATGCAATTGAAAAATGATAGCAGACATCTAATTGTACTTAAAATATTCTGGGCATTACTTATGGCACTTTAACACATATCATCCAATTTAACCTTCATGATAACATATAGGGTAGGAAACAATATCACCCCCACTTTAGAGATAAAAACATTGAGGCAAGCAGGTTAAATAATTTCTGCACAGACACACCATTAATTAATGGTAGAGCTGGGATATGAGCCCAAGTAGTTAAACTTCAGGTCCATACTCTAGATACTGATATTGAGGAAGGTGTTCTGTCTACACCAATATTTCATATCCAACCTGTATTTCTCACAATGAGATACTGACCCACTTTACCTCAAGAGGTAGGACCTACATGCTTCCATTGTTTCTTAAATCTGAGCAGGATTTCCTAGTTGAGTCATTTCCAAATTCCAAGGAGTAAGTGGAATACCCTTTCAACAGGAGATAAAACATACCAGTTTATATTTCAGCATATACACTTGTTTCCAAAATAGAAATATTCTTATTGTAATGGTTTAGATGTGAGGTCCCCAAAAAGCTCATGTGTGACACAATGCAAGAACATTCAGAGGTGAAATGATTGGTTATGAAAGCCTTAACCACATCAGTGAATTAGTCCCTTGATACTTAACAGTGGTAACTGAAAGCAGGTAGGGTGTGGCTGGAGGAGGTGGGTCACTGGAGGGGTGCCTTTGCTTTGTGGTATTTATTTTGTATCTAACAAGTGAAGTCTCTCTCTGCTTCCTGGTGTGATGCTTTGAGATGCTTTCCTCCACCACACTCTTCCACCATGATGTTCTACCTCACCTTGAGCTCTAACGAATGGAGTCAGCCTTCTATGAACTGACACCACTGAAACTGTGAGCCCTCAAATAACTTCTCTTCCTCTAATTTTTCTTTTCAGGTCTTTTAGTCACGGTAGCGAAAAAGTTGACTAAAACATTTATAATGATACCAATCTAGTGCATTAGCATTGCAATACTGCAAGGAAATACCAGAGGCAGCTAATTTTATAAGTGGAAAGGTTTAGTTAAGCTGACAGTTTTGTAATTTAAGGGTACAGTGCTTGTATCAGCTTGCTTCTAATGTGGACCTCATGGTGGATGGTGGATGGCACTGGTGGGAACATGTGTCCAGACAAACATTCACATTCCCAACAGGAACAGAAAGAAAGAGGATGAATGGAGCCAGGCTTGTTTCTTTTTTAATAACCTTTTTACAAAAACTCAAGGCACCACACCAGAATTACCAAGGGGTCACATAAAAACTACCTCACATCCCCAAAGCCTTAAGGACCTACCATTGGACCCCAACTCCCAAAGCTTCCAGTATTTCCAACATACCACCTTTTTGACCAAGAATTTAGTTATAATGGACACTTGGGGAACTCTCAGACCCCACTCAAACCGTAGCCTCTAGTTGCCAGGTTTGTTTGTTTGGTCTTCAATTATTTCAAAGGATGGGTAAATTTCTTCTGAAATTATAGTAACTAATTCTAAAACTTCAAACATTTTATTTCACTTTTATTGACAAATAAAATAGCACACATTTATGCAACATGATGTTATATATAATCAATATATCATCATATATCAACATATATCAACATGTATATATTGTGGAATGGCTACATCTAATTAAAAGTTATTTATTATATTTTTTGTGCCAAATAGTTCTTCAGGTTGAAAATAATGTATACTCCAAGAAAATATCACCCTCTTTGGTAAAACATTCTACTGTGTGAATAAGAAACTACAGAGAGCACTATAAGTAATCCAGCTAGAAGACCCCTACAGGACAACAATATTAAGTCCACTGTCGTGTTAGAGGGAGACTAGAAGAACAAATTAAATTCCTATTCAGTTACTCAAATAAAGCAGCTGTTTGAATGTTCACCCAGTGGGCATCACTTTATCACTCGGTGGGTACCTTATCTAAGGAGGCATGTTTCCACTGGCAAACTTATTTACTTCATGATTTTAAATCTGTATGTTGAGTATAATGCAGGGGAGTGAGATCAACTACCATTAGCAGTTTCAATCTATAAAATTGATTCACCTTACACATATGAGGGAAAAATTCTTTTCCAGGGACAATCACATTAAGTACCCAGTTTCTACTAGATATGTCCATTACAGAGCTGGAGAAATTAATACCAATCCATTAATATGAACTTAGAAGTATTCAAATGTGCCCTAAAAAAAAAAATTAAAAAAAAACATATTTTACATGTTAGGTTATAAACATAAAAATTAATCCAGAATTCTAGTTCTATTTTCATTAAATTGTTTTTTTTTTTTTTTTTTTTTTAACTAGAAGTTATTGTAATTACAATGAAACTGAGCTTCAGCATCAGGTTTCTGAAGAAGTATTGACCAAAGGGAAAATGTGATTTCTTTCAGTGACATGATCCATTTTCTCCTAAATGTAACTCCAAAGCACCAAAGGAGTCATTACCAGAATAATATCTTTGGAGTGTGCGCTCATTAAGGATAAACACTGGAAAAAATAGATAAATGAAAAATACATTCTTTACAAGTATTTTTTTAGATTAACTTTGAATTACAGTCTAAATTTCTGTATTTTGATAACTGTGATTGTAATTAAAGAAACAACTGGATATTTTTGGATTTGAGGCAAGAGATTATAGGACTATGAAAAAATATTCAGAGTATCACTTCATATACTTTTAAGTTGTTTTTTAAAATTACAGTCAAATTTTTCTTTTTTCCCCCCTTGATGTTATTTACATATGAAGCAACACATAAATCCATTTTCTTTAAAATGAATGAAGAAAAGAAAAAAAAAAGTAGAAAATTAAATGAAGTTCAATTAACTTTGACATAATAATGTGTTTACAGCAATTTTTTAAATGCAGCATCTATTTCTTCATTTCCAGGATGCAAATAAAAATTAACTGTAAAAGTGATTTCCTGAAAACATTTTTAAAATCTAAGCTGCGTGTACTACACTGGATATTAAGGGTAAACAATCCAGCAACAGTGTCACATTTAAGCACTAGCATCCTTTTACTATATTTGCAGAAGTCAAAATGTACTAATATCAGACCGATGTTTTGTAGTCCCTTCATGTAGATGGCGGCAGAGCAGGCATAATAAATCAATAGAACAAATTGTCAGACCAGTAATGTGGCTTCTGTTGTTCTGCTTCTCATTAAAGGCAGTGGCAATTGAAGAAAAGCTATTACTGCAACCAGAATTCTTAATGAGGTTTGCTACCAATTAGTTTACTGCCCAAGTATATGCTTTGACATTTGGTTAGCTAGAAACTTGGGCAACTTTTCATGCAAGAGGCTACTACTACACGTAAACTGAAAAGCTTAGCTATTCTTAAGTTTGAACCAGTTATTAGAATAAGTGTCTAAAAATTATCTTAAGAAAACATTGACCTTCAGACTTGTACTTTCTTCTGGGCTGATGTCAAATCAATAATAACAAAAACAACCCAAAGGCAATGTTTTATTGATACCCAAAGAAATGTGGTTTGCAAAATCATTTTATTAAACTTTGGAAGCCAATATCAGGTTAAACTATTGGACCCAGAAAAACTGTCAAGCTTCAAAAAATTATCTGACACATGTGATGGAGCTTCTTTGACACATTCTAATGAAGACCCTACCTGACACCCTCTTCTTTTCAATCACTTCAAGGATATGAATAAATATTGCAGCAATTTTATACTGTAACTAGGATTTAGCCATGTAAATAATGGAGGGAATCCTGGTGCATCAGTCACTGGCTTTATTATTATAAAGAAAGACTGATAATTTAAAGAAAAATTTGTATTGTAGAAGAATATATATATTTTATAGTATCTCAAGAGAATTAAAAATCACACTAATACTAACATACATAAGAAATTTTGGTAGATTATTAAACAGATACTGCTTATACCAAATATATAAACAATACAAAGACATGGCTAAACAATAATCACTTTAGGAACAAAATCCTAAAACATTTAGAGAGTGAAAAATAAGTTCCCTCTTCATTAAGAAAACAGTAAAATAAAGCTTTATGGTTTAAGGATTTAAGAGTAAGGGAAGGGACATCTTGCACCAACATGCTTCTTGATACCTCAGCCTTAATACTTCAATGTAATTTGCTCAATCTAACTTTTCCATCCTGGGATGTCTCATTTATTCCTAGGTTTAAACACATTTAACATTTCTCTTATTGCCTTTCATGTTTCTATCATTTCAGATACTTAAATGTCACAGAATTCCATCTTTTACTCCTTTGAAATTCGGCACACAATCAAATCTGATGTTTCTTCATGTACATTTCTTAACTGCTGTTTCAATACAATTGAATCAAAAGACTTCCAACTTCTGTACAAAAGTGTTTCTGTCAAAACCTCTATGTCTTTTACATGAAGAAAAAAATTATCTTAAGTATGATCCTGAAAAGTCAATCAAGTTCATAACTTCATCCGAACACATGTGGAAAAAACTATGTCTTCTGTGATTCTGTATAAATATGCATTTCATTCTACTTTGAGACTGCTGGGTATCATGCTAATGCTGGTATTTATCTCCCTTTACAACCACAGTGACTAATTTCACTTACTTTTACATCTTCTCTTATATCCTTTCAAGCACCAAGACAGCATTTCAGCGTTCTCCAAAGTTACTAGTTCATGAACTGTTCACCAATAAGAGTGTCCTACACCTCTTTCTCTTCCCAATATTAGATAATATGCTTGACACATGATAGGTGCTCAATAAGTGTAAGGTAAATAATAGCTTCAAAGACAATGCTTACTAAATGCTATAGCTTTCTTGAGTAGATTTACATGAGTCATTTGATTTAAACTTTCCAATAACCCATTAGAAAATTAAAGCTCATAAATATTAAACAACTTATCCAAAGTTAGCAGTAAGTGACAGAGGAAGTATAAATGCATTCTCTATTATAATGCAAAATAATGCCCATCAATCAACTAGTTTATAACTTAATGGTAATAGACTTGAATTTCTTATTAAGGAAACGGCTACATTCCCCAAATTCATAATATATTTTACATAATAAAGTTTAGAATTAAAAAATAAAATAAAAAGCAAATCACTATTTTATAAGGCAGAATAAGCACAAAGGTAATGAGATAAAATTCCTCACAAAGAAACAAAACTTTTTAAAACTCATAGTTTGAGACAGATGTGCTCATTTACATATTTTTCTATAATATATACCCTTGTCCTAAATGTATTTTCTCCTTTTTACTTTGGCCTTAGTGTCTTTTCAATTTTCATGTATATACATACATTTTTTTCATGTATTTTACAGTTATAATATTTTGTGTTACTTAAAGATACCCATTATTTTATTTTGGACACTCCTTAAAATTTAATATATTTTGCAACATATAAGATTTATATTCCCAATAAAAGATTTAGGACCTACCACTAAATATGGGCACAGGCAAATGTGTGCATAGAAATTTTATGTTAAAATAAAAAAAAAATAAAACTTTTTTAGTTGTAAATGAACATAACATTATTTTTATATATATTGTTTTAATGTACTGTTGAGGGTCAAACTCAGTGCCTCACACGTGTGAGATAAGTGTTCCACCACTGAGCTACAGCCCCAGACCTTAAGATCAAATTTTAACAGAAAAAGAAATGAGGAAAGTAAAACTTACAAGAAAGTCAAATAATAGACCAAATGCAAGGATTAGAATGGAAATCCATTATGATATTAATAAAATTACAAACAGGAAAAAAGGAAAGATGATTCAAAATGAGAAGTTTAGGTTTGTTCAGTTAATGAAACAGATACTGCTCAGATAGGAAATCATCTCATTTGCTATAATGTGACAACATTGTGCTTAGAATTATTCTTGATGTTCTACAATTAAAGCACACTGTCCAACAGAACCCAGCTATATTCAAACAAAACTAAGTGTATAAGCTTACTGCTAGAAGGGGACCGCATCATTAGGAAGGCAGGCCACGAAATTGGTTGAGATCAGACAGAATTTTTAAACAAAGGAATGTTGGAGCCATATCAGTCTGTGAGGAGTGACTGTTGTCTGTAGTTTTCAGATCATATAGCTAGATGTAAGAGAATTAGTATTAAGAGTCTGGATTTACATATTTTGTGTGTGCCATTAGTGAGATAGAAATAATGCATATCATTAGTTGGTACAGTTCATCTGTTACACAAATCATAGTGCAGGCTTGCAATATGTAATTTCAATTTGAACTTTCAGTTCCCTGCTCATCATCTAGCTGCTAGCATAATTGCTTTTACTTTACCAGCATCAATGTAGTCAACTCTCATAAGAGTTAAATGAAATTAACTTATTTTTTGAACTAGATCATATTTAATTATTCACGAAGACTTTTTCCTCCTAGTGACCTTCTAGGCACAAAGGTAGGCACTAGGCACTTCAACTCCATTATTGCTTCCTGCTTTTTTTCGCCTCCCGTTATTGATAAAAATCTAATATACCACCCTGTCCCACTCCCACCCCCATGACAATAAGAAAGGGTTTAGTTCTGGGTTTAGTTTGATTGAATTTTAGCAAGCTTATTTTCAGAAAGTGATATTTATTAATTCCCTTATGGAGCTCTGGATGAAAATTTCAACTAGCTGATGTTCAAGTCCCACTCAAGCAAGAGATTCAATAGATTCTACAATTCTATGATTCTATGATTCTTTGAATCTATGACAAAGACAGGTCAAATATGTTCTTCAGGGTAAAAGAGGTGTTTGCATATTCAACCATTAGAACTTTGAACTACTGTTGTCTTCTATTTTAGTATAGTGTAATATTCCACCAAGATTGGAATTAAATGAATGAATACAATTCCATCCATAAGCTAAATAGCAGTATTCAAAAGCAGTATAAAGTTAATATGGCTTTACTTTACCTAATATTTAGAATTGTATGGGATTTGTCTCAGTTAAAGTGAGTTTGGTGGTGGTGGGGTATATAAAATACAATAAAGATAACTATGTTTTATCTCTCCAAATGCCATTATTTGTTCAGAATTACTAGTTATATACTTTAGTTTGTAGTTTTCCCAGAAATAATTAAATGGTTGGTGATGTATTCATATGTTTACAGCAACCTGGTGACTTTACATTTGTAAGAAGTTGGTTAGAATTATCTGTAGGGTCAAGGCAATGAACAAGAGAGAAAGTCACTGGTTCCCAGAGTGTTCAATTTCATGACCTTGTTATAATTCAGAGGAATGGTAGAGACATGGACTCTGTGCAGACTTTTATTCCTAAAGTAATTACTGAAGAAAAAAAATTGTTCTTGCTTCTAATGGAAAATATGAAATTAATTTACTCAACCAACTAAATGAGTCCTGGACTTTATTTTAATTTCAGGTAGCTTCTTTATCCTTGATCAGGCTACATATATATAACTTGTTTCTGGATATTATAAAATATATTCTAGGCTTCATGTAACTTGTCTCTGGATACCTACCATAAAGCAATATGTTTAATGGAGGGCTTATAAATATCAGAAGTTCCTCAGTGAGCCAAACTTTATTAAATAAAAAGGCATGTTGTTTTGAGGAATACACATCTTTCAGATTACTTGTCAGTTGCCAAAACAATAACTAAATTGAGTTAAATAATTATATGTAATTCTTATGATGTATAAAATACATCCACAAAATACTTGTTATAGTTTAAATCGTGTCTCCCCAAAAGATTATGTTTATGCACTGACCCTTAAAAGGGTTAACCTAAAAAGACATGTATCAGTATTGAAATCTGTGAACATGACCTTATTTGGACATAGGGTCTTTAGAAAGGTGAGCAAGTTAAAATG
Source organism: Tamias sibiricus (assembly GCA_025594165.1). NCBI lineage: Eukaryota > Metazoa > Chordata > Mammalia > Rodentia > Sciuridae > Tamias > Tamias sibiricus. Next base: position 57,713,409 of record CM046666.1, read on the forward strand.
GGGTCATTAGGTTGATCCTAATTCAAAATGATTGGTGGTCTTGTATGAAGAGGAAAGACAGTTCAGCCAGGAGAAGACAGGGACACATAGGTAACACAGGTGTGGACAGAGAAAGGGATTGGAGTGGTGCAGCTTCAAGCCAAGGGAGGCCAAGGATCTACAACCAACACCAGAAGCTAGAGAGAGACAGAGGAGGACTGTGCCCAGACTTCCAGAGCAAATGCTGCCCTGTTGCCTTGATTTCAGATTAACAGCCTCCCCAATTCTGATAAAATAAAATTCTGTTGTTTTAAGCCACCTAGTTTGTGGTACTGTGCTACCACAGCCCTAAGAAACTAATACAACAATGTTATCTATTTTTAAAATCCAATTTCCCAAAGAGAGGCTAGTTTATTCTTAAAGAATAAATCTATTAAAATGTAGAATGTCATGATGTTATGTAATGAAACAAAATTAACTTACCATATTCATTTAAGGTGACATTTAGAACCCTCCCACGTGAATTTTTTTATGCTAATATTTTTGTGTGCAAAATATTCCTTGGAAATCTATAGGGGTTGTCCTAATTTAAATGATATACTTTTCACAATTTGTATTGTAGCTAACAGTTAGTAGATTTCAACTTAGGCTTCTATTGAAGACGTTTACCTGATGATGTTTTTTCCAGAAATAAGACACATAATGGGAGCTGCTGAAACATTAAATAGAGACACAGAGGTATAAAAATCTATACTGTGGATACTATGTAGTTTAACTGAAAGAATTTCCCCAATGCAACCTGATTCCTATTTTTCTACAAAGAATGAAAATGCTGCCCTCTGAATGATAAGATTTTGCAAAGTGAGAATGAGCATTACCTTTGACAGTCATGAAAAACAGCATTACTGATGATCACGTTCAAATTTTTTTAAGCATACTTATTTGGGGAAATGATAAAATGAAAATCACTTCTTTATGATTTTCTCATACTAAAGTAGGAATCCAGAACTATCCAAGTACACATTAGCCTTCATTGTTTAGTCCCCCATTTGTCGCTTTTAGTGTCAAAACATCACATTTAATGCATTGCCATAGAAGCATGGCAATTATAGAAATGCTAAGCACAATATTAAAAAGTTCATTGGTACATTAGATTTTTTTTCTATAAGAAAAATCAAAATACCTTTTCATGAAGAAAAATTTAAAAACAAATAATGGATTTGAAAAATAAAGTATGAGGCTTTTAGATGGTCTTTTAAAATACATTTGATTTGGAGATATTTTTAATTCACAAATCTCTCTATTGTTATAATACGCTGTGTCTTTGAATATTTATTGGTTATTAGCCATGTTAGCACTAAGTCAAAGCTGCGGTTTTGTACACAGTGCCCTGAAATCTCACCCTACTAACCTTTACATAGACTTACAAGTCATTGGTGCATAATAACTATAGCCTCCACTTAATGAAGCTAGATCTTTATATTTTTAACACTCATTTGGAAAACCAATTAACTCTGGCCCTATTGAACAAATTGAACAGGAAATAAATCAAGTGTTAAAACATTGGTGACCAGCCAGAGTTTCTATAATTAGTATGCTGATATGCCCAAGGCTTTCTATGTGGAGATTTAGTTTTGATTGACAACTTCCACAGATTAAAGGTATTGAATTTTTTAGCACATTGTCCCTATCCCCATCTTAAAACCCTGCGGCTTGAATCACAGAAAAAGTCCTTAAAAGTGCCACACAATTTACAATAGGAATTTCACTTACTATTCATATTTGACTTGCCAAGATTATATCTACTGTGATAAATAAGATGCAACTCTACTGTTCTTCACATCAGTTCAAACTCAGAAAGGATATTTTGCAGACTGCTTTTTTTTTTTTTTTTTTCAAAAGATCTTTCAATTTTTAAAATCAGAATATTAGTCTCAAGAAACAACTTGAAGTAAAAGAAAGGGATAGCAGACAATAAAAAGGTAGGGTTAGGGAGGATGAAAATAAAAGGGATGTAAGTTACTGAAATTTGGTAAAACAGACCAATTTGATAAGAAGGAGGAATGATCAAAAAGAGAAGGGGGTGCTCCAACATAAAACATTGGGAATGCTAAGTTGGCACTATCTCTGGGAGAATAAGAAACTAGTGTCCAGTATCTCTGGGAGAACAAGAAACTAGTGTCAGTAGATAGAGGGTATTATTCGTTTTGTAGGAGTATTTCATTTGGGATAGAATCAATTCACATGGTTTTACTAGGGACTATATAAAATGTACTCTAACATTATACTAGCTCCATGTTCACCAGATAGTTGTGACACTAGACAATGTAAATGACAAGAAAGTTGTTGGAAATGTGTGCTTCCTTTTGTAAATTGCTAACTAATATTTTGTTATAGTTGCTAGTTCCTGTGGGTTTTGTTATTTAAGTCACTCCTTTAGAACCTAAATCTGGAAGGATAGTGAAACCAAGTTTCTAAGTCTAAAAAGCATAAAAATAAACATAAGAGATTATACCACCAATTCTTGTCTTCCTCTAATAATGTTTATTTTCTTGTTACTTTTAGCAATTTTTTCCTGGGATAATGTCCCAGTAGTCTGATTATTAATTAGCTCAAGGAAAATACACATTTTTATTTATGTTATTGTGAATTGCTCTATTGAACATTGAAAGGGTTGGGAAAAATCTATAATATCCTCAGTAGTAAATTTAGAACATAATTGAATTAACTACTTCCTATAAACTTCTCTGTTCCCTCTTTTTTTTCCACAATAACTTTTTATTTTAAAGATGTTTATGTTAGCTGTAATATCATAATGCACTTTAACAATTGAAAAACCTTTAGCCCTTTTGAATGTTAGGCAGTATTTAATTTGTAAAGTATAAAAATGATTTTATTCATACAAATGATCTTGCGGAAATGAATGTTTGGATGAGGTCAAAGGAGGGCATAAACACATAACAGATTAAAGTAAAAGACTTTCCATACAGTTTCAGTGAATAATTTAATGAAAACTTCTGAATATTAGGGTCTTTTCTTCAAATCCTGTCTTCTAATACAATATAACTCAAGGAAATTAAAAAAAAAATGCTGTTGCTTACTTTGTCCCTACTCTGATTTGCTTCCCCTCCCATTCTACTTCCTGACAGATATCCAAAATTCTGGAGTTGATGCTAATTTTCTCTGTCTATGTTTTTTATACTGGATACGGATATATCTGTAAATACCAACATTGTGTTTTCAACATTTTTTCTTGTTTTATTGATTAGTAACCTAGGATACCTTTCTGACATTAAATGAGGTCCACATATAGTCTCATTTCATTCAATTAAGACCTTAGAATAAATTTAATTCCTGTATATAAACATTGTTATCAGTGTTAGAGAAAGCAACATTTTCATTTTCCTAGTCCATACGTGAAGAAATACAGGAAAATGAATAACGAATATGACAATTGTTGCAGAAGACAGGAGAGAAGTAAATCAGCAGATTAGGGAAAGTTTCTCTGAAAAGGTGATTTCCAACTGAAACTAAGTACTGAAATGGCCAAGCCAAGATCTGGGAATGAAGTCTGGGTAAAACAACAACAACAACAAAAACAGAAGATGCCAAGAGTCCTGAAGAATGAACAAATGTGAACTTTTCAATAAAAGGCACTGTCAAATGGACTCTGAAGTATACAACATTTTATCATTTATTTTCAGAAAGGCACAGGAAGGATCATTAACTTGACCAAGCAAGAAAGTGGTAATGCCAAGATGCAAACCCAGGCAATCTATTTACAGAATTTTGTCCTTGATGCACATACAGCCACTAGGATGAGCTGGCATGAGTGTTAATGGATACATGCTAGGAGTGGTAGCAAAAGGACTTGGTTTGCTAAGAAAAGAGGTTCTCTGTTTTGATTTCTTTTTTTTTTTTCTCCCCAAACTGCAATGGGAAGACATTCAAAATCTGTAAGCATCAAACTTGTTATTTGAGAAGGTTGATTATTGGGGCTGGAAAAGAATGAGTTATTGGGGACTAAGTACGAGAGCCATTAGAAGACTTTCACGGAGTCTAGGTGACAGGTGATGATGGCTCAGACCAGGCTAGATTGTATATAGGAAGTTTTGGGATATGTTTTGCAAATGTAATCAATATGACTTTCTGAGAGACTGGATATGGGAGGTTAAAAAAAATGGAGAAACATGGGATGTTGCTGCAGTTTTGGTTTAAGCAAGGGGTGAATAGAGATGTGATGTACAAGTAAAGAGTATTGGAGAAAAGATCAGTTTCTAAGGAACTGAGACTTTTGAATAGATATTGAATGGGCTATTTTAGGAATATAGTTGGATTAACAAATTGGGATCTCAGAAAGAGTTTAATTCTGAAAAATCAATTTAGGATAGGAAAAAGATAAACTAATTAGAGGATCAAACTAATCTATACTTACTGTCAAGAATAATTTTTATCCTTAGGTATTTTCTAGCATCACATCTGTATGTATGATGGCTTTTGTGGAAAATTACATATTATAGACTTATACAATATGCAAAAGCAACATCATTTGCTGATAGATTTGTTATGGCCTTTTTTTTTTTTTTTTTTTTTTTTTTTTGCATGTGGACCATATTTAGTCAATCTGTTTACCAGAGTTGTGGTTTTTTAATAACAATTTTTGGGAGCGATAAAATAAATGGTAGTAAATTGCTAATTGAGAAGAGTAAAGTGTTACCTAAATTGCCATATTTTTCTGGCACCCCTTCCACTCAAATTTTTAACAACAACCTTGATGGGACTGACTAGATTCCTCATGTTCTTATAAGAAGAATTTTACTCAGAATTGGGAAATCTGTATCAACGCTACTTAAGCTGATTGAGTCAGGATTTAATCATGTTTGTGTATCTCTTTCCTTGTTTCCCTAAATTTAAGCATTATTAGAGTCCTATGTATTCAAAAAGCTCACCCCATTGGTAAACCAAAACACTTGTCTTAGAATATTGATTTTCAATGTTCCCCCACTTTAGAAGTTTTCAAAATGTAGTTTGTAGACAATCTGTCAGCATCTACTGATGCTATTTAAATATATATAAAAATATAGATCTTAACAAGATCTTTTACATCAGAAAACCTACATTTAGAGCTTGGAAAGCTGTATTTTAATGACCTCCCAAGATGATTCTTATTTTTGTTAAAACTTGAAATGCTTTATCTAATCTGTAGAATTTATATAATTGAAACATGCTATTAACAGATGCAGGATATGAGTGAAGACAGCCTGATCCACCTAGAAATTTTTAATGCTAATGGATAAGTATCAGTAACCAAAAATGATAAGCATACAAAAAGGTAGGATGACATTTCTTAGGTCAGTTATTTGAACTGGTGTTGAAAACTGTATTGGCAAGCTAACTCTTTTCATATCTTCTTGGGAATAGTCCCACTATCCCTCTGCAGATTGCTGGAGTGATGGGTGGTGAAAACTCATTTTTTTTTTCCTGCTACTAAGCATTTTTCCATGGACAAGCCTTGGAAATGATGAACTTATTTTAATTAGGTTTTAGATGTTTATAGAGTACTTCCATTATTGGTGGTTCCAAACCAAGTTTTTCTGGTGAACTCTAGACCTGTATTTTGCAGAGCCCACTAGGAAGCTTTTCTCTGCTGACCTGTAGGCTCCTCCGAATAATCATATCCAAAACTAAGTTCATCTTTTTCCCTCAAATTTCTTCATCATCCTCTCTATAGCTAATTCCAGTGAATGACACCACTTTTTACCCAGTTTCCTAAATCAGAAAGCCATACATCATGCTGGAGTCCTCAATCCTCCTCCCTTTCCACATGCAGTTTAACTCAGTCTTATTGAATTTATTTTCTAAATTACTCATGAATCTCTTGACTTGTTCTCACGTTACAGCACCATTTTCTCTAATGATGATCAAGGCTTCAGCATCCTAATGTGATTTCCCCTTCCCTTTCCTCCTCTCATTTATTCTCCACAGAAGATAGTTCCCTGTCTAAAATATTCAAAATTCTCTAATTGTTTTCCATTACTTTTAGGAGAACATCTAACATCTTAAAAGATCCTAAACATTTCTTATTTACATGGCCCCAGATAAACTATTGAGGCCAACCTATTACTCCATTTTTTCTGCTTTTCTGTTGGGTCCTCTGAATATACCAGGATAGTAAGATGTTCTTGCAGAAAATAGCCTCCCTTCCACACTCTACTTTACCCTCCATGCTGTGACATGGGCTTTAATCCCTACCAACAACACTCTCTTCCATATCTTCTTACATAGGACACAGTATCTTTTTCCTCCATATTCATGAGAGCCCATTTGTTTCTATTGCCATCCTTGAAATAGTCTATTATAATTGTCAGTACTTGTAAGTCTGCATTCCTCCAGTTAATCAACTGCAAGGACAAGCTCCATTCCCATATGTCTTTTACTTGTTTGCTGTGTTTTCATTATTATGTCTCTAGCATCTGACACAATGCCTAGGTTGGCATAATGTGGATATATACCACATTGTTGTCATCTGTTAACTCTTAGTAAGGGTGTCCTCCAGATCTTTAGGGAAAAGAAATTAACAGTTCATATTGGAACCATTCACAAGAGTTGTAGCTGGGCATGGTGGCGCACACCTGTAATCCCAGCATTTGGGAGGCTGAGGCAGGAGCCTCAGCAATGGCGAGGCACTTTAGTAATTCAGTGAGACCCTGTCTCTAATAAAAAAAAAAAAATAAATTAAAAAAAAAAAAAAAAAAAAAAAGGGCTGGGATGTGGCCCAGTGGTCGAGTGCCCCTGGGTTCAATCCCTGGTACCAAAAAACAAAACAAAACAAAAAACCCACAAGAGTTATACATTATTTTTTATATTCAGATACATTTTGCTCTTATAAAGCACATGGGTTCAGTCTTTTGCAACATCTTTGCTCCTCTGCATAAAACTCTCATTTAAAAAAATCTCTAGATGCAGAGATTGGGTAAAACTTACCTGCTAGATAAAGATAACTGTCCAATAGCCCATGAGATTAAACTCATAAATATAGTATTCCTTCCAGAGTATTGCCTTAATATGAATTATTTCTTTTAGAATGTGATGTACGTTATAAAGAAACCAGCTGAGTTTTATAATTTTATTCACCAATTGGGGTAATTGCTTCAAATTGGCTTTCCATTAATTCTTTTACTGATTGTTGGAAGGTATCTATGATTTTTTTTACTTTCTTATACAGTGTTCCTCCTGAATGTTTATATGTGTTTAAGATGACTTTGCATTGGGAGTAAAGGTCGTTTCAATTTACAGTTTTCAAGAATATGTGGCTACTACACAATTTGTAGAGTACAAAATTAAAACTGAGAAACTAGGGAGCAGTAAAAAACACATATATGATTCTCCTAATGAAGACACACTGCTTGAAATAACATGCTCCAAAACATCAGATCTGTAATGTAAGTTAAATCATCCAGAAATGTTTACTATTGATCCTTTTTGCATTTGGTTAGATGGAAAAAAAATAGTTTTATCTTCAGAGTTTTCCCAGAGGACAGTTTTTTAAATTTATTTTAAATACAAGAGATGTATGACTTATAAGTTCAAAGAGTACTTTGAGAGCTCAAGCACTTGTACTTACCATCGATGAATCTATTACAGCTTACATTCCCCTTTTTATTCAGCCTGTCTAGCTAGTCAGCTTCTATTGTAAGCACAGGACTCTAGTTGTACTAGAATCAGAGCACTAGAGGGCATGCATTTTAGAATTTCCACTTTCAAATTCTTCAGGAAAATTAATTTACTTTGAAAATCCCATATAACATATATAACTAGAAAGGAGATTTTTAAGTTTTGTTAAAAAGATGTTAAATTATTTGTTTATTTTAGATGATAGTATGTGGTAAAAATTCAGTTGTGAATTGCTTAATAATACCAGCTAGTGTATAAATGCCAGACATTTACTTAAAACCTAACCTTATTAAAATAAAATTTGTCGCATATTTTAAAAACAAGAGTAGGCATTAATCAGAATCATGTCACTCAAATGTTTGATTGTCACACTGTCAAATATTCATCAGTATTAAAACTGAGTAGATTTATTATGTTATGAATTTTTTAAATCTGTAATTTCAAAGTTCTTATCTGAAAAATTTTCATAGGATTCATCTTTTTATTACAAATTTAATTTAATTTTCATTTTAATCTTCACTTTATTTTGGTTGAAATCAGGGGACAAATTATTTCATTAGATAAAGGCGTGTAGAACATTATATAATTTAAATTCTTAAAATGGAATGCGTTTATGTTAAAAGAGTATTTCTAAAAAACGTCATTGTAGTTTTTAAAAATTATGTTTGCCAAGGGATTCTCATCTGACAATGTGCACATATTGTTTTTTGTTAAATGAGATGAATTATCAATTTGAAACAATATTTCCATAGGGAAAAACACATTCTGAGTGTTTAGGATTAATGGTATACATGCTGGACTCACTCACATAAATCCTTGCCATGATTCTGCATCTACTCACTCTGAATTCTCTAATGTATTGCTAAATATATAGCTGACAAATAGCACTCCAACCTGTGTGTACTTATCCCAAAATTTTCTTGAATGGTTTTTATAAGTGCTTTAATTTTGAGTTCAAAACATCTTCTATAAAGGTCTACAAGTAAGTTAATATAGTTAAGAGGGTTACAAAATTTTATGAAAGAGAAATCACTATCTCTGATCTGTTGAGACAGTAAATTTAAAATTTATATGTGCTTGGAATCATGGGCATGCAAGAAATCCCCCATAAAAAACGAGGTACATTGTAGAGGCTAAGAACATAGACACTAAATCCCAAAGCCCTAGGTTTAGATGGCAGCTTCAACACCTACTGTAAACTAGAGAAAGACATTGGGTCACTGAGCCTCAGTGTCCTCAAGTGATAAATGGAAATGATGAGAATAGAATCTATGTCATATGATCTTAATGGGATTAAATTACATAATTCAATATTTGCAAAATTTTTAGAGTAGTACCAGCCACATACAAAGCATGATAAAATCCATTGTTAATTAACTCTTTAAGGAACAGTACTAGAGTAGAATGTTGCATTTGAATGATTTTTTTCCTTGCCAGAAAAATAGATAGGATGTCCTTAAACTGATAAAAATCCATATATGAAAATATATATATTCTGTAAATGTTTGAGGAGATAGATATCTTTATCCTGATCCTTTTTAAATCACAAAATTTACGCACATATGAAAGCTTCACATTTTACCCCATAAATATGTAGAATTACAATGTTCTCACATATTTGTTTAAAAATAAATTTAATTTGAATAAAAAGCTACAACTAAATTTAAAAAGTACTTCTGGCTTGCAGATTATCAAGCTTTCTCATTTCCCTTTAACTTATTTGCAGACTTTAGCCCTGATATTTATATAAAGAATTGTGGCATTTAAAGAGCATCCTGATGGTTACTCTATGCTTGCCTCCCATAGCTGTACTGCTCTTGCTCTTCGGACATCTGACTCATTTTTTTAGGTTAGGCCAAGGAAAGGCACTTCCAAGAAATGGGATGAAAGGAAGGGAAGGAAGAAAGGATGCTTTCTGTACACCTAGTGCCCCCTGCTGCCTTGCCCATTGCTTTGATAGTGGCTTCTCTAGGACAGCTCCTCTCCCAGGGCAGCTGCTTTCACAGACTCCTGAATTGCAAAGTCTTCCACTTGTCCCCAGAGAGCCCAGTTTTTAAGGCTTCCTGCTGTTACTAGCACCTTAGTTGGTCCACCATTCCTAGTTGAAAAGGTCTCTTCATTGAGCTCCCCTCAATTACTCCTATGAGTGTGCCATTGGTTGGTCCTTACTGGCAGTATTTATTAATTCATTATAAATTTGTCCTTTCTGGTTTATTAAAAAACCTCATTAAATTTTCGAAATGATAGGACTGTTCACTGTTTTCTATCTGCCCTTGAAGTGCTTACTGGCACAAAATTCAGTAGTTCTTTAGGAAGACATTGTATACTGCTTTACAAATCCTTACACATAAAACTCAGCAAGTTTTTAGAGAGTACTTCTACATTTTTTCCAGTGTGAGTTAGACAACACAAAGTAGTACTTTAAAGGTGAACTTATAACATGAAGTAGAAAAACAGACCTCTAGACTTGTAGTGAAAAGGTACCAAAGACTGTGTGTGTAGTCTCTGCAAGGAAATATTTGAGATTACATAAAATTAAAGCAATGGTTTACTACATTAGATGATATAGGACAGCAAGTTCAATGATAAATTCAATTTCAAAGTGCTAAAGGGAATGTATCCTTCTTGGGAAGCATAAGTTATTTTTACATAGCAGTTAATTATCCTTCTAGATTCTTTCAATTGCTCTCGTGTAGGCAATATGCTGTGTGAAGCATGGAATAAAGAATGGTGATCAAAATGGACAAAGTCCCTGGCCCTCCTCGAGGTTACAACTGGGAATGCAGGTATCCTCCCAGGGCAAATAGAAAAAAGAAATAACCCAGTTTTATTTTTTTAAATTTTTTTCTAGACCTCCAGTTAAGCATACACATGAGAAATGGATTTTCTCTATTGAAAGTTCTAGGTGGATGTCTTGGGTAAAAAATTACTTACAGAAGTAAATTCAGAATCTATGGATTCATAACATACAGTTCCTTGGATAACTTCCTGGGGCTATGCATAAGTGCACTCAAAATATCATAAAAAAATACCATACAGCAGGTAGCTAAAACTACAGAAATTCATTTCTTCACAGTTCTGGAAGCTGCAAATCTGAGATTGGTATGGTCAGATGATGGCGAGGACTATCTTCCTGGCTTGCAAGTGGCATCATCTTGCTTATCCTTGCTGTATTTTCAAGAGAAAGAGACAGCAAGCTTTCCAGTGTCTCCTATAAGAGCATCAATCCTACCATGAAGGTGTCACCCTAATGACGTTTCTAAATCTAAAGGTCCCACCTCCAAATACTATCACATTGGAGAAAGGGATTTCGACATATGAATTTGGGAATGGGTTGCAATTGGATATAGAGTGGGTATAAAATGGAGATACTGAATAATTTAAATTCTTCCTGTTCTAAGAAGTAACACTGTGGATCTTGCCTAGAGATCTCACTGATCATTCTAGACTGACAAGCATGGGAAGGAAGGTTCTGGGAGATGTCTCTGATGCACAAATCTCTCTTTCCTTTGCCCAAGTCTTCGGATTTATTGTATCCCAGAGCTACATGCTAGGTACAATCTATGATTGATGGATCTGATTTCACAATCTGATCCTGCATGTTAGCTCATCTATTTAATGAAGTTATAGCATCCAAATATACAGATCACATCTAATCACAAATTTTGATGAAGGCTATGAAGGAAAGGTGAAGTGTTTTAAGAGGCTATTGAAGGAGAACCAATAGATTTGGGTGTCAAGGAAGGTTTCTCTAAGAAGGTGATTTCAGAATTAAGGCCTGAATGTTAGGTTCAGAAGAGGATTACATTATTCTTTGTGTGGTTAATTTTTATTGATTTTCTTTCATTATTAGCCTAGCATTTGATAATTAAGCATTCATTATAACTGGTAATTAAGTCATCAAAATATTATTTTTTCTTCAAGTCACAGCTCAAAGGCTCTCTCTTCTATACCCTTCAAGATGCTGGTAGGTAGCTGGTAAGTAGCTATTTCCACATTTCAGTGAATTTCTCCATTCTGCTTTGTGTCTACCCTGGCCTTTGCTGTGCTTCTATGTTAAAATATTTATAACATTCAACTTTTATGACATTATCCATCTATCAGACCCTTGACAGCAGATGCAATCTCTCATTTATCTCTCTACATTCTATACACTTGTATATAATAACATATAGTATATGTTGTACATTATCTACTAAAACTACTCATCTACCAGCTTGTTAAGCACTGGGGAAAAGAGTTACATGGATACATTACAAGTAAGGCCAGAAATAAAGTAGAAATGGTCCTTATTAATTCATGTACCAAATCATTGTCATAAAAACCAATAGCAATGCATCAATATAAAACTAGAAGTATAAATAATATTCAATCTTTAGTGCAATAAAAATGTTCAGGGCAAAGATTATACTCATAATCTGAGATCTAGAGAGAGCTCACCCAGTGTGAATGCATGAAAGGTGTTGTGGCTAGATGAGCCCCACCGGAAAGCAGCATGGTGATTAGGGTCCACATTTAAAAACCTACTGTTACCTCTTTTCTTCCTATGCCCACTCAGAAATGTTTGAGAATTACAAAGGATATCACTTACAGTTCTTAATTAATATTATCTCATATTCTGGATGTATTCTGGAAATAATTGAAAAAATAGTCAAGTTCATTCTGTGTATAGATAACTTTCTGAGAGGTGTGAAGGAAAATAATATGGAATATGTGCAATGTGAAACTGTACTCCCCACGTCCTCTCTAAATTCTTCAGGCAGACAATCCAAGAAGGTGAAGGGCATATTGATGTGGTGGAGCTGATTATCAGGATGGAGCAATAGGGACTCATGCTTGCCCTAATGAGGTGATAAGCGGTTTGTTTTTGTTGTCTGTTCCTATTTAGGGCAAGTCCCCAGGAAATCTCAGAAATGATATATTGAGAGCATAAATTCAGGAGTTGTTGTTAGAGGTCTTCTCTACTGTCTACCCAAGTCTTCTATACATTTGTCTTTACATAGATTACAGTCTGTGAAAAAAAAATTTGAAGGAATTATTGATGAGCAATAGAAAATTTTGGCAACATGTCTTCAGCCTTTCTTCAACTGATGGAGAAAGATGAATATTGCCATTTTGCTTATTCTTCAACTTTGCATCTCTGCATCCCTCATGCAGGATATATTTTTGGAAGCTCTTAATTCCCACTTTTTTTTTTCTTTTTCATTGACAAAGAGTGAGGCAGCCCAACATTTTCTCATTAGTCTATCTGCTTAATTTGGCATTTGTATCTCTGGATTCTCATCTGTAGGTCTAATGTCATGGCTAGTGTCCCAGTTAAAGTCAGGTTGACATTCTACCTTTGAGTCAAAGGGTAAAGTAGAAGTTGCAATAAATGCTTCAGTTTATTGTTAACAACATAATATAATGTTTATTATTTTTCATGATAGTAAAATGAAAATATTGAGGATGTGGATAATTTGGACATTTTATCAAATCTAAGATGGTCGTAAGATTGTCGATTATTTTATATACCATTAAAACATAACAAAACAATAATCCCCAATTAAATTCCTGACTCTAAGTTGTATCTCTTTTCAGAAATGTTAAGATATGAAAAGCATACATCTAAAAATTTGAGAAAAGCTGTACTTAGATCAGCTATACTTTTTTTCTTAACATACTTAAAATTGCACCGAAAACAATGACAAATCAAAGGTTCAATCATTTCCTTCTTTTCAAAGTTAGTAAATGTCTGTTATTGGCATTGTAGTTCCTTAAGATTTTATAAGCCATGCTCAGTAGTTTCTATACCAAAGGAACTCAGAGCTGTGAAGAATACCTAGGAATATCTTTACATTGTTTTAATTTGGGGAAACTGTAGAGTGATTAGCCCATTGTTAATATTTTATTGTGCAATAGACTTAAAAGAATACAAATGGTAAAAGAACAAATGCATTTATCAATTATATAACTCCTTAAGACAACAATGGGAAAAGTGTGTGGAGAGCATTGTTAAGATTAGAATTAATGATATAGCTTAACTTTTTTTTTGTGTGTGTATGCATCAGGCATTGAATTCAGGTACATTCAGCTGCAACTCAAGAGGAAATCTGAGTTACATCCCCAGCCCTATTTTTATATTTTATTTTGAGACAGGATCTGAGTTGTTTAATGCCTTGCTGTTGCTGAGGCTGGCTTGGAACTTGTGATCCTTCTGCCTCAGCCTCCCGAGCCACTGGGATTACAGGCATGCGCCACCATGCCTGGCTACTTTTAATAGATATTAACCCTGCCTATAGTATTAATACTATTAGTAAGACTTAAGGAACTTTTGAAAGTTTATCTGTGAGCCTAGTCAATATTTATGACACTTTTTGTGAGAAAAATTAAATTCCATAATAATTGCTAACGTATGAACCATTACCATATGACCTAATTGAAAGTTGGGATCTTCCTGTACTCTTTATTTGTGTGTCTGGTTCTGGGGATCAAACTCAGGACCTCATACATGCTAGGCAAGAACTGTACCACCAAGCTATATACCCAGCCCCCTATATTATTGTGAATATTATTGATATGCTCAGTGTAACTAAAATGTACATGATTTGATCAATAGATTTATCTATCATTTATCGAACACTTTCTTAAATCTCATAGCAATTGTATCATATTAATAAAAAAATTCCTTATTGGAAAACACAAATGGAATGATCTATCTATTCAAAATATGCCGATATAGAATATTAAGGAATATCACATTACATAATAATTGTCTATAACAATTTGCAAGGCAATCTTAAGCATAATAAACTAAAAACATATTCTAAGTGCAATTAGGGACAGTAAGTAATTGCTTAATATGAAGATAATAAAACAAGAATGTATTCAATGCCTTAAATTATTTCTAAGTATCGCAATGAATAGATACTTTAGGGCTGGCTTTAGAAAAATGGCCACTTAAATCATGATTGGGAGTATGGCTTTCCCACTTTCTTACCTATAAGTCAGATCCTTCTTGTTGTCTATGTGTGTCTCAAAATTTCAATAATTTCTAAAGTGTTAATAATGTGATTCAAGGCTATAACTCAACATGAGGAAATCTGAATCCACCTGCCATTTCTGCCTTGGAAAGGCCCTGATCTTGTTTTCTATGAAGGAAGTGTTTAAATTACTTAACTCAAAGAATTGCTCACAGAACACATAGCAAAAAATTTTTGTTTCTATTTTAAACTGTGAAGTACCACAGTAGACAAATAGCAGGTTGATAGGGATTAGCTTACTGATAACCAGATCCTTAAGAATGGTTCAATTGGAGAAACTGTGATTGAATCCTATTCAATGTCTTATATACCCTTGCTATATTTGGAAATTTAAAGGTCTGTGAGATGGGAGTCTCAAAGCCTTTTGTGTTTAAATGGGCTTGTATGATTAAATTATGACCTCCACCCCTCCCCCCAGGTCTATAGCAAACAATACAATTCCTAAATATTTTTAAACATTATCTTTATGTACCATATTTTTAATTGAAATACATTTGAATTGAATAAAGTTAAATTTTCATAACATGTTAGAATTATAAATATCTTATAAAGCATACACAGTTCATTTTGATCCTTATTAGTATGCAGTAGTCACAATATGGCAATTTATTTTTGTTATAACCTTTCTATAAAACACCATTTCTTTTTTTAATATTTCATGGGTTTACCAGAAATAGATGCTTTAAAGACAAAATGGGCAGACTGTTTACATTGGATATCTGGGAATATTTACAAAATTACAGTTTGTGGGTCTGTTATTGACATAGATATGAATGATGCCCATAGCAGAGTCAGGACAATTTGTTAGCAATGCTTTCTGGCCTGAGTGACATTTTTCACATTATCTACATTCTTTGTCCTGGAGTCTTTTCAAAGCTCTTGCTGTTGATTAAATTTTAGGCCAGGCAATTGCTAACATCTCCAAAAATGTAATATTTTTGAAATAGCTTTGAAAATGCTATTTCATTCACACATTCTGGAAAAGTTTCTTTTCCTATATAATACCATATGTTCAGCTTCTATCATATATTCCCTATTCAAAAAAACCTTCTGTCTTATGATACATCACATCAATCAACAAGGTGTTTATTTGGAAGACATTTGGTCGTGAGCTATAACATTCCTTCCAGATACAAATTAAATGAAACCCCAGCATATAGTTCTCCATCATTCATCATTCTGAGTAGTTGGACAAGACAGGCTTTAATGACTTGAAAAGGTCTTCCAAGGGCAGGTATAGTTCCAGCCATTTTGGTGTTAAAAAATAGCAATTTTTTCCCCCTGAACTTTTGCCCAGTTTCTCTCCAACAAAATATATCTCTGAAATTCTTTAAGAAAACCTATTGAAAGAACATAATATCCCTGAGCAACTCTTTGATTTCCTTTAAAATGAAAAACAAACAAACAAAAAACTTTCTTTTCCCTCCCCACCCTTTCCTCTGGCCATCATAGGAAAGTTCTTCAAATGACAGTGTTTTTATATGACATCTAGAACTATGTTAAAGGCTACATATGTGGGCTGGGGTTGTGGTTCAGCGGTAGAGCACTCACCTAGCATGTACCCGCCCGGGATCGATCCTCAGCACCATGTAAGAATAAAAGGCATTGTGTACAACTAAAAAACAAACAAACAGACTGTTTTATATATATATATATATATATATATATATATATATATATATATATATATATATATATATATATATATAAAATAAAGGCTACATATGGAGAGACAGAAAACAGAACTAGGCAAACATTTGATAAATACTGATGATTTGATCTTTATCTGTTGGTTAATTTTTTGTTAATGGAAAATCATTTTACTTTCATTTTCTATGCAAAAAAATAGCCTTCACCTATAGGTTCATTAACCTTAGGGTTATTTCTGTTTTGCCTTATTAGTCATATATGTTATTTATGTATACTACTAAACATTAATGGCCTGAAGGAAGGGGGCCTAAGGTAGAATCTATCAACTAAACAGAACTATTTTGAGGTATAAAATATATTTTCCAATTTTTCCCAACTTTTGGAATCCAAATACATAAAAGTTTATTCTCCTCACTTTCTTCAATATTGTTATTTTAAAACAAAAATATGTGTTTAATCTGCATCTGAAATATAAGATACAAGGAAGCTACATAATGATGTTAACATGTAAATGTAATCACTTAGCATCCCAAAGCTAATTAGCAGAACACTGGATGAGTTCTTTCACCTTTGATTGTTCTTATTCTGGTTCAATTTTCTCTATCATAATTGAAGTAAAGAATACTCACAAAAGCTAATTTCTTTTGGTTTAAGGGGATCTACTATATTTGCATTTATTATGTTTATTCCTCTGGAAGTAATTGCAAAGATGTCAGTATCCAATATACTTACCAGATGGGAATCACAAGGTTGAGACCTGGTTATCTTCTCTTGGTTGTTAGTAGGGTTCACCATTTAGTCCTCATTAGAAAGGGTATACCTGAAACTAAGCCCCGCTTTCTAATATAGCTGAGGAAATCTTAATGCATAGATATCCTTTATAAAATGAGTAACTTAATAGAAACAGAACAATTCTATTTTACATTTCTTATAACTGGGTCAAGTTTATATAACAGACTTGTGTAAAGAGTTTGGTGTTGTAAATTTCTTACATAATAATATATATTATTTGTTAACAAAAAGCTACCTAATTCAATTTATTTTCCCTTTTTTCTGTCTCTCCTTCCTTTTTTTCTGTTAAAAAGAGAACATTACAAGAAATCTAATATTGCACATCTTAATTGCCTTTATTTTCAGTTTTAGAATGGGGCAGCAGTGTGGAAAAAAATAGTTCAGAATTCCCTTTCTTCCCATATGGGCAGGTTATATTTATAGCTAGAGAAAAGAAAGTGCAATACAGAAAACCAAAAAAGACAGAGACAGCCCAATTGGTCACAGCTTGAATCTATCTTATTTCATCATGGTTTGAACAGTGGGCTACATGTGATTGGCTGAACTCATCTGCTTGTTATAGCAGTAGGTTACAGTGTGTTTAGATATCAAGTTAGGTTAGAGTTCACTGCATATGGAGAAACCTTTAGGACAAACAAAATATTTATGGAGACAGCTTGAAACCAAACTTTGGCCAGTCCTATCTCCATCCCTCCTTTTTCTTTCCTCTCTCTTTTTCTATCCTTCTTTCTTTTTTCCAAATACCCACAATAAACAAGAAAAGGAATTCAAAGTGCATTTGACACAGTTTCTAACTAGAATTCTTTCCTCCAGAGTGATGCCTTCAATTATGATAGATTTTACTTTTATAAGGTTTTTAAATTTTCCAATATGATTAGGAAAGTGAGGAAAAACTTGGGGTTCATATTTTGAATTTGGGAGCTTTAAATCCTGTAGAGATGCAGCTAAAACCCACTAATTAACATTAAAATTAACATCAATGGAGATGACAGCTTCATATTGTATCAGTTACAGAAGACTCCTGAAAAACACTCTTGCTATGCCTGTGTAGTAATTATACATTAAATTTATTTTATTATTAATTCTTATTAATGTATTTTAACTGTGGTGACAGTGAGGTCTAAAAAGAGTATATGAGTAAGTGTCAGGGAATCTTTTACTAATCAGTTGTGTTGTGCGATCCTTGGACTCATCTCATTAATCATAGTGCTTTATTTTCTCTCTTCCACTGCACAAAGAAATTGCCATCAGCTATAGCCATCTCACAGTAGCATTGCCAAGATCTAATGAGATAATGGATAAGAAACAGCTTTGAATGGTATAAGGTACTATTGAAAGGCAAGAACTTATCATTTCAACATAGACTATATATGATGCTTTCTCAAACTCTTGAGGGAATTGACTTATGGCTGTAGAAGAAAATAATATTTCATTTGTGTCATGCATATGTTATAAAATAAATTTCAACAGGAAATATTCATGTAGTAAGAAAATGAAGAGTTAGTGCAGTGGTACACAACTGTAATCTCAACAACTAGAGAGGCTGAGGGAAGAGGAACCCAAGTTGAGGGCAGCCTCTGAAATTTACTATACCCTATCTCAAAATTAAACAAAATTAGAAAGAACTGAAGATGTAGCTCAATGTTAAAGCATCCCTGGGTTCATTCCTTAGTGTGAAATCAAACAAACAAAATTGAAAGGAAAATAAAGAAAATTCTGCAGCCTTATTAATAGATTACCTAATCAGCTTTACAAATCTGATAACCATCATTTTTCATGTACATATAGATATTTTGTTGTTTAATGTATCATTTTTAAAAATGAAGATATTTCCCTGGATGTCAAACATTATGAGCAACTTAAAAAACTGCTTTTCATAAAAACTGTTCTCCTTCATTTTTCATGTGACACACTTGGGTTTCAAACAGTATTATGTGCTACACATAACATTCCCTGATTCTGGAGGAGTTGAGCTGGAATGCAAACATTTTCAGATTCTCAATCTAGTTTTCCTTGCAATATCTACCACATGGAATAAGAACTATTTGGGAATTTATAAGTCTGGCCAAATATATCAACTAACATTTTTTCATCTTTACCACCATTTTGCTTAACATGAAGTGATTCTTCAAACTACCTTGGAGCCATCTTCTCTGTTGCTGCTCTGTAGGCCAATGCAGAAACTTTGTTCAGGTATTCCTTATAGATGGGCATGTTTCCCTTATGCACTATCTCCATTTAAGGCAAATTTCATATTTTTTCCTTATGGAAAATATATGTACCATTGAACACATCTGAAAATCTGGCAAAATAACAGAAGATCAGGCAGGCTGCCTTTTTTTTCTTTAACTTTGTGAAATTTTTCATGTTTTATTATCAGATAAAATTAGGTGGGACACATTTTTAATGCTTCCAATAAATAAGAAAAATGTGCCTGCAGCATGAAAAATCCTTTGACTGCCTTGCGTTATTTGCAACAGATGAATCTAATTTGTATTCAGACATCAGTGCTATAACTAACTAGAGAGATAAAATGAATGTCTATGACCTCTCCTCAATTATTTAGTAAGGATGAAGTGTCAATAGGCTAAAAGTAATAACACATGGCTATACTTAATGTTACACCTGTTAGACAGAAATTTAAGGCAGAATATACACACATACACATATACAACAGATTAATAACACTGAAGGTTAATTAATTTACTCGAGGAGACTGAAGTATTTATATTTCAATTACTTGTGTTGACAAGAGGCTTAAAATTCTATCATATTATGTAGATAGAATTATATTTTTCCTTTAAACATTTATATAATGGAAAATAAATTATACAAAATATAAGAATTTTGAATAGTAGTAGCAGAACTCATTTGCCCATGATTCAGTCCTTCTATACCGGGATCTAAGGGGTCATAATGGGATTTAAATGTACAATAAGGTGTGCTAAGAAAACTTCAGAGCATTGTTTTGTGTTTAACCCTAAATATATATAAAATCTATAAGTGAGAACTCCCATTAATCCTAGAAAATGACAAAAATGACCTTTTTTGGTACAGGTATGAAAGTCAGAAAGAATGTTGGTTTCTTACTATTGCAACTTTTAAAAGCAAGAAGAAAATATAATTCATAAATCAGAACATTTTTAATTCCTTCACTAAATAAAGACAAGGCTTTACTATTTGATTGTCACACACTATTCAAAGTGCACATTATTCCTCATTGTCATAACTACTGAAATATTAGTGAATGGACAGAATATCATCCAAACACCATTCTTCATGCCTTTTTCCATTTTTTTTTCACATAATATTTTCAGTCTGGGGACTATCCCTTCCTTTTGCACCAACACCTTGACATGACATCATTTTGGTGAGAAAAGGTTCACAATAAAATCCCAAATTGAAGGCGAGAGATTCATGATATGAAATAAAAAAACAGCCAGACTTGTGGTAAGATAGAAAATCCTAAGGCTTATTTTCTGAGTAAACCTGCCCTACTTCCTCTTCCCTCTAACGATATAATTACAATGGTGGGAATCAGTGTCTGCATCAACAAAAGTTGCACTGACTCAAAGACTACAATGGTCAGAAAGCTACTGCCAATTTTCACCACCAATAGGGAACATATGGCAACTCAATTAGTGACCAGTTACCACTTGTACTTTTGTCAAAGAGCAGCATGTAGTAGGCCATTGCCTTATGTACAGGAGCCCCCATTATGATCAACTTCAACAGCTCAAGAAAACTTCAGCACCTGCCTATCATCAGAACCAGAGTAAACTGGAAAATGACAGGAGTGGCATAAAGAGGTGCCCCTCTAACTAACCCAAATGACAAAAAAAAGTTTCTTTTTTGGGTAAAGGTTTGAGTCAGAAAGACATGAAATTCAATAAAACTTTCTTGAGAAGAAAAATGAAAGAGCAATTTGGAAAAGGCATAAACAAAGCACACTAATTTGATCAACTTCTTTCTACACTCATGTGGATTCTTCCATAGGAATAATGAAAGATTGACTTGGTTCAGTGTTGATATGAAATACTTCTCACGCACACAGGTTACAATTCTTGCAAAGTCAAAAGTTGGCAACGTGTGTTCAATTTTGTTTAGAAAGTATGTTGTCAAATATATTATGTAAATATGAATTTCTGAGATGTTCAAACTAAAGGTCCTTAAATTAAGTTACATTTATATTTGAGTAATGACCAAGGCTAAAGATACAAAAAAAAAAAAAAAAATAGAAAATATATACCATCCTATCACTAAGCCTTACTTTGACAAAGATTGTGCTAGTGTTTATATTAGTAGTAGTATGATTTCATGTACTTTGGAAATATAATCTGCCTCAAAAATATAAAAGCCAGCTTCATAATATAATAATCACCTTATTTTTATTTTAAGAAATCAAAGCTCATTAACCTATATTACCTTCTTCAACCTGTGAATAATGTAGACTCCATAAAAGATACAAAAGAGACACTAAAGTCCAAATTTGTAAATTATCTTGACTTCAGTGATTGAGTATAATCAGAAATATACCTGAAACCATTTGCTCCATCTACAGCATCATCAAAGCCAGCTGAGATCCAGCATCTCTCAGTTGTACTAACACAATGGATTTCTAACTGGTTCCTATTTCTTAACTTGCTAACCTCCAATTCATTTTCTGTGGTATGCAATTTTTAAAATATAAAAATGTTCATAATATTATCTTGTTCTAAAAAGTCCAAAGATTTCTTTATGTATAACAAGGTTGAAATATTATTCTACATGAGCTGAAATATTTGAATCCCTATCTACCTCTTCTAGACTATTTCTTAGATCACCTCCAAGATCACAATGCTTCCATAACACTAGCTTCTTAAAAATAGTCCAACCTTTTCCCTACCCCAGGGATTTTGCAGATATCTTTTCTTTGACTGGAATATTGTTCCTCCTGCTATTATTGCATACTTACTCAATTCTCTAGAATCTTTCAGATCTCATACACTTCTCCCTTTAAAAAATGCTTTTCAGAATGTTCACTCTAAAGTAGTTGTTCATTTTATTTTTTTATTTTATATTTTTTAATATTTTTATTTTATTTATTTTATTTTTTAATATTTTAAATTATTTATTTGCTTTAGTTGTACACAATGTGTTTTATCTATGTGGTGCTGAGGATCGAACCTGCGCATGTGCTAGGCGAGCACTCTAGCACTGAGCCACAACCCCAGCACTAGTTGTTCATTTTATATTATCTCCTGGCAGTATCTACTTTTCTTACATAGTAAATGGATTATAACTTGTAGTTATGTAAGTACTTATTTACCCACCTGAATCTATTATGATTTCTAGTAGTTTTGCTGAGCAAGGGTATGGCTAATAGCAAACCAGTAAATAATGGATATGTTTCAGAATGAATACATGACTGAAGAGATGATTAGGGGCATGATGGAATAGAACCCAAGCCTAATGTCCAAGTAGGCAAAAGTGTTTAATAGTTAACTGTCATGAGTCCAGTGTTGGTTAAGTTGAAATCCAGTCTTGATTTTTATTTGCTGTGTGACATTGAAAAAAAAATTTTTCTTAGTCATTTTTTGCTTTGTTTTTTATTTTATTATAATAGTAAAATTGAACGTATTTGTAGGACAAGAGAAGTTAGCAACAAAAGAGAAAGGTAAAGAGAATGTAGGGAAAATGAGATGTTATAAACAATTGAATATGAGTGAAAAATGAAGAACACAGTGTTTCAAATAGCCTTAGAATGAAGTCTAAGAATGAATGAAGATTTTGAATGAAGGACATAGAAAAGCTGTCTGAATAGAAAAAGGATATCATATGATATTTAAAGAAAGAAGTAAGGATGGACGATAAAGAAACTTGGAAGATAAATAAAATGTAGAAGTTCATGACTGATGATGGCTTCCAGTTTTTTAGGGTTTTTAAATCCACATTGCAGTGAATATTTATCCTAAAATGAAATATTCAGATACGCCGGTTGTATGTTAATAATTAAGCAAAATGTTTCCAGTGACATAATCTATCCAGTTTTGTTGCCTTAAAATAATAATATTTGTCTTCAACTATTATAAACTCAAAATATTTTGCATGAATGAAAGAGGAGTTATGTTCACAGAACTTCTTAAAGGGAGTCATATATTATTGAAGGTCTTTGGATAGGTGTTTCCTAAAAACAAAAACTCCCACTCTCCCAAAATAAATAAATGTAAACAGTGAAAAATTTTGAAGTTTAAATATCTTGTACAATCAAAATGCCCGTACCCAACAAGAGTAGCTGATTCTAACTGGCCTATGCTATGCTGACTTTATGGAGAAAAAAACAACTACAAATGCCTACTGAGACAGAGGGGCACTTGCCTTTCTCATCCAAAGTGTCAGGTGTGATGGCACATGCAGATGCTGGCCATAACTGGTGGCTTTTCTCTAGCCATATTTCACAATGAATCTTCAACATGGCCATTCCAATTGAGCTCATTAAATTCAGAGGTTTTAAACAAGGAGAAATGAAATTATTCTTACTATGTTTCTTTCTGGGAGGGGGAAAAAAACAACCCAGCTAATTCTGTCTAAGCCCCCATCTTTCATTTCCTAATCACACAGAAAATGATCTTCATAAACTGAAATAGAGTCAGGCAGCCCAAACAACAGGTCTCAGTGACCACTGGGAACCATTTGTTTCATGCATATTTGCTATGTTCTGAAATTAAATTTGAGAGCTAAATTTTTTATCAAAATAAATCTGAATTTGTAGTCTTACAGTGGCCCATAAAACAATTTAAAGTTCTATAATCTCAGGACTTCTTTTATTTGTTGGTACTAATCAAAAGAAAGGGAAGTTTCCTTATTTTTAAGGCAAACCAAGTGTTTAACAAGCTGTTAACTGAAAAATAACCAACCTTGGTTTAAAGATTTTTTTTCAACTTCCTTTCTATTACTCTTACTTAAATACTCTGAAAACAAGTAATAAAATAAAAATACTACTCACTGTTTTGTGTAGTTTACTAGACTTAAAACTCCTTTAGGGCAGGTTCTATGCCAGTAAGTTACCTCTTTCTTAATAACCATGCTTTCTGTGTGTGAAATGTTCAGCAAATACTTCTTGAATATATGTATAATATAAAAGAATCCAACCCTTTAAAATTTCATGATGATGTTTAAAATAAAGAAACAAAGTAGAGAGGGAGAGTAAACTATATCCACAAAATCATGTGATTTTACAAAGATTGATGTTACTTTCTGATTTTATTAGGAATCTCATTAACAAATATGTATTGGCTCTTTACTGATTTTATGACCCTGGTCTTGGTACTGTGGATTAAACTCTAGTTATTTCCATGCACTATACTATGACAGGATTGATTGTATCTTCCCAAATGAGTCCCACAATTGTATCTTCCTGGGAATGGCATGAATTGTTTATGTGATGTGGTAGCTTTTATTATAACACATACTCATTTGAAGCAATAACTGTTCTGCTACCAGAGCAAAACCCTTTGTAACATTCTTAAAAAACTGTTTTTGAAGATGGAACTTTAATTTTTGCAGTAGCTACTAAGTGCAATGCTTGAGTACCTTTCCTCATGTGTTTTTCATCATGTGTCCTTACACAGAGGCAATCATTAGCTAATTTGCTGATTTATGATTGCAGTTTATGAGCTTTAAATCATATTAAGCTATTTTGTTCTTTTCTAAGTGCACTGACAGATGAAGAATGTCTATCCTTATATTCTTAACTGTGTAAAGGAAATACCTCACTGTGTGTTCTTAGCTTCTATGACATCCAAAATTGCTGCCTTATTATTTTCCTGCTGGATCTTCACCAAAAGAAATGTTTACCTAAGCTACCCAACTGAAAACACTAAAGTTCTTTGTGCTACCATCTATGACAAAACAAGGTCAGAACACCAGTTTAACATGGGAATCTAATAGCCATTACTTATGTAGTATTCTAGTGACACAGATACTGAAGCATAAACTTGGTTACTGCTGTGCAGGCTGACAAGGCCTGGCACCATAGCTGTGTGAGACATGTTTTCATTATTTGATGAGACACAAACATTCATGTTCTGAACTTGTTTTGAATAATGACAGTCAATATTACCTTTGCATGTGTGACCCAAATTTTATACTACAGAGGGTAAGAATTTTGAAAGTTTCCTGTGGCTGACCCTGTGGCTGTGTCGTGACTTTTAAAAGAGCTAAAAAATCTACAAGGTGAAACAGCATTATTATGTTTCTAAATTTTCTAACAAAACACACATAACAAACAGACAGTAATGAGTGCTAGCAAAGATGTGGAACAATTGGAACACTCCTATACTACTGGTGGGAATATAAAATGGGACAGCTATTTTTTAAAAAGTCATGTAGTTCCTCAAATAGTCAAATATATATATGATATAACCTACCAATTGCACTCTTAGGTATATACCCAGACAACTGAAAATACATGAACAAAAACTTGTACACAATTGTTCGTAGCATAATTATTTATAACAGACAAAACAACCCAAGTGTCAATCAACTGATGAATATATGTGGTATATCCATACAATGGAATACTGTTCAGAAGTTAAAAAGAATGAAGTTCTGATACTTGCTGTAAGATGGATAAACCTTGAAAACATTATGCTTAGTGGAAGAACCCAACATAGACACCACAGATTATATTACATTCTACTTATATAAAATGTCCAGAATAGGTGGATTGATACAGATAGAAAGTAGATAAGTGTTGGCCAGGGACTGGAAGGATGGAAGAATATGAAGTGACTGCTAATGTGCACAGGGTTTCTTTTTGAAGTGAAAAATAATGTTCTGAAATTAACACTGTGGTGATAGTTGACACTTTGTGAATATCTTTTTTTTTTTTTTTTTTTTTTTTACAGGGGAGGGGCCCAGGGGCACTCCCTATTTTGTATTTTATTTAGAGACAGGGTCTCACTGAGTTGCTTAGAGGTCTGCCATTGCTGAGGCTGGCTTTGAACTCACAATACTTCTGCCTCAGCCTCCTAAGCCACTGGGATTACAGGCATGCTTGTGAATATCTTAAAAATTCACTTTGTGAATATTTTAAAAATCACTGCATTTATACTTTAAAGGGGTGAATGATATGGTGTGTGAATTATACCTTTAATAATTCACATTGTTATTGATATCATCATGGTATGTGCATCTTTGTATTAGGCCTTGGTAAGTTATTATATTTTCATGTGCACCTAGAAAGCATATTTGTACTAATTTAACAATCACTTCAATTATGTTAATCACTATTCTTTGTTTTTATCAATCAGCCTGGGATTTAATTTTTAAATTATAACTGTCAATGTGTTAATGTGTTTAATTATCATTCTATTACAGTTGATATTTCTCACCTCTTTTTATTGAATAAACTTCTAATTCTCTTATTTGAATTTTTAATATGTTTAATGTGGAAATATTTTCTGTTTGAGATAATGAGAATTAGCCCATTGCTAATATTCACAGCAATTTAAAATTCGAGCTTTTTTTTTTTTTTTTTCATCTTACATTGCCTATGGCATGAGGGGATGAAAATGGAGGAGGAAGAGGGTGTTTCTACTTGATGATTCTGTTTCTAACATCTACCAGAAATAGAGTAGTATGTCTCAGGCAAAAATAAATATACTTTAAAGGTCTCAAATTACCATATTTCTCAAAGTCTATTATTACCTTTCCCTGGGAATATACGAATAATCTCTTAACTGGCATCACCCAATTTCTGGCTCCATCTCTCTAATTTATACTTTACTTTCATCACTCACTGAAGAACTTTCTGTTACAGTGTTACTCTCCTCAAAAACCTTCAGCAAATATCACTTTCCCACTGATTTTAATACAGTTTTCAAATAGTTTTTGTTTTCTTGACTTTCACATATCATATTCCACAAATTCCTATATTTACGTTATACTCCAGCCACATAGGTTCCTTAGTTTTTCTATTTTGGACACTCTTGCTATGATCCCTGATAAATCCCACTGCCTGTGGTGATTTCATTTCTAGCACTCCTGTTAATATTCCATCTATTTCCTAATGGCTCATTTAAATCATATGTAACAGAAATCTCATGAAAGCAATAACTTTGTCTTATTCCCTACTCTAACCCAGAGACCAGAACAGTCCCTGGTACAAAGTAGAAAATCAACCAATAAATAAATGAGGAAATAAATATTAATTGATAATTAAATAAAAGAACTAATAACATCTATATATTCTTCCTGATATCCCAACTTTCTCCATTTCTGAAATTGTGTAAAACTGCCTTTCATTGTTTCATGTACAATTAAAATGTACAGACCCCCACTGTACATTTTAATTATTTGAGTATTCCTTTTTATTTTTCTTGTGTCTCATTCATTTCTTATTTCCTGAATTTTATAAAACAGTACCCTGCACTTGGTTCCTGTTCTGTCAATATTGGCTGAATTAAATTAATCACGAACTCAGTATACTCAATTTGGAAATTAAATCTGGTTTGCATTGTTCTCCCTATAGCCTAATATACATAAATATTACATGCTTAGAGAAGAATTTTACTTAAGCTAAACTCTAGGTATTTTTTTAAACATTTAGTTATTTTTTCCATTTATGTCTTCATACATGTATGTAGGGTAATGATGTCCATCTCATTCCACCATCTTTCTTACCCACATGCCCCCTCCCTTACCTTTGCTCTATATAAATTTCCTCCATTCCTCCCATGTTCCCCACTCCCATTATGGATCAGCATCCACATATCAGAGAAAACATTCTGCCTTTGGATTTTGGGGATTGGCTTACTTTCATTTAGCATGATATTCTCCAACTCCATCCATTTACCTGAAAATGCCATAATTTTATTCTCTTTTAATGCTGAGTAATATTCAATTGTGTATATATATTACCATTTCTTTATTAGGTATTTTAAATATATAGTTTTACTTAAAATGATATGTTATGAGCCGGGTGTGGTGGTGCACACCTGTAATCCCAGCACCTGGGAAGCTGAGGCAGGAGGATTGCGAGTTCAAAGCCAGCCTCAGCAATGGCAAGGCATTTAGCAACTCAGTGAGACCCTGTATCTAATAAAATACAAAAAAGGGCTGGGGTTCTGACCCAGTGGTTGAGTGCCCCTGAGTTCAATCCCTGGTTAAAAAAAAAATGATATGTTTTGATACATTTTGTTTTGCTTTTTTCATTTTTGCAGTGCTGGGGATGGAAGCCAGAGACTTATGTATCTAGGAAATGTATTTGTCCCATTGAGCTATGTCTCTAATACCCATGATATATTCTGTTTTGGAATTTTAGATTTTTACAAGGTGTGCCTACTAAAAATATGTATGATTGACAAATGACTCCACACAAAAATCATTTGAAAATTGCAGCTTTTGAAGTAAAAAAAAATGTATATTATATGCATTTTACAACTTTGTCAATAGTGATGGCAGTGGCTATCTAATTCTGATTAAAAACAAGGACTATAGTTCTTCACATCTCCTTTAGGAACAGAATTAATGCCGACTGTTATGGTTTATATAGGAGTTGTCCATCAAAAGCTCATGTGTGAGAAATGCAAGAATGTTCAGAGATGAAATGATTAGATTATGAGAACTATAACTTAGTGGGTTAGTTCACTCGAACAGGCTAAGTAGAGGTAACTGTAGGCAGGTAGGGTGTGATTAGTGGAAGTAGGTCACTTGGGTCATGCTTTTTGGGTTTATATTGTCCCTGGTGAGCAGTGAGCAGAACTCCCTCTCTGTTTCCTAGATGTCATAATCTGAGCTGTTTTTCTCTCCCACGCCCTTCTGCTATGATGTTCTGCCTCAACTCAGGCCCAAAGCAATGAAGTCTGCTGACCATGGACTGAACCTCTGAAAGTATGAGCTAAAAGAAACTTTTCCTCCTCTAAGTTGTTCTTTCCAAGTCTTTTGGCCACAGTGACAAATACCTGACAAAAACATTAATGGAATTGTACAACATTTCTCACTCACTGCCACCTGTCGTGGTTGATAGTGGGAGTAGGAAGACTAAATCGGAGAAAGTCTCTGTATTCATCATTATTTCAAAGCAACAGTAGTGTGTCATAGAAGCTGAACATCTCTCTTTCTCTTACTATTACTAAAAAATCATTACTAGGCAAGAGTCATATTGATCAAGTTATAGGCTACTGAACAAATTACATTCTCCTTGGATAATGTAAGCATCTTGTTCCAAAAAGTTTCAAAACTAAATCCTGCCACATGACTATGAGACATTTATATTTCCTCTAGTTTAAGTCAATTAGCTGACATAGATGGTCACACCAAATACCAAGTAAACTTAGGATGAAGTATGTGTGACAAATGCTGATTTTAAGTCCTCTTACTTGAAAACTCATTGTTATTAATCTTAAAAAATACACTGTATGAAAAGATGAGTTTCCTGTCTTTGTAGTCTTAGTGGATTGCATGTGATGCCCCTCATATTCTGATTTAATCTTTATTCAATAATAAGTGTTTTCTTTCACTGCTATCTTTGTGGAGAAGTCTTATGAGTTGGGAGAAGGTTCTGCTTTTAATTGTATTTCCTCAACAATTTGTAACTTATTATATGCATAGATACATTATTACAGAATAATGAACAAATCAATTGATTATAATTTATAATCTAGAACATATTTTAAAAGTCTTTTTAAATGATTGTTTCTACTTAATGTTTATAAACTGATTTCATTGTGATTAAATTGAGAAATCAGTGATCTTTCATAATTGGTACTTGTTAGACACTTTTGTACCAAGAGTTTCCTTAGGTTACCAGCTGGCACATTCTTGATAAGTATTAAACCCCTGTCCAAATGTCTGCTCTCATATGTCCTCTTAAAGTTCAGATTACAGAGTAATTGCTTTAGTATCATTACATGCCAGCCTATGTGGTGGGGGTGGTGGGAGCAGTGGTGACAGCAAATTGGTCATGGGGACATGGTTTCAGGAATCCACCTTTTTAACAATCCTCCTAATTTTTTTTAAAAAAAAATAAGTTGCAAATGGACATAATACCTTTATTTTATTATTCTAGTTTGTTTGGTGTGGTGTTGAGGATAGAACCCAGTGCCTCACATGTGCTAGGCAAGCGCTTTACCACTGAGCTACAACCCAGCCCAAGCCTCCTAATTCTGATGTGGGTGGACTGTGGCCCACAATTTTATGAAACACCATTTATAAAACTGACTACCCTGTTTCAAAATACTTCTATATCCCAAATCCTAAAGCTTAACATATCTATAGAAAATTGCTTAACATCTGTACAAATGATACAAATAAACAAGCAGATTGTGCTGTTGCATGTCCAATACTAACATGTGTGGAACTTCCCATTTAGCAATGAAGATAGAACGAAATCCACCATACGTTATATTTTAAGAGTGATGGAAGTATATTTTCTTTTCATTTGATTCTAGATTTTTCTTATATCCTGTTTTTCACGGCACTACAGCTTATGTCATTTCTCTGAGACATTTTCCTGGTCAAAAAATCCAAAATCCCTGGCCCACCTCAAAATCCTACTAACCCTCATTCATATGTCTTGTATTATTTTGTATAACTTTTTATTCCCCTCTTATACTAGTAGCTATCTGAGGTCAAGATAACCTTCTTATTAAAAATTTCAAGTTGCTATGTTAAGTTGAAAAGCAGTGAGAAATTATTTGCTATACAATTCTGAATACTTACATCACCATATTTTGATACAAACTTGAAACTTTTTTTCCTTGAAAGAAAAAAAAATCCAAATCTTTTAAAGAAACCAAAAATATGGGCAACATGATCTTTATATATCTCACAGGAGCAACAGCTACCCCAAATTTTTCTTGGAATGAATTTGGTTCATTTGCTGTTTTCTCTTGATTACAGGTTCTACAATTTGCTTGTTACTTGGTAGAATTTTTTTTCTTAGTAAAGGTGCAAATAAATCCTAACTAGTTCGTTAAGTTTATTGATAATGTGGAAGTTGGTGGCATATTAGAAATTAACCACTTGGTATTGAATTAACTAGTTTGTATCCTATCTTAACATTTCTTTGATTAATTGCCTATAAATATCCTAGTTTCTTATAGACTCCTTGAATATATCATAGTAGTACTAGATCTCTCATTAATTAGTGAGTTAAATAGTATTTTGACAAAGTTTCCTATAGTATTTGCCTGAGAATAATGATTTACTTCATTAAAAAGTACACTTTCACATTAATATTTTATTTACTGAAAGAACTATTTCTGTTTTTAAATGTAACTTAGAAGTTGCTCTCATGTACCAAACATCATTCTATTTTAAAATATGCAAACTCCAAATATACAAACCTCAAGTTCTATTCCACATGAAAATCAAATGATCTCTAGAATATGGAATTTAACAACTTCACATTTATCAATTATGAACTTATTTTAACCATTAATTTGCTAAGTCTAAGAGAATGTATCTGTCCTTAGTACTGACTTTGGATTTCAGTGGCCTGAAAAGTAATGTCCCTCAGAGAAATTAGGTTCTTTTCCCCTCTAATCTAAATCTTTCCCAAAGACACAGAAGGACCTTTCAATGAGATTCATAAAGCACTATTAATATGAATTACAGACCATGATTAAGCCTCTTTCAAATTTTATAGTGGATAAAGATCTCTTAAGATCTCCCTTGTGCTTCAAGGTTTATTAGAACTAATCTTAACCTTATGGTAGAAACAGGGAATAGCATGCTGCCCAGCTGGCACTGTGGAAAAATTCTAAGGCTCACAGAATGGGATGAAGTGCCAGTATCTATTGACCATCTTAATTTAAATTAACCTATCAGCATTTTAGTTAGCTTAATCAGTCTGAACTTTGAAAAACACAATATTTTTAGATAAGAAGACTGGAGGCCACAAATGCTTTCTCAAATCTGTGTTCCTATGAGTAGAAGATTAGTCTCTGTTATCCTGAGGTCTAGTGAAAATTTGAAACTTATTAACTCTACATTCTTGGGTAGCCTCTCAGAGCCTCAATTTCCTTCTGGATAGAATGGAGATTTGTATCTATGTATTAACAGGTCCACTGGGAGCATGAAATGAAAAAAAAATTATATTATGTAAGTACCTAGTTCAAAACCTGGTAACAAGTCATGCTTTCAAATTATCTCAGCTATCATTTAACAAGTTCCTTTGTTACCCGATTTTCAATCATCCCAAAGTCACTTTTATGAATCATAACTAAGTGTAGATACTAGTATTTAGAAAAATCTGTAATTTTTATTGCACCATTGACAAATATATTTGTATTTATCATGAGTAAATAATTAGCAGAGAGAAAATTGCTCTTTAAAAATTACTTTATTTGAGTTTGAAAGCTTCTGTTTATATTTCCAGCTTTATCAAGTTGCGTGATGTTGATTTAGTATCTGAAGAGATTATTTAATATAATTTATTTATAATTTATACCACTCATTTCCAAGAAGGAATTTAAACATCTGTTCTTTGAAAAGTTCAGAGTCAATCATCATGGTCATATGACCCAAAATTAATTTAAAATATATAAAGTTTTTTGTTTATCTAGTAAAACTGAATTATTGCACTTTTAAGCACTAGTCTGTTTTCAGAATCTCAGCTACTTAGCAGAGAGCTCAGGTCAATCTAGCTGAAACAACTATTGAAGGGAGGATGAAGCAACACCTTTGGAAGAGGTTGTTGTGGGCTCCTTGGGGTGGGCCTAGACCAACAAGGTATCAGGGAGGTTTTAGAATCTTGAATCTCATACCAAATCATCACCATCAGGACTTTATTGCATCTTCCAGGCATGCTGTAGTTGGGAGAAAGGTGTAATGTCCTATCTAAGAAATAGAACATGTCTGCTGAATGACCCTCTCACATAGTACCCAGCCATATGGTTGAAACCTCAGCTTTTCTTTCCTGTGCTGTTGCAGGGGCCTCCCAAGTGGTTACTTTCTTTGTTTTTTCTCTGTTATGGTCTGCTTTCCTCTACAGTGTTTTTAGGATTAACTACTATGCATGAAAAAATATAACACACACACACACACACACACACACACACACACACACACACATTTTGGCCTAACAATCTCTGATGGAAAAATGGGAAAATATATAACCTCCTTATGTTCCACAGTTGTCTTGGGTAGACCGACATGAGTTCTCTGCTAGGTAGCCGACAATCTGAAATCAGACTAGTGCACAAAATTGCAATAATTCAGTTTTACTAGAAAAACAAAAAACTCTATATTTTAAATTTGGATGTCATTATGGGCTAAATAGTATACACCCCATATTCATATGTTGGTGTCCTAATCACTGATATCTCATAATGTGAATGTACTTGGAGATAGGGCTTTTAAAGAAGTGATTAGGACAAAATGAGGCCTTATAGGTGTGCCTGAATCCAGTCTGACTAGAGTCATTTTAAGAAAAGGAGATCTGAACACAGACAACATATAAAATGAGAGGAGACCACACAAAGGCACAGCAAGAAGGTGGCTAGTACCAATGGTAACTAGAGAGGTCCCAGAAGAAACCAACTTTCTGAGGCCTTGATCTAGACTTCTAGCCTCAAGGACATTAAGAAAATAAATTTATATTTTTAAGCCATCCATTCTGTGGTATTTTGTTATGGGAGCTCTAGCAAATTAATTCAGTGTATTAAATAAAAATTTAATTATGTTTAAATTTTATTCTACATATACTATCATTATCAGTGAAGTATAATGCAGTATACTGTACTTTGATAGACAAGCAAAGGATATTAATATACAATTTATAGAATAACTATTATTAGTGTATAATTATGACAAATTCTACCCCTTGTATTAATCAAAGAAATATAAAACTGAATAACATTGACTTTATTACCTATTAATGATTTTTTCATTTTAATTATTTCTGATAATAACCAGTGTGATTAAAGAAGGTCAAATCCATTTCTAGTGGCAATTCTATTTGATACAACCTTTATGGAAAATGATTATTTTATGAAGAGACTCAACAAGAAAATAAAATATACTGTGACTTAGAAAATACCACTTTTCTTAAGTGGTTTATAAAAATAATCTTAAAAACTGAGTGTCAGTGGTGTGTGTGTTTGAGTGCGTGTGTGTGTGTGTGCACGTGTGTGTATGTGTGTGATAGAGATGTGGGGGGAGAGAAAGAGAAAGAGAGAGGGAAAGACAGGGATTATTCTTACTTTTCTTTATGGAAATATTATTTGTTATAATGAAAAATTAAAAGCCATCTAGATATGTGATAACTGTATACTAAGAATCACTTTAATCTTAACTCTGCCCATGACACCCAATCATTTAAACCAGAACAACCCATTCAAGTGCCACAGTCCTATTTTTTCCACCCTTGCACATAGGTGTAGATGTATCCATACACATGTACACACATTTTTTGATATTGATCTGTTGCCTCAGGATCATTATGTGATTATAGGTTCCCCCATCTTTGGCTTTTTCATGTGTGGTATATATTTTCTGACCTTGACTTTGGATTTAGCCTTCCTCTATGGATTCAGCTTTAGAATCCTCTCTTTCTTGTGCCTTATGTAAGCTACTGATTATGTTACAACTTTCTAGAATCTATCCCTAAATCTATTCAGGTAGCTTGTGCTATCAGGTCTACTTTTACTTACCAGCATCACACTTTATGGCCATTAAATGTATTTATCACATAATTTAACAATTTATAGGCAGCAATATGATATCCTGTGGAAAAATGATTATAAAAATGGTGTCATATATTAGCTATGTGATCAAAAACCTAGTCATAGGGGGAAAACTGGAAGGAAACACACTAAATAAGATTAACAACGACTTTTGTCTTCTCCTTCCTTTCATCCTGCTGACATTGTGGAATTTGACCACTATAAAAAATGTTTCGAAAAACAAAGGTTAATTAAACATTTTTCACTTGGTATTTCATCTCTAGCAAAAGTAGAAACATTTTATATTTGTAGGATTTTATTTCTATCTCTAGTAGGATTAGGGTCAGTAGCAAGAAATGTAAAACCCCAAGTAAAGTAGCTTTAAAAAGATGAAATTTCATTGCTTTTTTTTTTCAGGTAAAAATCAATCTTGTTGGTCTGGGGCCGATGCCAATGAGTTTCTCCCAATGTCAACTCCTTCTATTGTGGTTGCAGAGTCCTACATGACTTTGATCTCAAAATTCATGGCAATGGCATATCTGCTTTTTTGGAGAGTAAGTAAAAAAAAAAAAGGAAAATAAAAGATGAAGGACCTTTTGTACCATTCTTAGAAAAAGTGTTTTAGAAACTTCTAAAGAACATTCTACATTGACCAGATGTTAGTCTCATGTCTCCACCTACCTAGCTGCAAGGAAGTCCAGCAAATCTAGCCTCTATTCTATGTTTCCATGGTCATATCTCTATTACTTGAAAGAGTTATTGATGGAAGAAATCATCATATATAATATTATTTCAAGGATTCCACAAACTATGAAATATAGAGATAGAATAAGTTCTATATAATTTTCTTCTCTCCATGGCAAGTTTACTATATTCCAGATATTTCTTACACCTCTTTATTCTGTTAACATATCCCTTGACATGTACAATTTTTATTTGAATTTCTTAGTTGTTTCAAAAACTTGTTCATTTTTTCTCATTCGTTAATGTATGCCTTTTTTTTTTTTTTTTTTTTTTTTTTTTTTTTTTTTTTTGTGGTACCGGGGATTGAACTCAGGGGCACTTGACCACTGGGCCATATCCCCAGCCCTTTTTTGTATTTTATTTGGAGACAGGGTCTCACTGAGTTGCTAAGTGCCTCAGCAATGGCTTTGAACTCGTGATTCTCCTGCCTCAGCCTCCCAAAGTGCTGGGATTACAGGCGTGCGCCACCGCGCAAGGCGACTTTTTTAACTTAAATATTTATTTAAAACTGCAGCAAAATTGTCTTTATAGATTTGTTTAAGAGAAATAAATATATAAACACTATAGTTTAAAATTCCATTTGTATACTTTTTCTTATATTACTCTAATTATTATATTTCCAATTACATTGAATGAGAAATGGTATGAGGTCTTCTTATTTTGATATCAGTAACAAAATGTTTTAAAAAAAGTAAAAACAATTTGAGCAAAAATTGAGCTTGATGAAACAAAAAGAGAACTTTCTTTGCAAAAAATTATTCACATGTCACTGTTCTACAATTCATTTTAATCAAAACTTGATTTTTTTTTTTTTTTTTCTGGCACCAGGGATATAAAACCTAGGGATGTTCAACCACTGAGCCACATCCCCAGCCCTTTTTTTTATATTTTATTAAGAGATAGGATCTCACAAAGTTGCATAGGGCCTTGCTAAATTGCTCAGACTGGCTTTGAACTCTCAACCCTTCTGCCTCAGCCTCCTAAGCTGCTAGGATTACAGGTATGTGCCACCATGCCTGGCTCAAAACTCATTCTACTCCCTTTTAAAAACATAAATCTTTAGATATTTAAATTCCTAAATACCAAAGTTGTTCATAGAATTAGTTGGTTTCCAAGATGAACCCAGAGTGAAATGAACTATAAGAATTTTTAGAGCTGGGGCTGTAACTCAGTGGCAGAGCACTTGCCTAGCATGTGTGAGGTACTGGGTTCAATTCTTAGCACCACGTAAAAATAAATAAATAAAATAATTTTTAAAAATTTAAAGGGAAAACAAAATTTGTCTTGATAAAAGAAAAAGGTAAGAGATATTCACCAAAACTCTGAAGATAATTTTTAATTTAGGAAAAATTTAATTAGTTGAACAAGTCTCTTGAGGTATATGTTAAGTTTTAGATTTAACGAGGCAAGAGGCATTGAAAGGTCACATTCTACTATGTGCTACAAACCTGAAAGGGAAGGAAACTTCAGAAGAATTGTCTCTTCTTATCAGTTAACCTGCATGCACACGTAGGACTGACACAAGTCCCCAAAGCAATGACAAAAATATTCATCTCCACTTAAATTACAACTATTTAATAATATAAGAGGCTTATACTTATTAACAAGCATGATTGAATGAAATACTCCATTAGTTCATAAGTGACTATCTGAATGCTGGGTGAGGGGACATTTGTTTTCAGTCTCTTCCATCCTGACTCCTCCTGGAGGCATTATTAAGATATATACCATATCCTTTGACAAATGAAGACTATTCCCATCAGTGGTCCCATATGATACATTTTAAAGATGCTAAATCTGTTAAATTGTTAAAATCATTTGGCTTTTGTCAAGTTTTGAAGAGCAATTATCATGTAGGGA
The DNA here is from genome assembly GCA_025594165.1 of Tamias sibiricus. Classification (NCBI taxonomy): domain Eukaryota; kingdom Metazoa; phylum Chordata; class Mammalia; order Rodentia; family Sciuridae; genus Tamias; species Tamias sibiricus. Next base: position 57,750,781 of record CM046666.1, read on the forward strand.
GTAAATACAAAGATTCTGGAAACAGAATAGTTCAAATTGCAGCTGTGCCAGATACTAGCTGTTTTACTGTTCAAACTTTACTCATTTGCTTAGCTTCCCCATTTTCAGAGTAGTAACAATAATGATAATAATAACTACACATACCTCATAGAGTTTCTTTGAGAGGTGATTTTATATGAGTGTGTACATCAACGTGTGCTAATAATCATGGTATATAAAACTGTAACCCTTGATATACCTAATTTCAGCCTAGCTGAAACTGCTGATTCTAGGCACAATGCCAGGTTCAATATCAAGTATTGCCTTCTTCTGTTTATTTGTTTTCCTTATAGCCTGGGAAAGATACTTAGTCCATACAGATTCAACTTAGAGGTTCACGAGCACTCTATGATTTGGGACAGTGTCAAAAGATAAGTGCCCCAGCCTCTTTCTTATGGTAGGACAATTTTGAGGTGTCTTCCTGGAGTCCCCAGTGAAAATGGGTTCATTTCCCACAGTAGGAGACTGCCTGTTTGTACACCCTTGATAATACTGCCGTTTTTTTCCCCCTTTCACTCAGCCTGCTCCTTTCTTAAAAGGTGATCCTTTCTTAAGTAAACAACACACTCAAATTCTTGCTTCAGGCTCAGTTTTGTCAGAACAAAAACTAAGACAGATATGATGATGATGATGATGATGATGATGATGATGATGACATTCTTTTTAAGTCATACCTGTGATTTTTGCCCACTACCTTCTAGTCTTATTGTCTTTTACTTTCTGTTACTATGTATGGTTAGCACATTATTTTCCCACCTCTCTAATATTTAATATTAAAATTTCACCATATGTATTTTCATTCTTCATTTACTATTTTAAATTGACCATCCCTGCTTCTTGTATTGCACCTCGTATTAACACCAAGATCCTGTCCTGTGCCCTTAAGCTCCACTGCTAGCAAGAAAGAAAACCGATAACTGATTTGTCTGAAACCTGATGGCTATTGAATTACCCTGGTAATAGTACCAAGAAAGTCTTCTTTATTTTTACTTCTTTGCAATAATCTTTTATTTATTTTATTAAGAGCAGATGGCTGAGTCTGAAGGAAGTTCAAATCTTTATAAACCATTTAAATGTCTTACGAATGATGTTTTTTAATTTATATGAAAATAGAAAACAATTTTTCAATATTATTTTTTTAAAGCTCATATTACAGTTGCTTTATTTTGAAAGGCAATTATGAAGTGTTTCTTACTTTTTAAGGTAAGTTTTATTTAGGGGAATTTCTTTTGCTTCTTAAGTTTTGCAAGAAGATGAAAGATTTAGAAGGTAGATTTAGAAGGTGTCTTCCTAGGCTACTGAGTTTTGGGTGTTACTTTGTAAAACCATCATATTTTGTCCTCTGTTTTCCTGTGGGTGCACAGGTATATTTTTCTGCTAAGACTTCAGCAGCAATGACTTTTATGACCTGCAGGCACTTAAGGAGGTCAAGGCACACTCCTGGGATTGTTGAAGATAAAGTGGAGCCCAGTAATACAATGCAGTAGTTTTACTAATCCTTCCATTTTGACATATAGTGCTAGTAGAATATCTTAAGAAAAAAAGTTTTTTTTGTCCAGAATATGAGAACAATTACAAAAGGGAAGTCCCTGATCTTATTCACATATTATGCTGATGAGCTCAATGACAATTTGAAGAATACATCTTTAAAAAAGTATTCTTACTTTGAGGCACTTTTAATTTGGTGATCAGATAGTAATTCCAGTAATGATAATTGAGTCAAATAGACTTGCATTAAGTAGCCAGCATTACTGAAGTTCCTTTTCTTTTTTTCTCAGGGATTTCAGTAATTTTATGAATTACATATTGCAGGAATAAGTGAAGAATCTGTATGTTGGATATATCTTGAATATAATCATGTACTGTATGACCAACATATTTCAATATATGATTTTAATACAAAACTTGAAAGAATTATTAAACAACTCTGAAATTTCCATAGCTTTATTACAATGTTCCTTTTTGTATGTCACCCAATTTATGATATCTATTGCTTAAATATGATCACAAATGATCATCTGAATTCATGATAAGGAATAGGCATGTATGAAAGAGAAATTGAAAAAATAATCATATCTATATATAGTTTATTTTCATCCCAGGTCTCCTCAAATTAATTTTCTCTGGATTCTAGTAGAACCTATAATCAATCATTTCATAGATAATGAAAAATATACTTATTTAATACATAATCACAAATAATAATTAAAATTGTCATAATAACTTTAAGAAAAGGCCATGTTAGTAACATCTGATACTGATGCCAGTATGAAGCCCAGAAACTCATATACACAGAGCTTCTCTTTGTAGCTCTTGGAATTGATTGAACTGTATGATCTCATAAACCTCACACAGGGTAGTGCCAAGGTGATTATAAATCATTGGTAGCAACTCCTGCTCTCCATAATATCTTGAAATTCTTGGTATCCAATAAACTCTTTTATGAAAAAAGATAAAAGTACAACATGATGTGGACTTTTCAGACAGTAAATCATACACTTATATGTATATGATAAATATATTTGACCTGATAAATGCACTATTTAAAATTTATTTTATATTATGATATGTCATATCATGGCACACCATTCATAAGATATCATATTATGTTATAGTTTTAGAACATGTGAAAATGTTGTGGGTCAAGTACCATGGATTCACCATGAAGAATAGAAAATAAGGAATTCCTTACTAACCGTAAATGATTATAAAGTGTGATTTCAGAGGTGTTAAAAAGTCCAAAGTCTTCTCTACGTATTTGCTTATCCATGCTGCCAAATGGAGAGACTTACTACTAACAGAAATAAAATATACTTTGGTGAGAGAGAAAATTTATCTAATAAAGGCTGTTGAGTAACAAGATAATGATGAAACAAGAAAATAGAAAACAAATGGGTACATCTTTAAAAAGTCATATAAAACCATAAATTCAATATCTAAGTACAGCAAGAGACTAAAAATTACTGAATAATAGTTTGTGATTTAGAGAAATATTAGAATCAAAGCAATCTTGAGTCCTTATGATATTCAGAAGGTAGTTTAAAATATTGAGAGGTTATATATTTTTTTAACTGTCATGCATGCAGGTCCAAATTTATAGACCCCAAAAATCTTTTAATTATTTAAGTTAATACGATGGCTGAACAATATTCCTGGATATTGTGTTAATATAAAAAATGTAATTGCTATAAAATAAAAATAAATAGACTGTTAACAATTTTAAAGGTTATCATGTATTAAATCAATAAGAAAATAAGCCAGCTAGGCCTAAAATATGTGAAAGACACATAGAAATACCTGAAATTTTATTTAAAAGAATCAAAGTGTTAAATACAGAGAAACAGAGATGTTATATAAGTACAGGTAATAAAATACCATGAAGATATTATTTCCCAAACGATATATAAATTCAATTTATATGAAGGAAACAAAACCAAAGGAAACTCATATGGTCCTGAGGAGAAAGAGGAATCAAAATGCCTTACATAACTAGATATCAAGATTCAATGAAAAAACTATGAAAATTAAGTTGGTCCTTATTGGCCTGCAGAAAGAAAAGTAGAGAGCTGGGAAACTGATCCATGTACAGATAAAAGCCTGCCATATGAAGGATCTGGTTTTGCATGTTTGAGAAAATGAAACCTAAGTCTCTTCACAGACTATACATAAAATCTTTTGGTGAATTAATGTGGAAGGAAAAACAATACCATTTTTAATAAGAAAACTTAGCAGAGGGGTTTTATGACCTTAGAAGTGAAAATGATTCATTTGTTTTTAATTTTAATTTTTTAGGTATAGATGACATAATACATATATATATGTGTGTATATATATATATATTTTTTTTTTAATGCAGTGCTGAGGATTGAACCCAGTGCCTCACACATGCTAGACAAGTGCTCTACCACTGAACTACAAAGAAAATGACTTCTTTATTCAAAACAATTATATTCTATAAAAGGAAAACTGAAAATTCTACCACATTAAATTAGTATCTCTATGGATTAAGCATCATAAAAGGTAGTAAAAAGATGGAATCAGAAATCAGTGGATGATTTTTAAATAGAAATGACAAATATTATCATATGTAGTTCTTTATAGAATGTATAAATAACTCTTATGGATAAATGCAAAAGATAAAGAACCTAATAGAAAAACAGGTAAAAGTCATGCAAGCATTTTTCAGAAGAGGAAATAGCAATGGCCAATAAATACATGAAAATGCAAGAAATATTTTAGTAATAACAAAATGCAAATTAAAAGCACAATACAATTTAATTTCATATTTAGCTAGTTGGCATGAATGCAGATTAATAAGGAGCACAGTAGTACACTAGATACTGTATCTGCTTAGAAGAATAATTTATTTTTTCAAAATTGCACATTCCTATTCCCTATGACCCAGCACCAACAAGCAAGCCCAAGAAGGTTCATGAAAGCAAAAATATGAGAAGCCATCCAAATCTTTATATACAACAAATTCTTAGAATTCTGGTACATTCATCAGTGCAAATGAACAAGTTACTGCTAAATTCATCAACATGTTAAAACTTAAAATAAGAATATGCGCAGTTGTAGTTCCATTTTGAAGGCTAGATTAGAAAGGATGATTTTTAAATAGAAATGACAAAATGTTATCATATGTAGTTTTTTATTGAATATATAAAGAACTCTTATGGATAAATGCAAAAGGGGGTTTTCAGATTTGTGTTGTTTTATTCTTTATCTGTGTGATTTATGTGTGATTATGCCATGAAAATTATATTCTTTAATCCATATACTTTAATGATATAAACCTTTTTTTTATGTATGAAAATTATTTTTCACAGGAATAATAATGGAAGCAACAGTTAGGTTAATGGGATTATTGCATTTTTAATTTTTGGAAAATTATATTTGGTTACATAATATTGTTTTTTTATACTAAATACCAGAGGAATTGCTTTATTCATGTGGCATTTTTTCAGATAAGAAACAGTAACATTCACTGCTCATATGTATAAAAACTAATAGTGAATGTCTTCACCCAAATTAAATGCCGAGAATTAACTTTCTTGATGAAATCTAATGTTTAACACTCCCCCCTCCATCAATTGGATAAGATTTCATGTTAATTAGACAGAATAGCCAGCAAAACATGCACAAAAGTTGTCATCAATTTAGATCAGGAATTAAGTATTTACCCCGATACACACACACTTCATGTGTGTAATTTTTCCTCCTTGTCCATTAAAACCAGTAATTGCTGCTATGCAAATACTCTATTTGGTGGCCAGTAACTAGTCAATATTATCTTGGTGCCTCTTTGTTCTTTGTGTCTCCCAGCTCTGTTGAACCTGGTAGAGAACTCTGTGAATTATGAGACTACTCAGCTTAAAATAGGTAAGGAGGTAAGCTCCCCATTCAAATGTATCTGAAAGATCTTAGTGAGGAGAGGGTTCATCTAAACAAGTTCATCTAAACAACCAAGGAACCAGGTGGTTAGGTGAGACAGGCACTGCACCATCTCTCCTGCCACACTGCCCTCCCAGGAGTCCTATGGGTGTCTGGTCAGAATTGATGCCAGGATTTAAAAGCTCTGGGATTTCTTAAATCCTCATTAACATAACAGGAGTTTCAGTTCTCTTCAAACTGCCTGACCAGATTGATAAAAGCCATTCAGTTACTTACCATTTTATTAACCCATTATTTGTAGAACAATGTAGAGAATATAGAATCAGGATGCAAGTGTGGAGATAGGGATATGGGGCAGGAGGTAAATCTTGTCCATGAAAGCCCAGGACCACAGTAGACAAATAAACAAAAACTAAATAAAATAATAATAATAAAAAAAAAGTGTTACAGGTCCCAATAATTGAGGCCATTTTAATGCTTTGCTCAGATCCATCTCTTGACTAAAGATGATGTTCTTCAACAGTTGTATGTAAAAAGATGCTCTATATGCACATTATGAATTGTAATACATACTACTATTATAAATAAAAAAACAAAAATAAATAAATAAATAAATAAAGGTATTATGTCCAACTATAACTAAAAAATAAATATTAAAAAAAAGATGATGTTCTTCAGAAACAGTACAACTAGCATCCTTAAGACTGGTTCAGTCATAACTCTGAGAAATCAGTCACAATTATATTTGTATGACTGCCTGTCCTCAGACTAGGGACTCCTTGAATGAAGGATTCTACATTTCCACAAAGTATTATGTCTATCCTTTCGCTGTAAAATTAACCTTCTAACAGCCATGAAATATAGATAACACTTTCCACCCTTTCATGTCAACTTGATAGTTATCTAATTTTCCTTGTTCATAATTAACTATATATTAATTTATTTCTGAAAGCAAACTAGCACAACTTTATATTTAATAAGTCGCTTATTATATTTGTATATTAAATTATTATATACTTTTTATTTTTTGATTAATGGTTTTGATTTTTTTTCCTACTGGTTTTCTGTGAAGTTGGGATAATCAAAATCAGGTGTCTTCCTCTCAGCTTTTAAAAAATACCAGTGAGGATGACATTATTTATTTATTTGTTGGTATACATGGAGTATCCTGAAGCAAGACTAGTTGACAAATAAATGACCAACTTGAAAGATTAGGTTTTGGAACGTCTTCCAATTCCTCACTTTATGGCCTCCAAACCATTACCTTGAAATTCAGTTGTTCCTTCTCTGCCTTACTGATTGCTGAAGTCTCTAAGTGGCCTTAATGCCAAATCTAAGGTGCTAAATTTTATAACAAGATCAATTTCCACAACATTTTTACTGCCAAATACATTTTTTAAAGGATGCATTAAATTTGAGTCTGTCTACAGCATGATGGCTAACAGGTTCTTTCAGAGGAAAACAAGCAGTGCACTTGTGTGAATATTTATCTGACAGTAGCTTACAATACTAGATTATTACAGATGGCAGGGACATAGCACTACCACTGAGGTGACACAGGAGAATTTATCATCACAAGTAGGTAGCTTTATAGAATATCGGTATTACTGTGCCTACATTCTTCTAAAAAATATGAGGATCCAAGCTCATTCATCATTTAGCAAGACACCTGCACGGTGCCTCTATCACCTAGCCTTCAGAAGCTCTGCTGAAAATGAGATTTTTTTTTTCTTTAATGGTATTCAGTTATTGCAGTGAGCAATTTGGCAGTGTGCTGTATAATATATGTATATTTAAATTAAAAGGGTGATGGGGTCTTGAAAGGAAAATAATTCTATGCAAACTGCCATCTCTGAGAACCAACAGAATAAATTCAATATGGTTTCATATAATGTTTTGTTCCAGTTTGGCATGCAGCCCTGATGAATAAAGGAAATAAGTGGCCTCAGGTAAAATGCTAAAGTTAAAATTCCAGGGGATACTTTTTTCTACCACTGTGTGCTGTGTACATATATTCCTTCTAAATTTGATTTTGATAATTATTATGAGACCAAAATACACATTGGACCAGGAGATGGCAAAATGTGTCCTATGGGCTAAATCTGTTTTTTAAAATAAAGTTTTATCTTAACATACTCACTCTTATTGATTAGCATCTTGTAAATGACTGGTTTTGTGCTACAACTGCAGAGTTGAGTGTCATAATAGAGACTGTACTGCTCAGAAAGCCAAAAATATTTACTCTTTGGCTCTTTATAGGTAAAGATTGCTATCTCTCACATTGGACCACCAGTCTCTCATACTCTCTAAATGTAGTGGTTCTGGACTGGCTGAAGGACTCCAAGGAACAGAAAGGTAGGAAGCCAGAGGCATGGGATTGCCTTGATAATATATCAGAAAGAAAGAAATTACATGATTCCTATAGAGTGCCTTTTAAATGCTTTCCTGGGAGTATAAATAGAAAATTCAGTGGGGGACTTAGGAAAGAGGTGGTTAGAAATCAGGACGCTCTGGTGCCTCCTCCCTTCTGTCTTCCCACATTTGACTTGGTCCCTGTGCCTTCCTCCTTTGACACATCTAGTGACATCTCCTCAGAGGATTGCAACACACACAGTTCCATACTGCTCCCCTGAGGAGCTGCAAGGTTTCTGCAAACCGAGATTTAATCGCTGACAAATAATAAAGATATAAACTACTTTTTTTCAAAAAACAAAACCTCTTCCTATTATGCAACTGGAGCAGGGGCTAAAATTGCCTTTAACAGATGGGTGCCTCTAAAAAAATACTGTACAAACCCCTGTATCATAGTGATATTATGTTTTAAACATCTTTTTAGAAAGTGGTTCAAACATTTGGCTGAAAAGAAATTTTTAGTCATTGTGTGATTATACTATGTTGTTTTATTTCCAGTAAAAAATAATATTAGTTTTCACTTTTAAAATCTTTTTGAATTTCCTTTAAATATTGTGTTTTTCATAAACAATTCTCTAACATGTTTCCTAATTGAAGCTTTTGATCATGATGAGAATGAATTGAGAAACAAATTTTATAGTAAAAAGACGTGATAAAATAATGTTGAATAGCATTTTGTTGTTAGATTATCTAAAATGTCTTGCAAAATGACCAAATCCTGTAATTAGTTTCAGTTTTGTCTAATTAATTACTACATCTTCCATAAAATTTCCTATTGTTTTATCTATTCTACTCCTAGTTAGACTCTCATTTAAGTTTCCAGAGGTATTTTCTGTCTCTGCTGCCTACCTGCTCCACGGCTTGCTGCCAAGCACAGCCACATTAATCTTTAGGAAGTACAGCTTTTCTCGAATGTCTTGGAAACATTCAAGTAGTGCCCAATAACAATCGATTTAATTATGAAACTCTCTTCCATGAATTTTTTTTCAACCACTCATTTTATTACTCTTGTCCCATCTCATCATAGCCCCCGCCAGACTTTATTTTTATGTGTTCTCTATAGTTCAAGTAGATTTATTAGGTGGTTCTTTGAAGTATTTTACTCATTTCCTTTGTCATTATCTGTAATGGACTCTGCAAATGATACTTTTGCAAGCTTCTCCAGAGATGGAACAGTATGGACTGGAGCTGGACTGCTTGCTTTGAAATCCCAGCTCTGTCACTGGTTGCCTGCATGTAAGCTTTCAGCGCTTTACTCACACAGACACCAAGAAGATGACTTGAGTCTACAGGTGTAAAATACTTAGACAAACACCTGCTATGTAGTGAGTACTGTAGTGTTATAACTTAGAGTCTATAAGCACTGCCCTTTGAATAAAACTTATAAATTCTGGCTCTTCTGCTTATTGACTATATAACTTTGGCATGTTACTTAGACTCTCTAAACCTCAGTTTCCACAGTTGTAAATTGAGGCTAATACTGGCATGTTAAGATTATTGCAAAACTAAATGCTGAAGGTAAAGAACTTTACACTGTGTGTAGATCACAATAAGTACTCAATTATATTAGTTCCTTATATAGCAGTAACGTTATTATTACAAATATTGTTTTGATTGGTACCTTTAATATTCTAAACTTCCAAAGAACTTGTGTTTACATCTACCCATGCCAGTCTTTTCTATCCTGAGCATTATTTTCACTATATCAAATAGATACCATTTGTCTTAATCAGTTTGGCCTTTCTGAATCAGAACAAAGCAAATTTTAAAAATTCATGTATGTTGAGCTTATTGGGGTTTCCTGTTGGTGTCATAATTATTTCCCACTCAGTTTATGAGGTATATCAGGAGAGTATTAGCATTTATCTATCAACGGAGACTGGAGTTCACACTCACAAATCGTATTCCACTGTGTAGACATGAGCTGTGTTTTTTCTGAGGTGCTATCTGTTGCCCTTTTAAAGCCATGGCCTTTGTCTTTTATATATTTATGTCCACTAAGGTGTTAACTTTGAAGACAGACCAGTCTAGATTAGTGCTATCATGTGCCTGATAAATATATCTAATTATTTGACCCTAAAATTCATTAATGGAAAAACAAAGACTGTACTCTTATTTTTATTATTGTAAGATTATGTATGTAAAAGCCCTAACATATAAAAGGCATGTTATCAAGGTGGGAAGTTTTATCCCTTACTTCTTCTGAAAGGCCTGTGAAAATTAGCATAATATAGAATGGATAGTCAATAAATGTTAAGGTGGATTTAATCAAATAGCAGAGTTTATTTTAACATACCAAGAATTATAAAGTTTCTTCTAATTATATTTACTATGTAAATTTAGGAATTTTTTCTTTTGCTTGTTATCTGTTTTTATTCTTGGTTAAAATCTCATTTGCAAGTGAAAAATATTAATTAACAATAAGCAATCTCATAAAACTAAAGGCTATACTTTCATCTTCTCATAACATTATGTATGCAAAAGTGAAAAGTTGGAATTTCATCCTTTAGGCAACAGGGAGAGGTTGATGTTTTTAAAAAAGAAATGATTTGATGAATTTAGCATTTCAGGAAAACAAATCTGAATTTAATGTTTGAAACAAAGCAAAGAAAAAACAAAACAAAACATGACTTTCAGATTTCTGAAGTTCAACTCAACAGAAGTGGGAGGAATCCTAAATTAGGGGATGTTTGATGAAATCAGGTTCAGAAACATGGTTGTAAGAGGTGAGGTATTTTTAAACAGAAAGGTAAATAAATAATTGGAGACTCTTAAATGCATCAATAGGGAAAGTCTATATTTAAAAATAGTTTTAGAGAGGAAAGCTGAAATTGAAGTGTTATGATAGTCCTAGAAGGAGCTTAAAATAGAAAAAAAAAAGGGGGGGGGTATATAGCCTTGATGTAATTTATTAGTTTGAAAAGAAATTTTAGTGAAAATTATTTTCCATGAGCAAGGGATTTGATAGATTTATTTTAGGTTAATATGTGCTGCTTTAAGTTATATACGAAAACCATCACATTTTCTCAGCTAGAAAATCTTAAGATCTAGACATAAAGTGAAATACAGTTTTGATTAATTATATTTAGAGCTCTATGCATATAATTATGTCCTGTAGCAGATACATTGCTTAAAACACTTAAGCTCACATTAGAAATACAAAACAGAATAGATGCATTTGCTAAAGTTTGGTTTCAAACAATGACAGAGTTGGTTCCTGCTTCATAAGTAAGGGGCTATTTTTTTCCCTTTTACTTATTAAACCCCAAGAATTATCTCCTGATACCATCTCCTACCTCTGGGTATGTTTGCTTTCAAGCAGTAAATTTTACTTCTGACTTTACAACTATAACTCTGTACTTCTGTGTGTAGTCTTAGAAGCAAGTGGCAGAGTATGTGGGGAAAGGACACTCTTACATGATGTCTATAAATCTGGTTTCCAGGAAGGAACTACTCCAAAAAATACAAGTGAACTAGGATCTCCCTTTTATTTATTCTCTAGACAAACATTTGTCTCTTTAGGAGTGTCAGTAACTAAGATGAAATAGAGAAGAGGTGTGTGTGTGTGTGTGTGTGTGTGTGTGTGTGTGTGTGTGTGTGTGCACGTGTATCTTCTAGAAAGCCTCCAGTCCTCTTAGGAGGCAAGACAAAATAGCAAGAGAAATGTGAACTACATGATCCTCATTGGTAGATCTGCTTGGAGTGAGGGCTCACATACTCTCATCTGCCATCTTCTCAGTCTATTCCCTCTAAATTTTAGATAAACTTGAAACTCCACTCCATGTGGGTGCCAGATGATGAATCTAGTGACTTGGAAGACCCATGAGTGAGTACATTTGTATTTTTCCTCCTCTCCCTGTGATAATGACTAGAAAAACAGCTTCATGGAAAGTTAGAAAACATAACTGACACTGCCATTGTGTGACTTTAGTTCAGTTCACTCTCTGAACCTTAATTTGTTTTTACCATTAAAATAAACTAGTGGACTGGATGTTTTATAATATTCGAAAGTATGATGGCCTTTTGTATCCATGAGCATCAATATAAATATATTCAATATAAATGATGGAGATAGATAGATAGATCATGTTCAACTCTCTATACAGATGTGCCACATCGGGGGACGAGGAGAGAGACTGTGAGGAAGTTGGACATAATGAGAGACAGAGGACTGGGATTTCCAAAGTCAAAAATGCTGTCAGCTCTAACTATGGCGATAGAGGTTTTGTGCCCAGATGGTTCAGTGCAACCAACTGGCTTAGAAAGTTGCTCCACCGTGGCTTAGGTAAGGGGCCCTCTCAGTCTCTAAATTGAGTCGACTTAATTTTTGTATTTGGAAAAATCTGTCATACTATATTTCTAGTAGAATTTTACCAGTATGGAAATGGCACAATATTTAATAGCCAGCATGGCTCAGGCACTAACAAATCAGATCTGAAGTCTAACCAACCCGAATGGATGCCAACTGGTGCTCTGTACTTGTGCAGACAGCTGAATATGTCAGCTGTGAGCTCCAGTTACTATTTTGGCTGGTTATTATTTTTCAAAGGCATAAATTCTGGCTATATTATTTAATCAAAAACATTGCCAGGTAAGTGGCCACTAGAAATTACGGCATGGGATAAATTATAACAAAGCACTTTAACTTTTATTTTCAAGTAGTTTACAATCTAGTATGGCTGTACTAGAGGAAGAAAGCAAGAGCATTAAAGGCAAGATCTTTCTCATTCTCTATGATTCACTATCACTGTGATTCACATCATAAGAGGTTTTTCTCCCCTACACCAAGAACACGAACACACACACACGCGCGCGCGCGCGCACACACACACACACGCACACACACACACACACACACACAGATATTTCAGGTTTTTCTGTACAAGAAGAAAGACATATCTCCTGAAAGAACTCATCACTCATTCTTCAGCATCCTAACCTTCTACCAGCATTTGAACAAGCTGTATCTACAGTTCCCCATGGCAGTAAAATAAAGAACAATTTGTGGGAATGTTTATACATCAAAGGTACTGCAGAAAAGTGAACATAAACACTTGAAGAAAGACAAAAAAAGTAAAAAAAAAAAAAAAAAAAAAAAAAAAAAAAAACCAAAAAACAGTAGTGTAGTCTCTGTTTGTATTTTAAGAAATACAGGTTAGTGGGTCTTTCCTGTGTTCTTCATCTGCCAAACTGATCCATAATAAGGTGATTTTTTTTAAAACAAATATATATAAAGGAAGTATAAGGCCGTCTTTAACACAAAGTAAAATAGTCTTAATTAAAATCCTAAGATTATTAAAAGTTATTGCCAAAAACATTCACAGCTTCCCCAGCAAAAACTTTTGGCTCACAAGATATTATAGAATACAATCACAAAGATCTGCAGCTTACAGAAGATTTAGCAGCCTCTATTTTCCTATGGATGGGGAATCCATAATGGAAGAGGGCCAAATATGGAAAAAGGCTCAGTCCCATCTAGCCATTTCTATTTGGCTTTCTGCAAAAGCCAGTGACAATCTAACTAACTAAGCAGTTTGTATTTAATTAAGTTTTCTTTGCCAGAAAATTATAAGGATGCTCTTGTTAAAACACATCAAATAATGTTTTTGAATCAACAAAAGAGAAAATAAATTTTAGGACTTTTAGGTATGATTTGTCACCCCATATAGGGGGGTTAATTTTTTAGTGGGGCTATAATTTCAATTTCAAAATTATAATCAACTCAGAAAGAAAAAAAAAAATATGATTGTGTGCCCAGCATTGTCTTTTAGGAACAAACTTATAGAAATACGTCAAGGCTCAGTTCACTTGCAGTTTTAATCCTTAGACCGTGTATATGAACCAAAGATAGAAAATAATATAACCTAAATTTTATTTATAATGTTATTTTAATAATAATAATAATAATAATAATAATAATAATAATAACAACAACAACAACAACAACAGTAGAACTCCCTAAGGCCCAGATAGCCATCTGGCATTTTTATCACTGATCTCTTCCCTATGTTTGTAGAAGACACCTCAAAGAGATCCTAGCATATTTTTTTTTTCCAACAGAGCATAGAGAAAACTTTAAAATACCCGTGATATAATACTTTTCAGCAGCTAGCATCTATCTCAAAAAGGCACAGAGAGGAAACCTATTTTCATCATTGTAAGTGTTAAAAAAGACATTAGTCATCATCGTAATTATCAGGTACAGGTTTGGATACAATCCTGAGTGATGTTGCCAATAGAAGAGGCTGCATCTGTTTTAAAATGACTTAAAATCTAACACATAATGTTAGAAGAAGGACAGTTCATTCAAACTTCAACTGCAGAGGAAGAGTGGCCATAATTTTAAAAAGATGACAATTTCTATTATTCACAGAAATAATTTATACATAGATACACTTAAATACTGCTACATCTCTATGCACATTAGCAACTTGATAATATTATGCACAGGCTGTAGTTTCACAATACATTTCATTAACCTCACATGTTTTGGTTATTTTAAATATTAGTTACATTTCAAAAAACAAAGCCCTACAATGCATTCTGGTAAATTAGTCTCTAATAAAAGGAGACTAGAGCATGAAACTCCAACAAGAATATTTAATGGAATACAAATATCCAATCTAGAAACTCTAATAAAAATCTCCTTTCTTTGAGTCAAGGCTCCTGGCTATTACACAGAAACCATCACACATGGCTCCCCTCAAAATGCATTATAGATCAGACTCAATCTTTTCTTCCACAAAAATGGCACAAGAATTGATTTCAATTATCATTTAGTACTGATTTCCTTCTCCTGTCAAAAAATGTTCCATACACAAGAAAGTGAAGGTTGGCAGCCTGAGCTCATTTGTGGAACTTTTAAGGACTATTGATTTACCGGTGAATTTTCTAGTTCTCTCATTGTTACTGGAATGGTGTCTCAGAGTCTGAATCAGATGATAGGATGGGCAGGAATGCTGACAGGCTTAGTTAAGACTGATGAAAAGAGAAACTTCTCAAAAATTTGTCAGAATGCATTTTTATAAATTTAGGTTAATATGATTGATTATAGCAAGCCAACATTTTTCTCATATAGCATCGAACGGGATTTTAATTATATTTCTTCTTGTGTGTTGTGCCTTAATCCACCTCTTTCATGTCTGAATATTAACCTTTGGGGAGAATCTGAGGTAATTACCTGTCTTTGGACCTGAGGTGATTTTGTTTTTGTTTTATCTTTGTTTATAGCAACACCACATATGAGCTACAAGAAAGTATTTATTTAAGTAAATATGCATGTTTTCAGTATGTTTTTGTAGGGAATGATATTTGATGGATGTTTCCAGAAGCTATGTGCCTTTTTATGCACATTTAATTCTCCCAAACAACCTTAGTTAAAAGGACAGCATTTCTATAAGGAAGAGTACTTTTATTAACAGCACCATGATTCTAACAAAAGAAAAGACTTTCAGTACCTGATAGAAACTAAGGTTATAGAATCAGTTTTTTGTTTAACAATCTCTCCCTGCTGTGTACCCCTCTATACATTTTCATATAAATTTGCCACTATTTTTCTGCACAGGAGCAAATTCAGAGATTGTGGGGCCTGGAAACTGTACAATTTTACATTCTCCCTTTAATAAAAAGATGTTGATAATTTTATGAGTACACAGTTGGCATGAAAGCAAATATTTATTTTGAATGAAAAAATGCAATCATAACCAACTGCACATTTTTAAAAACTGAAAATACTACAAACATCACAAAATGCAGAAAGTGTAGTATTTTTTGTTGTTGTTAGTTAAGAGTCCACTATACTTTCCCCTTATTTTTGGAGGTATAATCTTTTATCATCTTATAATATGGCCACGACTTTACAATATTTTCTATAGAAAAAAAAGAAAATTCAGAAGTCTTCTCTAGCTTCATTGATAAACACCTTTTTGTTTTTCATGATTCGAAAAATTTATTTTCACTTCAAAACTCATTACTGGTTATGTTATAGACAACATTGTTGTCAAATTTGAGGAAGCCTCAATCATCTCTTTCATAGCTGAGTGAATGATGTGGAAGAGTTTTCCACAGAACAGATGCTACCCAATACAATTCAAATTTGTCTTTCCTTCCACCATCCCATCCTTCCTGCCCCAGTACTATAGTTCACAGATAACAGTAAACCCTCTAGTTGGGTACAGGGCCATACCTCCAGGTGAGAGACTAAGAGCACTCCTGGAATCATTTCTAAAACAGAACTGTAGCAGTACTTAAATTACGTGAACAGCAATATTTTCTTAAACCAAAAGTAAGTTAATGTCTAACAGAAACTCCACACAAATAGCCAGGTCCACTTATCCCTCACCCCATACCCAGGGATAACAACACTTTGAGTGAGACTCAGTGTCTTTTTCTTACTTTCCCCACATCCAATTGTCATCCAACCCCATTGTCTTCATCCTTAGCTTTATTTTAGCCTCTCATCATCAGAGGAAAGGCCATATCTCAGGAAGATGCCCTGTGGTCAATTCCATAAATCTCTCCTTCCTTCATTCTCTTCTTTAACCCACTCCAAACAATTGAGAATTAAAATTTCGCCCCAAATCTTAATTTGCCTCCAGCTCAAAGGTGGCTTTTTAGGTAGGATAAGTGAAATTGCAACCTCAGCCTTCGAGGTTACTTTGTAACCTACTCTCTTCTCCTGGCCTGCATTATTTTCACAGGTGTCTTAAATGAACTTTGCTTCACTAAACTGTTCTCCCAGATTCTTTAGATTTGCTTTGCAAGGTCCCTTTTCTTGTCTTTGCCCTTGCTATTCCCTTTAAATGGTGTATCTTTCCTAATTCCCAAAGTTATATCTATTGTTCCAGTCTTCTGTGGTTGTTTTCTTTGCCCTCTTGGAGAGTTTCTAAGATATGAATAGTCTTAGTGATAATTCCCTTTACTGGAGGAATATATTTGACAATATATTCTATGTTCTATTGTCATCCATTTAATATCTATGTAAAATATGTATTTGTATGTTCGTATGTATAACATCTTTCTAAAAATACCATAAGTGGGTTCAATCTGATTGCTATTACCAAGCACTTTATTTAGCACTAACTGCAAAGATACATTGAACAAATACTTCCTGCCTTTAGGGTGTATGAAATCTTATATACAGGAGAAGATAAAAGCAACACTGACTTTAAATAGAGGACAGAGAAGGAGCCCCAAATGGCAAGCACACAGGATGTTAGTCACTGGACTAGCTTGGTTTCACCCAGAAGATGACATACTGAAGAGAAACTTTAAGTGTCTCTTTAACCATAGTCCATAACCACATCTCTAGCACTCACTTTCTGGAGGTACTGAATGATCTGTAGTTCCAGGTATTCATGGACAGCCTGGGAGATGTCTTAAGTATTGCCTTGGGGATTTGAACATCGACAATGGTCTGGACAGAATCATGAAGTACAGATGTTCTTTACACACATATGCTAGGTCTCTCTGAGATATACAATACGTAGAACATTTTGTGATCCTTTACTGAGAGGAAGCAGGATGTAATAAAGATATATAAGCTCTGGAGACCTAAACCTGGGTGCACTCTCAATTCTAAGTTTCAGTGTCCTCATCTTCTAAAATAGTAAAATCAACAACTAGTCAATTAAGAGATTAAGTGAATTAATACACAGTGACAGGAAACTAGTTTTTATTTAATGTTTTTAATTTTAATTTATACTCTTTCAAATATCCACTGGTAGGTCTGATAAACAATATTTTGCTCTATGGGAATTTTTGTTGAAATTTGCTTTTCAGTGCTCCAAATATACTTCAATTATGATGATGGATCCATAAAATGCAAATGTATTCTTCTTAGCAGAAGGTCAGTGAAAAGAAGTTTTAAAATATTTAAAATCTGGGTTAGGATATGTTAACACTTAAACTAAAATTCACATTTTTTTAGACTCTGCTAACACTAATGATGGTTTTAAAACAGCAATCTCAATTACTGTAAGCTGTTTCTCATGAGGCCAGCTGCAAGGAGTGGATTTGATTACCTATATACATTCTATGTGGTCAGAAACTTAATGCTGAGACTCAGCAGGAAAGAAAGAAGTCTGAAGAGTGAATTGACTCATAGTGTGATTTATAATAAAGGGAACCTTTTCTAAGAAATTTTATCTGAGAGTTAAGAACTCCTTTGAGATTTTTCACCATCAGCTCAGCATGGTGCTATTATTTTGTTATTGAGACACTTAAACTTTTGTTTTTCTTACCCCTTACAGAGGAATCAATAGTCTAAAATTAGAGCAGAGAGTAGCAGCTCTTGAGTGTAATCTGGGTTTAGTATAGAGTACTTCAAAGATTGCTGCCTGCATCTTATCAGCCATGTATTAAACTTCATGGGCACTCATTGAATTTTTTTTTTTTTTAGGAAAACAATTAAAATATGACAGGTGTCAGGTTTTAATAAAATATAAAGGTTCTGAAAGAACACTGTACACTTTTTCCTGTTATCAATGGTTTGTTATTGTAGAGTCATTTGGGGATGTCTACCTAACTCATCATATTTTCTCCTCTATGTAAACTAGTGTCTCCTTATATTATCCTTGGAGTCAGGCTTAACAATCATTTTTATATTGTATGAACTTTACCCCTGCCCTTCCTTTGCCATTGGTGACTGATGAGTAGTAGATTCTAGACCTAATTTTGAATGACTTCCTCACTGTACTCAGAAGTGTCTTGCTAATACACCTGACAAATCTTGCTTGTCACAAATTTTCCCACTTGGGCATCTGGATTAGGATTGAGATGGCCAGCTAGTCAGAATCTGTTGGTTACTAAAGCTGGATATGTAAATATGGCTACCCTAGCATGGCCATATTGGTTGAGTCATACTGAACAGAAAAGCCACAAAATAAAATCTGCAGATAAAAATAGAAGGAGCAGATAATCCGAGAAAACAGAGATGACAGAGTGGGGTGTGTGTGTGGGGGTGGGGTGGGGGGAGATTCCTGGTAGTTTTCTAGTTCCTTGGCCCAGACCATTTTTCTTGAGAGGTCTGATGGAATTGCTATTACTGGATCCCATGAACCCACATTCACATAGCGCCCCCTACTCTGATTTTTTAAAAATTATATTTCATTAAAAGAGGTTCTAAGTGCTTCTGCTATTAATTTCTAATCATCAATACAGTCTTGAGAAGTTGAGATGACTATCTTTATTATATAGAATAGATAAGAAGAAATAAAAATGGTCAAAAATATATGAAAACATGTTCAACATCTCTAGTAATTAGAGAAATGTAAATTAAAAATACACTGAGATTTCATCTCTCTCCAGTCAGAATGGCAATTATCAGAATGCAAGTAACAATAAATGTTGGCAAGGATGCGGGGGAAAAAGGTTCACTCACACATTGCGGGTGGGACTGAAAATTGGTGCAACCACTCTGGAAAGCAGTATGGAGATTCCTTAGAAAACTTGGAATGGCACCACCATTTGATCCAGATATCCCATTCTTCAGCTTATATCCAAAGGACTTAAAATCAGCATACTACAGTGACACAGTCACATCGATGTTTATAGCTCAACTATAGAACCAACCTAGGTACCCTTCAACAAATGAATGAATAAAGAAAGTATGGTATATACATATATATATATATATATATATATATATATATATACACCATACTTTATATATATAAAATATATATATATTATATAATTATATATATTTATAAAATATATATTTCTTTATATATATGAATAAAGAAAGTATGGTATATATATATTCATTTGTTGAAGGGTATATACACACACACACACACACACACACACACACACACACACACAGAGGAATATTTCTCAGCCCTAAAGAAGAATAAAATTCTGGCATTTGCCAGTAAATGGATGGAACTGGAGACTATCATACTAAGTGAAATAAGCCAGTCCCCAAAAAGCAAAGGTCAAATGTTCCTTCTGATATGTGGATGCTAACCTATAACAAGGGAGGATAGGGAGGGGAAATATAGAAATTTATTGGATTAGACAAAGGGGAATAAAGGAAAGAGATGGGGGATGGGAATAGGAAAGACCTGATATAACTTTCCTATGTTCATATATGAATACACGACCAGGAAACTCCACATCATGTACAACCACAAGAATGGGATCCAAATTGGAATGGGTTGTACTCCATGTATGTATAGTATGTAAAAAATATACCCTACTGTCATGTTTATATAAAAACAAAAAAAGAAGAAGAAGAGATATCTAAGTCTCAATGTGTTTATAAAATGACACGATACTGAATCAAAATCCTGGGATGCTACTTTCCATTTCAGAAGTACACATCCTGTCCATCCAGAAATACTGTAGACTTTTCTTCAGGGCAAATTTCTTCATTTAACAGAATCTCAAACCAAACTTCCAACTCCCCTTGTGGTACTTTTCATTCTAATAAATTGTCCCTCAGTTTAACCCAGGTGTTAATTTCAAACATCTTATCACTATGAAACTATCATGAAACAATTTCTCCTTCACTATGCTTTCTTTTGCACATCCCGCCTCTGGTCTACCACCAAATTCTAACAGACCATTTTCATGGGATGTTTAGAATCAGATCTCTACTCCTACCCTTCAAGCCACTGTTCTGCCAGTGGGTGATACTGCAATTAATTACAATGCCCTGTTTCCACACCTGTGCCCACCCTATCCTCAGATTCTATTGTTGTAGGCAGAACAAACCTTAAAGATGTGAATATGGTCATGTCACTGTCCTGCTCAAAATCCCCGCTAGCACCCCTTGGACCTTACTAACCTCCTCTCCTCACACATTCTGCTCCAGCTCTAAGCTCCATCTTGCTGACCCCAAATATTTCAAGCAAGTTGTACATCAGGACCTTTACAATTCCTCTTTCTTCTAACAGGGAGGCTACATACAGAGGAAGTCCCTCAGCCTAGACATCGTTTCATTTAGGACTCAAAAGTCCCTACTTCAGAGAACTTCTAAATTTCTGCATTCAAAACATAACCTTCTTCACCCATGTTTTCAGAATATACTTGTACCTTTATAGTCCACTGTTATTTTCCTCATATTACAGTGATTCATTCATTATTAGTTAGATTGTACAAGAAAGACTACAATTCTGTTTCACCAGTCTTGCTCTTTTGAAGTGCCATATATGCTAAATAAACCCTTTGATTAATAACAGTGTTGACTGCTGTTACCTGAAAAGTTCTTTCTCATTTTTAATTTTTGATAAAAAGATGTGACTGTTTAAACCTGTAATTGGAGGACAAAAACAACTTAGTGGCAATATACTTAAAAACTGTAGAGCTAAATTGTTCCCCAGAGATGAAAAAATGACACCACCATACCTGTGGTGAATGAATTCATTCATTTGATAAGTACATAGTATTTTGCAAATACTATGTCTCAGGTAAAAGGTAGCAGAACAAGGGCTGATCTTTGTGTTTTCAGACTTGTGGGATTATTTATAGGATAGAATAAATTTTTTGCTTCTGATTTCGCAAATTGAAGATTGTCTAAGATTTTAAATATTAATGCCTGTTTATAAAAGATACTATACATAAACACATTTCACCTGTTACAGTAGCAATGGCATTTTATAGTTAATTTTGCTTTACCCTTGAATATATCAGTTAATGTTTTATATTCGAACAATAGCATCACTCTTAAAAACTAATAAATGCTAAGCATTTAGTGTATTCTTAGTGGCACCTACCAACCATATTCACTTTATTTTCTGATTAAGTTTTGACTGGTTATTAGCAAGTCCATGAAATATGTATGTTTTGAGTGCCCATCACATGAAAGTAACTGTCCTTGAAGAGTTTATAGTTAATGAATAATAATTCAAGGAAGACATTTATGAGGACAGCATGGTAATGGGTGGTTTCCTGAAACTTATATCATATGATGGGCATAGTGGAGAGGTTAAAGGCAGAAGAAGTTTCTTTTCTTTTTAAGATGGTGATCTGTTTGCATCAGTCCAATTTAAAATTTACAGTGGACTTCCTAAGATTACACAACCTTAGAAAGTAGATAGGAAACTCCCCTTTCCATGTCCACAGTCTAGCAGGAGAAACAGACACAAACCATATAATACCAATTTGACTAGTAGATTACTGATGACCTGAAGTAAACCTTAAACTGTATTCAGACACAAAATGTGGCCTAGAGGTACAGTGGATGAGAAGTAGGAGAATAATCAGGGACACTGTGTTTCCTCTGTCCAGTCTATGTATATATATATTTTAATTTGTATGCCAATTCCATATCTTTCAAATAATGAAAGAGAAAGGGTATGCAAATGAAAGCCCAGCCACATGGTCATACATTATTAACAAAGTTTATAACATAATCACATTACATTTGTCAAGTATTTCTGAAATTTATGCTAATCTTTATCATGACCCAAGATAATTTTCTGAATATATAATGACTCATATCACGTTTATAATTATATCCCATTTGAAATCTGACCAAACCTCCTAAAGATAAGAAAACCTCAGGATAGTTTGATTTTTAAAATTCAAGCTGGTAAAGTGTCACTAACAACAATGATCATACCTGTAAAATGAAAGCTTCTCCTCAAAACGCATTCATTGAAATGCACTGCTTAAATTCTTTTGCAAATGACATAACCTCTTGTGTTCCTGGCATGTGAGTGTTTTGGAGGCTTAGCTAATTAACCAATCAAGTTAACTCTTCCTCACTACCCATTTCTCAGGGGTACTTACATATTCTTCATAAGCTTCATGGGCTGGAGGAGGGGGTGCTCTGTATCCTGGCACTGTTGGTGCCCCCCTGGCTCGAGGGGCAGGGACGCCTCTTGCTACTGGGGGCACTGGAAGAGCTCCACGGGTCACAGTGGTCCCACGAGGTGTCAGAACACCTCGTCCAGGCGGTGGGGGAGGAGGAATGGCACCCCCGCGGCCCCTAGGAAAAACAGGTAAAGTGCAGATAAGGAAAGGTGATGGGAGAGAAGAATGACAACAGACACTAGTTCTCATCTCAGGAACTCCACACAATGTAAAAATCAAAATTTATCTTTCTTTTTGTGTGCGTGCCTGTGCCTGTGCGTGTGTGTGTGTGTGTGTGTGTGTGTGTGTGTGTTTAACACAGATGTGTTTTGTCCTCCAGAGTAAAACATATCCCATGAATACTAAGACTTAGTTCTCATGAAAACCATGCAAAATACTTTGCCAAAATGAAAAACAAAAGCCCATTGTGATTATATTCCATTTTTATCTGTGTTCATATATTTGTCTTTTTTTAATTATTCTTTTTAGTTGTACAAGACAGTAGAATCTATTTTGACATGATTATGTAAACATGGAGCATATCTTATTCTAATTAGGATCCCTGTCTTGTGGATGTACGTGATGTAGAGATTCACTATGGTATATTCACATAAGAACATAGGAAAGTTATATCTGATTCATTCCATTGTCTTTCCTATTCCTATCTCTCTCCCTTCCCTTCATTCCCCTTTTTCTAATCCACTGAACTTCTATTCTCTCCTGCCCCTTGTTGTGTGTTGGCATCCACATATCAGAACATTCAACCTCTGGTTTTTTGGGATTGGCTTATTTCACTAGAAAAACCCAGATCAGAGCACCACCTAATGTATGGCTCCCTAGACCATCTATAAAACTGAGCTGCTGTATGTCTTTGTCTCCTCCATGTGGGGGTTATTGATAGTGGTGTGCAATGTTGTCATTTATAAAAAATATGATCTGTCTGCACTTTAATAAATTGTGGAACTTAAGCCACAGTGATATCATCCTGCTGACTATAGTAGCTTAAATTTGAGGTCACTTGAAATCACGACTCGCTGTCACTGACTTATCACCAGGCATGTCACCCCTGAGTTGTTGCAATCACTGACATCATATATTTCCATATGGTAACCATGGTGCTAGTGAAATACATTAGTATTCTGCAACAAAGGGAGTAGATTGAATACTCGGTACTGCAGTTCTTGACACAAAAGTAACCTGCACTAAAAGTGTAAGATCAAATGGTTGCAGCCAAGTCCTTCAGTATTCTGAGGCCATTAGAAAGGTTGAGTGTTTGTCTGAAATCTTTGGGCAAATGCACGGTTATTTCACTTTTTATTATGTCTGAAAGGCTGGCCTTCAGAAAGCACTGCTTTCAGCAGGAGCACTAAAGCTTTGGGAAAAATGATGATCATTGGGATGTCAACAATCACACCGTCTGGCTGCACCTCCATATGGCGACACAGGTTATGCTTTCTGCTATGAATAGCAGTCGGCTGGCTCTTTCTTGCTTACAGAAAATGAGCTTTTAGGAGTGAAGAGTAAGAATGCTGGAAAAGCTTTTAAAAATTTTACATAGATTATAGAGCTGATGAACAGACGACCTATCAGAGAGCTTATTGTGAACTAATGCATATAGAATACTCTTTTAGATTTGGGGAAAGATGAAATACAAAACACCCAGAGACCCAGTGCTGGTTTCAAATATGACAACAGTTGAGAATACAACATTTTATATTATCATCATAATATAAAAACACTTCTATAAAGAAAGGTATAGATATCAATTTTACCTTCACTGGGCCTCCAAGCACCTGTTTCCTCATAAACAAGATAAACATATATCCTGGCTTTATAACTGTTATCCTAGCTTCCTGTTCAGTGTAGCATTTTAATTCTCTCATCAGTGTCCATGTGTTGGTAACAAATCACATGGATCTGGCTATACCACTGAATAATCATGGGTAAGTATTTTAATTACTTGGGCCTGAAATATATATTTTTTTCAAATGACTATATTGCAGTAAATGAGTAAAATCTATAATCATTCTTCCTGCTCTAAAATAATGGGATCCTCAAGTCCAAATATAATTTTTCATTTCATTCCTTCACAAACTGACTCACAGATGCAGCCCTAGCAATCCATTGTCATGAATCTGACTCATCCCCTTCTCTACATGATGGCTTTCCCTGGAATGTTAGTCTCCTTGCTCCCTCCTATTCAGCTCAAGAATCACATTGCCTATTTTAGGATAATGCCCTGAGCCAAACTGACAACCCAGTATTCTTTCCTTTATTTTGCTGAATTCTTCAAAGAAAATCTTCCATGTTTAATTCTCCACTTTCTGCTCATGCCTGAGCCGAATGCAGTCCATCTAGTTCGTGCTTTCCCCATGCTGTGAAAACACTCTTGGCTGAGATGCCAAGACCTCAACATTCTGATTTCTAGCTCCACTGGGCTTTTCCCTGGTTACCATGACACTGTGCCTTGTATTATGTTTGAGATTGTGGGCTATTACTTGGAGAATATTTCTTTGAGCTTTTATATTTTTTCTCCACTTTTCTTCCTTCCACTTTACTACTCCTTAGCCTCCTCACAAACTTCTATTCATGGGACCCCATTGGAATATGGGTGTTCCCAATTTCTGTCTTCATTCTTCTTTCTTTCTCTTATGGTTAAACCCTGTAGTCCATAATTAAGCCATGGTTATTTTCTCCCTATCATAATACTGTGGACTACCTTATATTCCTGATATCAGAACTTCCATAACTTCTTTGCATATTAAGTTTCCTTGAAGGTCTTTAAAAATTTCCAAATTTCCCATGGCCAGGTAAATCTACTCTCTGGAGGCAAGAGGCCTCCAATAATTCCAATGTACAGGCTATTTTGGGAACCACTGCCCTGATATGCATCACCTAATTTAAATATCTTGACAAACTTGTCATGTAAGCAGTTTGTAGCTATTTTAAAAATTGAGAAAAAAAAGCAAAAAAGAGTATAAATCACTTATCCAAAGTCACACTAGCCATCCAAATATCTTGGATTAATTACAGGAATAATTATATTCTTCATTTAATTTGACTTTTCACCTAATCTCAGTTGATAATAGCATGCACCTCTTACCAGATCAGATATCAGAGAGTTATTTTTGTCCTGGACCACCCTCCTTCTCCAACATCTAATTGGCATTAATTCCTATAAATTTGAATCTCTATTCTGGCTCTGTCTCACTACATTCCAAGTGCTATTCATTTCTTTCTATCTTGGAAAGTGGACTTGTGTTTATTGGCTTTCCTGCCATAAGTCTATAATTCTCTATCATAAGTCTATCATTCTCTTTGTCTCTGTCACTCTGTTTCTCTCTCTTCCAATTGCTCCAATGTCCATTATCTACAGTGATGACTGAGTAGTCTCTTTTAAGTATAATTACTTAAAACTTTAAACACTCCATTAGGTTATCAGGGGGACAATGCAGGAGGATTGCAAGTTCTAGGCCAGCCTGGGCAACTTGGTGAGACCCTATCTCAAAATAAAATGTAAAAAATGGCTATGGATGTAGCTAAGTGGCAGAGTACCACTTGGTTCAACCCCCAGTTCTACACACACACACACACGCACACACACACAAATATATTAGTTTTCACTGTAGTAAACAAAGCCTTCTGAATCTCATTTTCCACTGCTTGCTCTCAATGCAACATGTTCTACTGATATATGTTAAAATTTTCCTTCTTAAATTATATAAGCTATCTTTGTGATATATAGATGTAATGCTTTGTACTCTTGTATGCTTTATTATAGGAAGATTAGTTATCATAGATATATTTATTAAAATATAAATTCCTTTCATTAAATATACTTTCAGCAATTTATTTTTGAAGTTTTAAAATATTCCAGACAATCCTCAAAACACTAGATATGGAATCACTATATGACCCAGTTATCCCACTCCTTGGTATATATCCAAAATATTTAAAATTAGCATAATACAGTGATGAAACCACATCAATATTCATAATAGAACAATAGCCAAACTATTGATACAGCCTAGATGTTTGCCAGTGAATGAATGTATAAAGAAAATGTGGTATATATACATAATGATATATATAGTGGAGTTTTATTCAGTCATGAAGAAGAATGAAATTGTCATTTGCAGGAAAATGGATAGAACTTGAGAACATTATATTAAATGAAATAAGCCAAACTAAGAAAGCCAAGTGTCATTTGTTGTCTCTCATATGTGAAAACTAGAAATGAAAAAGAAAGAGAAAGGTTGGTGGGAGGATCTCATGAAAATCGAAGGGAGATCAGTATTGTAAAGGAAAGGGACCTGGGGTGGGAGGAGGGGAGGGAAAGGGGAAATACTTAGGCATAATATTGGCTAAATTATATTGTTATCTCATGTGTATTGTGAATAGATATCAATGAATTCTACCATTATGAATAGTTATAATGCACCAATAAAAAATATAGAAAAAATGGTGGTGTTTTGACAGTGGCAGTTGAAAATATTTGGGGTACAATTTAAGAAACAAATCTGTGGAATATCTTAGTATCTCTTAAGATGATTTCCATGTGATATACACAATATTATTCTAGATCTGTGTCCTTTAGATATTTAAATCCCACTTTCAATAGGGTGAAAAGAACAAATGAATCACTCTATCTATGTGTGAAGACAAAGATGTTTTTCTTGTTGTTGTTTTACATCTTTGTAAACCAGTGCCTTCTGTTGAAAGCTTAACAAACACAGCATCCTACAAAACAACTTCTAATACAGAAAAATTCCAATTTCTTTGTAAAGGGAACGTACAAGTAATAGTCTCTCTGATCTCTAAAGATCCTGAAAAGTCAAATATATCTGAACTTTATAAAACTTTTTAATGTGTATTTTTTTAATGTTTTTATTAGTGCATTTTAAGTATACACGGTAGTGGGGCTCATTGTGACACCTTCGTAAAACCACATGACATAATTTGCTCCAATTCAATTCCTGGTCCTTACCATCAATCGTTCAAGAAGTAGGCTTCTGGCTTTCTTGGCTGATGAATAGGATTATCTTTATCTCTTTCTGTCTCTCTGTCTCTGTCTATCTGTCTGTCTGTCTCTCTCTCTGATAAGATTATATCAATTCAAGGACCATTTAAACACAGATAAAACGTGTAATTTTCCCTTCATGCAAAGTCATTCTGGTTTAAAAAGAAGATGCTTGTATCATCTGTGTGCCCTAGTTCTGGAGATAGAAGAGGAAAGTAGAAAATCTCAGTCTGACTGCCTCATTTTCTAAGGGTAGTTGCAAAAGAAAACTAAAAAAAAAAAAAAAAGAAAAGAAAAAAAAATGGAGTCAAACTGCCTGTATGAATTAGGTAAGATTTCATACAACTTTTTGTACCTCAATTTCTTACCTATACTAGCAGCTATCTCTTAGTACAAAAGGTATAGTGAATATATGTTAAGTTCTTACATGCTACATATAAATTTATTGTTTCTTTTGTGGTGGAGAGAATATTCCTGATGCTCTTATTTATTCCTTGCTATGAACATGGCAAAGCAAGGCAAAAGCAGACTGCCTTCCTCCTTTGCTATTAATTTATATAAAGTAAAACAAATATACCTTGAAGGAGCTGTGGGAGCTATTCGAATCCCTCTGCCTCTAATACCTCTGCCACGACCTGAGTCTTCTGAGCCATTTAAGTAAGATAATTCACGTAATTGTTCCTGACGAATTTCATCATTGTAGTCCTAGAAGAAAAAAATATACCTGATGAGTTAAAATGGGACATGGGAATCTTAGAGTTAACAAATAAAAAACACATGAAAAAAAAAAAAAAAACTTCTCATTTGTTTTCTGGAGTTTTATATAAAATATCTAAAATATCTAAGGTGATATAAAAAAGGCACACCTTTTAAAATTTCCATTATTGTATTAAGAAATTGAAGCTGCTTCTTTTATGAAGAAAGTTCTCTGCAGGACACAAGATATCACTTCAGGTGTTGACTGGAAAAGGGAAGATAGTAACACAAAACAAGAACTGGGAATGTACTTTGGTTATGATTGTCAACATAAGGATTGTCAAAATTTCATTTGAACAACTGTGTGTAGATTATGAATGACTGCCTGGCTTTCAGATAGCTCCTGATATATAAATCAGAAGGGGTCAATCCTAAGGCCCAGAATAGATGCTGTATATATATTAAAATAATACAAATAGAAGAAGATAGATCATATTATTATATAAGTGGGAAATTGATGTGGTGAAGTCCCACCCAACAACCTGATAAGCAACATTTAAAAACAAGAAGTTTCCTGTGTGGTTTAGCATTGGACTGATGTACAGTTAGAACCACAGTGGAAGGCAAATTTCACAGTAACAGCTAGAGATTAAGTCAAAGTCAAAGGGACTACTGTCTTTCTCCCTCATCAGTGCAGAAATGTGTCAGTGTAGAAATGTGTCAGTCATTTGATTCAAGAATAGACCAGTTTGGAGATTTCTCAAAAAACTTGGAATAGAACCACCATTTAACCAGTTATCCTACTCCTTGGTATGTACCGAAGGATGTTAAAACAGCATACTATAGTGATGCAGCTATATCAGTGTTAATACCAGCTCAATTCACAATAATTAAGCTAAAGTATCAGCCTAGGTGCTTTTCAACAGATGAATGAATAAAGAAAATGTGGTATATATACATGATGGGATATTACTCAGCCATAAAAAAGACTGACCTTATGACATTTGCTGAAAAATGGATGGATCTGGAGACTATCATGCTAAGTGAAATAAGCCAATCCCCCCAAAACCAAAGGTCAAATTTCAAATGTTCTTTCTGATACGGGAATACTAACAAACAACAAGGAGTGGGGAGTTCAGTAGATTAGACAAAGGGGAATGAAGGGAATGCTGGGGGAAGGAATAGGAAGGGCAATGAAATGAATCTGACTTAACTTTCATATGTACATATATAAATAAACCACAGTGAATTTCTATATCATGTACAACCACCAGACTGAGATCCTAATTAGAATAAGATGTATTCCATGTTTGTAGAAATATGTCAAATTATATTCTACTGTCATAAAAATAACAAATAAAAATAAAAAAAAACAAAAGAGTAGACCTGAGTCATTACAAATGAATGAAGGCTACTTTAAAGTACCAGTCTTACCTATTTCTCCTTAAATACACACACCCACACACACACTTCTGGTTAAACAATATAAAATTGAGTACTGGGTTATTTGTGCCAAATGGCCAGTCTGATCTATTATTTTTCTCTAAACATATGTTTAAGTGAATTCAATCTAGTGGCTTTTGTACTGGCAGAGAAGGGTCTAGGAGAGGAGTACAGAACTCTCTTTAGAGGATGGGCCTACATGTGGGACAAAAAGTCAAGTGTATTATCTGTAGTAAATAATACCCATTTAGCTCTGCATATAATGTGTGTATGTTTTACATAAAATTATGACTATGCAAGTCAACCATATAGCTCTGTCTAGAGACTGGCAGGGATGTACTTGGCTTGCAAAAAAAAAGTCTAATACACAGCTTTACCTCATGCTCCAGAAACTGCCTTGATTACAAGCAAAAGTGATAATCACTCCAAATAATTTATTTTCTTATTTTTAACATGTCCCTTTCATATTTATCCTCTACAGCACCTGATTATAACTGTAACAGCCTCAACACAGCTGACACAAGAGCCATACAGTAGAAAATTACAGTTTCTAACAAGTCATATATTGTTCCATTTCGACCTCCTAATTTTCACATTCAGGCATCAACTAAACTGAAGAATAAACATGTATTATTTTATTAGGATCAGGAATGCAATGAATTGCTACTCCTGAGTGAACTGACCAGGCACCCTCAAAATGAAACACCAATCCAATAATTTTCACATGTAATATTATTAATGTTAAAGGAGATATTTATAGCTTCCTCTCTGAGGAAAATCCATATCCATTCAGAGTCCTTATGAAATATAAAAAGAGAGATTGACATTGTTTTGACCATACTGAGGGCTGAGATACAGATGAACAAATTGCATCTGAATTCAGTATATGTAAATGTTTATCTCAGAGCAAAAATATTTTTATGCTAAAATATGAAGGTATCAGAATATAGATGTAGTCTCTTTCACTGGGCTTGGTGGCACATGCCTATAATCCCAGCAACTTGGGAGGCTGAGGCAGGAGGATTGAGAGTTCAAAGCCAACCTCAGCAGATTAGTGAGGTACTAGACCCTATCTCTAAATAAAATATAAAAAAGGGCTGGGAATGTGGCTCAGTGGTTGAGTACCTCTGAGTTCAACCCCCGGTACCAAAATAACAAACAAACAAAAAAAGAAAAAGAAAAAGAAAAAGATGTGGTCTCTTTCATTACATAATCATAAATTAGATGAAGAAGGAAGATAAAAAGGAAGAGGAGAACAAGAACAAGGAAAAGGAGGAAGAAGTTGAGGATAAGGAGGAGGGATAGGGATAGAATAATTCCCAACTTGTTTCTGCAGCCATTCTCCTAGAGAGTTCCCACCATCACACTGACTCTGGGATTGGTCATGTGATTTGTTCCCCCTAATATAGCAATTAAAAAAAAATGACAAAAGCAGAGACTGGAAAGTACTTATGACCCCTCTTGTCACTGGAAGTCTTTATGCCAATAGGTGAAGAAATCTAGACCACCTTTATTCAGATCAGAGACCCTGTGAAGAGAGTGTCCAGTCATCCTTGCCTTCCCTGCATTCTAATCTGAGTCCTTATAACATGAGTGAGGACATTCTACTCCATCTAGTCCAGTCAAGCTGGAGAAGACAGAAAAGTCACCTAGAAAACCCCAGAACCAAGAGAAACAGATAATAAATCAGTGCTCTAAGCCATTAGGTATTGTGGTGGTTTGAGCAAAAACTACCAAATACAGAGAGGACTAGTCAGCATGGTGCATGAGAGACATACGTGAGAGGCATTCTCAAAGTAGTCTGTTTCTGGCCCTGTTAGAGCGGAGGGTTTGGACCCAGATATTATCTGCATGTTTTTAGGAGCAGATACCCTTACTTGGAAGTCAGTATGTTTGAAGGCCATGGCCTTGTATCATAACAGTTTGAGTTGCTCATAAGTCTCTTTGTTCAGAGTCCATGCTCATCAGTTCAACTGCATTAGAATTCAGCTCCTAGATTTCTGCGTAGGAAATTAATACGAATACTTGACACTGAAGATTAACTCTTCAAGTAGGCAAAATCACTATTGTTTATATATAACTAGACTTTTATATGAGTTTAGATAGAATCATTCTAATTTAAGAGTTGACTCATCTTCCAGAGTTGTGGTGGACAAGAGAACAAAGACCAGTAACTGCATGTGTAATTGTCCAATAAGCCCACCTGCTACACTCTGCAATCCTGTTGCCACGCATGACTTCCCTCAGATGATGACAAAATGTGTTTGGATGCAAAGATGGGGGTCCATTCTTGGAGATGTGAGACTCCTCCATGCCTCAGAGATCCCTTTTCAGCATTGCTAAAACTACCTTTTAATTTCATTGCACCAAGAAATGTACTAGAAGCAACAGGGCTCTCCAGCCTTCCTTGGCTTTTCAAAAAACATTCTTTTTTTATTTCTTTTATTTATTTTTTTTAATGAGAGCATTTTCCCTAATACAATTCTGATGTGTCCAATCCGACTTTGGCATCTGCTTCTTGGAAGACCCAAATTAACAAAGGGTGCTTACAACATCAAATTCCCAAGTTTACAAAGTTAAGAGGTTCATGATAATGCTAGTGAAGCCTCTTGCATTCAGCATACCTTGTACTATGATGACATTGGTCTACTTGCTGCACTCCTACTTAAAAATGCTTATAGATAGGTTGAATATTAAACCGATTAATGATTGCCAAAAAAGGAAGTGATCAGTATTTTTGGCAAGTTGCCCAGTGTTTTTCCCACATTTCACTTAATTAGAACATAGGAAAGACTCACAGAAGTGTGTAAACATAAACGACAATTTGAGTCAGAGATTAGAACAATTTGATTGGCACAGAGGAAGTGTAGCAAAAGTGCACAAATTACCATCTGCATGTGTGTGGTGGGGTGTGTGAGACAGAATATGGGCAACCACAAGTAGTTTAGTAGTGCTGTAATAGGAACAGATCCAAATCTTCTGTAAAGTCCAAAATTTTTGCTTTTTTGCTACCACTATGACTTTCTAAAACTTACTACTTGAAATAATAATAAAGATATTCACAATATTCTTTATAAGGTGGTTTTTTGCCCATGGTGAGATAAATTCACCCCATGAAACGGTTTCCATGAAATTCATGAGCACGCTTTTTTGCTTCTGACAGGGCCCTCCCACTGTGACGGCATATGGTGTAAACAGCATACACAAAAGCTCAGAGCAGACAGATGTTTGGATGTTCCTAGAAAGGACGTATGCTCACAGTCCACATATTTAATGTATATGCATAATTTCCCAGTTATGTACACTCCTGTCATCTGTCATAATGGCATTTTGCCCAAATACAAATTGAGAAGATTATTTCACTTGCTTTCAGATGCCAGGTAATGACAGGTGTAGACAGGCTTCCTAGGGGCATAGTCAGGGACCATTTTCCTGCCAAATACCCTCTGCTGAGACACCAGTGGGCACTGGTGCCACACATTTAAAACTGTGATTATATGTGAATTGTAGCTTCTGTCCTGCCAATGCCAAGACTGTCAGATGACATTGGGGCAAATAAAATGTAGCCTGTAATCCTTCTGGGCCATGGCAAAGACACTTGAGATTTCCTTGATGCCTACAATAGTCAGGTTAGGAAATTTGACCAGAATAATAAACAAGAAAGTGTGGGTTCTGTATCAATACCATACTTGTAACTGAGTTGGGATGAATAGAAAACTATTTCAGAAGACAACCAGTACTGAGGGGGACATTATTCACCAAAGCAGCTTAGGCTATTAGATAATATCTC
Source organism: Tamias sibiricus (assembly GCA_025594165.1). Lineage (NCBI taxonomy): Eukaryota > Metazoa > Chordata > Mammalia > Rodentia > Sciuridae > Tamias > Tamias sibiricus. Next base: position 57,784,374 of record CM046666.1, read on the forward strand.
TGAGCCAACAAGGGGTAAGCTTTTATCAGCTCAGACTTGGGACCAGAAAAACTCATTAACAAAATGTAGTCGAAGAACAAGTCAATTAAGATTTATTATTGGTGCATGAATCTGCATAAGGTTTATAGAAAGGCTTTATATAACTTACACATCAAAAGGAGACGGAATTCCAAAAAGTCACAATGTTGTGGACTTTTTATCATAAGTTGTTAGTGATGGTGATTCCAGTTACTGAAAAAAGTTGTTTTTTTTATTCCCTTTATTAAAATCATACTGCTCACTATGCAAAAATCATCAGAGAATAAGATAATATCAATACATACTATGTATTGATATTTTGCAGTATTATTAGAAAGGCTTATTTTCAATCTCATTTTGTTTGACTTTTATTAAACATTGGTCACTGATATATGAGGTCTAAGTATCAAGACTTCTTAAATGAGCAACAAAGGATTCACATATTTGGTGTGATATATCATTCGATCCAAGTAAGGCTAGAAAATCAGCCACTCACTACCTCAGGATAGACTCAGGGTAGTAACTGAAAAATATTTAGATGATACTGTCAGATTCGAACTGTTATTCTAATAATACCAAGTTCCATTTGTCCCAGTAAAGGCAAAATGACTAAATAATTTTCAGCAGATTTTTTTTTGGCAAATTATTAAGTACATTGCACAGGAACTTCATTGGCTTTTTAAGTAAAAAAAAAAAAAAAAGGCATTAATTTAACACGTTGGCATATTATCTACTTTAATTTACAAGAAAATAAAATGAACTCTTGGTTAGCACAGAACTATTGCTAATCAGTATAATGCTGAGTGGGCTCAAATTCTTCTAACCAAGCAATCTTGCTTGTAAGGATACTTTGAGAGGAGAGTGAAAATTTTGTACATGAAAAGGGTTGGTAGGATATGGCTCATGTGGGTGATTTTATCAATAACCTTAAAATTCTAGGCTTTCCAATGGCCATGGAAAATTTACAAATTCAAGCTGTGACATATTTTTAAAAAATATTTTAGATGCTAATGAACCTTTATTTTTTATTCATTTATTTATATGTGGTGCTGAGAATCAAACCCAGTGCCTCACACATGCTAGGCAAGCTCTCTACCACTGAGTCGCAACCCCAACCCTCAAGCTGTATTATATTAAGTCAGATATTTAAAAGTGCCTGAAAGAGTTTTGTAAAAGCAAATCATCCTGTTATTTATTCAGTGTATTTCTGAGTGGCCAAAAATTGGCAGCATTGATGTAGGTGCTGCGAACACAGTAGATGAAGCCCTAGTCTTAGGAAGCTCAGAAGCATACAGATAGTCGGTCAATCCCTACACCTATCTGTGGAATGTACAAGTAAAAATTGAAGTAACATTTCAATAAAATAACCAGGTAAGGATAAAAACCTTCTTATCAGCCTCTGACTCACTGCACATTCAATTCAACATTGATCCTTTCTCTTAGCTTAAAATACTTAATTTATTCCCAATATTATGCAGCTGTTTTTGTGGCTGCTACTTTTTGCTTTGTTTTTGAAAAGCTGACCTCTACATTTCTGTTTTATGAAGGGAGGTATTTGCTATATTTCCTCGTGAGAAAACCCTTCATAGATGTTCTTTGTTGTTTTTCCACAGATGAAAATGCTAACTATATTTTTAAATTAGGGAAAAATCAATCCACTTTGTTATGGTAACTTTTTGAAGCTCTTTGAAAAGAATATAAAATATTTCTGTGCATGTCCATTTCTTTTTTTTTTTAAATACCATTTTGTCTTGCAACTTAAGGTTCCCTCTAAATTTAACCTTAATTAATTTCTTATAGTAGTCTTTCTGAATATTTAATCATATTATAATAAAGTAGTTCTTAAAAACAATTAAAGTGCCACTTTTTCAAACAATGTATCAGATAAGAGCAGAATCATCTGCCAGATGGGAAAAGTTGAATTTACCACACAGAAAACGAGGAAAGGTAAGCAGTAATGGTAAGTGGCATTGGCTAGAGTTGAAGGTGTTCTTTTTGTTGTTGTTGTTTGTGGTACCAGGGATTGAACTCAAGGGCATTCAACCACTGGGCCACATCCCCAGCCCTTTTTTGTATTTTATTAGAGACAGGGTCTCACTGAGTTGCTAAGTGCCTTGCCATTGCTGAGGCTGGCTTTGAACTCGTGATCCTTCTGTCTCAGCCTCCCAAGTGCTGGGATTACAGGCGTGCGCCACCATGCCCAGCATAGAGTTGAAGGTTTTTAAGTGAAGAGGCCCAGCTGTTCAAACTTAGGGAACGAAGTATGGTAGTCAGTTTTCCATCACTGTATCAAAATACCTGAGATAAACAACTTAAAAGGTGGAAATATTTATTTTCACTTACGGTTTCAGAGGTTTTAGTCCTTGATAGCTTAGCCCCATTGTCCTAGGCTGTCCCAGAGTAGGTCATGGAGGAAGGGTACAGAAGAAGAGGTCTATTTGCCACAAGTGATCAAGAAGTAAAGAGAGACTGGGGGGGGGTGGGTGGGCGGGGGGGGGGGGAGAGGGGGGTGTGGGGGAGAGAGAGAGAGGGAGGGAGGGAGGGGGAGGATGAGGCCAGGATCCCAATATCCGCTTTGAGGGCATATGTCCAATGACCTAACTTAATCCAAATAGTTCCCACATCCTAAAGATTCCACCACCTCCCAGTAGTGACGCAGGCTGGCAAACATGACAATAGCCTATGGGCTTTGGGGGGCATTTAAGATGTAAATTAAAGCAGGAAGAAACAGTTGATAAAAAACTGGTTCCATGATCAGTGACCCAAGAAATGGACTTTGTGAGAGATAACCAAGAGTACATTTCAGTAAAAGAAGTACTAGAAAAATAATAGAAAAAATGTTGAAGCTGTACACATGTGTGTAATCCCAGCAACTAGAGAGGCTGAGGCAGGAGTATTGCAAGTTCAAAGCCAGCCTTAGCAACTTAGTGAGGTTCTATGCAACTTAGCAAGACCCTGTCTCAAAATAAAAAATAAAAATGGGCTGCGGATGTGGCTCAGTGATTAAGTGCTCCTGGGTTCAATTCCTGGTTCCCTTCCCCACAAAAATTCAAAATATGATATGAAAGCTCCCAATGTACACCATGAAATAAATTACAATATTACAATCGCAAAATGAAAAAGATATAGCAGTAAATTTGAAAGACCTGGGTATATGTTCTTTATTCCTTTCCTTACCTCCATTAATTCTACCTGAATAAGAACTGTCTTTGGAATTGTTCAACTGGGTTTCTCTTTCTCAATTTATGAGCACTCAATGGACTGCAAATTTTTATTTGCCTGTCTTGGGGTAGATATATGCAGCTTCCAAATGGATCTTGTCTTGGATCATCTCTGGCAGGGAGAAACCTATGTAACAAAGACCTGGATTCTTTTCTCTAGTGGGCCCATGGCAGAGGAGCTGGGAAAACTTGATTTATCCTCTGGAGGTGGGCAGGGCATCCCTCTGCTTTCAAACTTCCCCCCAAATTCCCTCATCCCATAGCCTATCTACATATCTCTCCTCAAGAACATTATATGCAGTACAATCAGGGAGTCCTCCTTCCATCCTCTATACAAAATGGATATGCATAGAAGGTAGTCAGAATCAATCTTGTCCTGCATGTTGCAGAAATTGCTTAATGCAAGAAGCCACCAAATATTCTCAACAATCCATGGGGATGGTGGTCCTTTACTAAAGCTCCTTTTAGTCCTTGTATATATTCCCTTCCAAACCCTGTATCCCACAGAGAAACCATAAAACCTGCTCTCTTGGAATCCTCCCAATATCAGATACACCATTTAGCCTCAATACCAAGATGCTTGTGCATTTCATGTTCATTCTTTTTTTTTTTTTTTTCCTGCTACCAGGGATTGATACAGGGGTACTTAAGCACCGAGCCACATCCCCAGCCCTTTTTATATTTTATTTAGAGACAGAGTCTCACTGAGCTGCTTAGGGCCTCACTAAGTTGCTGAGGTTGGCTTTGAACTCACAATCTTCCTGCCTCAGCCTCCTGAGCATACACACACACACACACACACACACACACACACAATCAGCACACAAGTGTGCGCCTCTGCACCTCGTTCACATTCATTCTTAAAGGACATGGTATTAATAGTTAAATTCAGGTCACAATCTCTCTCCAAATCCTTTGTCCTACTCTTTAAAATGCATTCCACAAACTCTGATTAGAAGGTAACTGCCTAATTGTTCAATAAAGACCATGATCTAGAGTCCACTGAAGTTATTGCCATAATTAATGTTATGTTATTCTTTGATTCTTTTTCATTTTAATTGGAGAATTGATAAGATAGTAAGAGGTGGAGATCAAATAAAGAAACTTTGTTTTTTTTTTTTTTTTTTTTTTTTTTGTTTCCCCAAAATGCAGCATCATTATCTGAAAACTACCCATATTACCCTGTCCTTTGCCTGAAGATGGGTTCTTACATAAAGGCTGAGAGTAGTAGAATGGTTTCATATCACTCATCATTGAGGATAGATGGCAGGGTTTCTATGGACACTGTGTGAAAGGGAAGGGAAATTTGGAACTCATTGCTTTCCTCTGAAGAAATATATTATTAGTAAATATTGTTAATATTATGTATATCAATTAAAACATGCTGATCGTGTGTGTGTGTGTGTGTGTGTGTGTGTGTGTGTGTGTCTGTGTGTGTGTGCATGTTCCATGTGCTAAGAACAGGGTGACCATTTGTGTGAGTGTGTGTGTTTGTGTGTTTGTGTGCATGTGTGCTCTAAATGCTAAGAATATGGTAGATAAGGCACGCCTCATTGAGTTTACATTCTAATGTAAGAAAACATTACATAGATAAAAACAAAAAAATAAAAAAGCTTAGTTCAGATTGTGCAAAAAGGAATAAGACAAAAGGCCTGAGGGCCTGAGGAAGAGGGTTCAAGTGCAAAGTCACCCATGACCTCTCTGAAGAGGATATGTGTGATCTGAGACCTAATGAAAAGGAGTTTGTTATATGAGGACATTAGCCTTCCAGGTACATGGAATGCAAAATCCTGGAAGGGGCTGAACCTCTTTAAGGAAGAGAGAGAATTCCAGGGCATATACAGCAAGAATTAAATGAGCAAGGAAAAAAGTGATACTAAATCAGACAAGTAGGTAGGGCCTAGATAGACTGTAGTGTTCTTCTTGGTTTTATTCTAAATGTAACAGAAGGCCTTAGCAGTATTTAAGCCAGACAATGAAAAGACTAGTTTTATTTCTTTAAGGGAGTATTATGACTGCTATGAAGACTATGAATTAAAGTAGGACAAGGGTAAAAACAAGGACAGGTGTAAAGACTCTATTGTCATAGTACATACCCTGGCTATTGGTCATTTCCACTTCTATCATGCAGAGTGGGAGAAAGGAAGAGTTTTAAGATAATTATGAGTACACATGGAGGTAAAACTGGCAAAGATCGCTGAAATTACTAATAGTTTAGACACAGACACTGGTAGTAACAGAAAATGTGGCCTTAAAGGTGACACTTAGATTTTTGGTTTGTACGGCTGATTCACTTGTGGGGCCATAACTGAGATAGATAGTGCATGTGAGGAGTTGCCTTTTGTTTCTCTCTACTCTTAAAAGGGAAAGCACATTTATTTCTGAACAGACTCTTTTTAAGTTGGGAATTTTTCAGATGTGGTATGATTCTCTCTTATGTTGTTTTTCTGTGTAGATAATAAAATCTTTATGAATCCTGCTCAAAGAGAATAATAATAATAAAAAAAGACATGACCTAGCAATCATAAGAAAGAAAAATAAGCACTTTTACATGAAGGCATCTAGGGATCAAACAGAAAGAGGTAGAAACTTGTCAGTTAGGAAAGTGAAAAACAACAATCCAGGCAAATTTCCATATGGAAAATGTTAAAGCCATGACAGAGAAGTGATATGGCTGGGGAATCCTTAACACTAGAATTCTCCTACAATGTTGTGTCTGGGATGAATGGTAGAACAGTATGTAGTTAGAACACAGGTTGAGGGAATGAACAACCTGTTCTCCAGGCAATGAGCCATCACAGAATGATACATCTCCATGGACAGCCTCTCAGGAATGTAGATGAGGGATGGGAGTTGGAGGAATCTTAGGCCTAGATACCCAATTACCAAAGAAGATTAATCATTGAAGTCCAGAAACAATGAGGACTGGAACAAAGGACATAATTCAAGTTTTTGCTGCTTGTTACCTGTGTTTTTAACAAGTCATTTTTGGCCTTATTTCTATATGTAGAACACGGGTAAGGTGGTCATGATGATCTAACTAAATATTTACCAAGATGTCTCCATAAGACCTTCTCAGGAATAAAACATCAAAAGACATCAAGAGGAAGGCAGGCTACTGAGCTTTTACTTCCTTATTGTAGAATCAAAATACAAATAATTAGTGTGCTATGTACATATGGACATGTGCCTGTAGGTCTATTTATATAAACCGTTTCTTCATTAAACTAATACTGAGTTTTAAGCCACGGTATTTTATTTATTTCTTCACCACAAAGTCGAGGAGGGAAACAAAAAGAAAAATTTTAAAAACTAGATTGAAAAAATACTACCAACAAATCCTCTCCAGGAGAAAGAAAATGTTTAAAAATGAGTTTTATGCTTTGTTTCATTGCACCAGCATTAATGCTACTGTAGACTATGAATTGTGATTAGAGTCTCAGGGTTCTATGGCAGTAAAGGATTTGTGTGGTTATTAAACACCTTAACTTTACTCAGGCATTTAGTGAACCACAAAAGCCATTAATTGGCTGTCCTCTGTGCTACCACGGATATTGCTTCCAAAGCATCAGTAAGTACAGGGTAGATCTATGATTTCTTTCCTCTCACTATCCAGATAATTTATAGATTAGAAATACATAACCAAACTCTTCTTTTATAATGGACAAAATTTTCCCAGGTGATTTGATTTCCAAAACACAATTCTAAACTTAATTCTCCTGATGCTTTCAAATCAGCCATTCTGAGGCTTACTATTAAGTTTGAGGGATTTTCATATGGTCTTAATGTGAAAAGCTAAACAAATATTTGTAAAATTTTGTTGGTTTATAGATCTATATTGTTTTCAAGTTACTGATTTCTATGGTAGCAAAGTTGAGAATGTAAAGGTATAGAATCCAGTTCTCACAAAATTACACTTGTTTTTCTTCTAAATTATTTGCAGCACAACTAGAGTTTTGAGACTCCACCCAAAATTTCTAAATATTTCAACCTTTGTTTTAAACCTTTGTAGAATATGAATACATTATATGTACAAATCACTATTAGAATAATTTCACGTCCTGTCTAAGCATTCTAAAGGAACTTTTATGTTCATCATTACTATCAGTGCAAAGAGTGATTTGACAGCTAAAATATAGCTTGAAAATTAATAAAGGATAAATTTAAAAATGAATCAAAATTTCAAGAGAATGAAAAGAGAAGTCCTAGACTTGAAAAAAAATTATAAAAGATGTAGCTGATAAAGGATTGGATTTAATAATTTAATAATTTAATTTAATAATAATGTTTATTTAATAATAAGGATTAAATAATTTATTTATTTTTATATGATGCTGAGGATCAAACCCAGGGCCTCACACATGTGATGATGCAAGTGCTCTATCACTGAGATACAACCCAGCCCCAAGGATTGGTATTCTTTACAAAGTTTTATAACATTAAGAAATCTTAAAACTCAAAAGTAAGAAAAAGAACAACTTAACTAATAAACGGGTAGAAAGATGTGAAAAGACACTTCACCAAAGAGGATACAGATGGCAAATAAGCATATGAAAAGATGTTCAACATCATATGCCATTAAGGAATTGCAAATTAAAACACTGAGATACCATTATATAATCAGAACTGGAAAACCTAGACCTCTTACATCACCAATTGCTGGCTAGAACGTGGAGCCATAGGAAATCTCATTTATTGCTGGTAGGAAGTCAAAATCATACAGGCACTTTAGAAGTTTCTCAGAGAACTAAACATACTCTTACCATATAATCTAATAATCATGCTCCTTGATATTTACTCACAAGAGTTGAAAACTTATGTCCTCATGTGGATGTTTACAAACAGCTTTATTCATAATTGGCAAATTATGAAATATGAAGGACAACCAAGATGTCCTCAGTAGGTGATGAAGAAATAAACTGTGGAACATCCAGACAATGGAAGAGTCTTCAGTGCTAAAATGAAATCAGCTGTCAAGCCATGAAAGGACATGGGAGAAGCTTAAATGCATATTATTAAACAAAAGAAGCAACATGAAAAGGCTATATGCTATTTGATTCCAACTACATGGCACTCAGAAAAAGGTAAATCTGCAGATATATTAAGAGATTAAAGATTGCAGAGGCTATGGAGTAAGAGGGATGAGGTGATGGAACACAGAGGATTTTTTAGGTTAGTGAAATAATTCTCTATTATATAATGGTGGATACAAGTCATACATTCATCAAAAACTACATAAGAATAAAACAATGTCAACTATAAACTTTGAAAGATGATGTATGTAACAAATGCACCACCATGGTGTGGGGTATTGATAGTGGAAGAGGCTATTCCCCCGTTGGGAGGGAGGAATATGAGAAATCTCTTTACCTTTCCTTCAGTTTTTCTGTAAACCTGAAACTACTCTGAAAATAAAGTTTATTTAAGAATTAATCAAGGTGTGATTTTGGTATTATAAAATAAAGAGCACTTAATCAAGGCAACACAACCTATGCAAACTTAAGCATGAGGCTAAACACACTTTTTTGCTCATTATAAGAAGTAGGATGATTCTAAGTCTCCTCCATATGCACTGCTGATCCAAGGAGCCCTGAGTGCAAAGTGAATGGACCAAATTCATTCTTATGGCGCTTGGTGAATGATGAAGGGTTGGAGGAGTGTTATTTCCCCTTTATGGCCTCAGAGGTTAAATGATGAATGTGTGGCAAATCACAAACAGGGATTTTGTGGTAGAAAATATATTAAATGACTAACATTTCTCATCTTTATCCCAGTTAAATTATTCCCTTTTTTATTTTCTTCTTGTTCTGATATCCTGTCAGCCTGGATGTATTATGAAATTAAGCATGCTGGAATCAAAAGAACACAGATGCCTGAATCAAGGCTTGAAGTCCCTTGCTCAAAACACATACAAAGAGCTGTGCTGAACTGTATCCCCAAAAAATTCATATTAAGGTTTTAATCGCCATTGTGTGAGTATTTGGAAACAGGGTCTTTGTGAGGAATTTAAGTTTAGATGTGGTCAGCAAGATGTGGCTCTCATGATGGGACTGATGTCCTTTTTAGTGGAAACATCACATGTATACCCCACTACCCTTTCCATCAGGTGAGAAAGCAGCCATTTGCAAACTAAGAAGAGAGCCTTCACCAGGACCCAACCTAGCTGGCACCATGGCTCAGATTTCCAGCTTTCAGCACTTTGACAGAATCATTCTATTGTTTAAGTTAGCCAGTCCATTAATTTTTTGTAGCAGGCAGAGCTGACTGGGACAGGCCAAATGGGTGCTGTCCTTCTGCATCAGCATATTCTTTCTGAGAACTAGAAAAGCAAAGAATATCACATTGTTCTTATTGCTAAGCTGATACTATTACTACTGTTGGTGGTGTATGTGTGTTCTTGACGTGTGAAAAGTGTGCATATTTTAGCCATTTACTAATGAATTGAGACTAAGCAAGCAAATGATGGAGACAAATCAGATAGGCTACTTTCTAGACCAGGGAACAGAAATTTGGAGTTCTCCTTTGAATTCTGTCTCTGTGGCATTAGAAATTAAAAATAAAAAAAAAAAAAAAACAAGAAACAAAAACCAAAAAACGAAACAAAACGAAACAAAACAAAACAAAACAAAAAAAACAGCCAACAACACCTTTCTTCTCTTTTTTTTTTTTTTTGGTCTCCATATAGAGTTAAATGAAACCTGACTCTACTTCTGTAGAAATGAAGACAATCCAAACTGTACAGTGATACTCTAGATAAACATACTGTTTTCACACATGTACATTTATATGCAGGTATATCTATATAGTACATATTTGTGGGTACATGAGTACTTAAAATTACAAAGAAAATGAAAGCTAGCGTAAGGATCAGTAAGTAGACAAGTTGGATATATAATCTGGGGTTTATATGAAAGATATAATTGAGCAAAATTTTCAAAAGAATACAAAAGGCATTTCAAGGAGTCAGTAAAGGGTTAGAAAGAGCAACAGAAATGTGAGTAAGGACAAGAGCAATGGGGTTGACTAGCTCCCATTATAACAAAATGAGCAATAAATGATAGCACAGTCATTTGTTGGCACGTTGGAAATCGACTGTACAGAGCTTGATGAGATCTAAATTCACAGTGTGATTAGATGAAACTGTAATGTCAAAATCATTCGTGTAAACCAGCTGGTTCTTAAGACCATTTTATCTTTGAGCTCTAATGTATTAACTACTTTTCTGCATAACTTCCATTTGTAGAAACATGATTTATTTTTAAATTAGTGTTTTCCTTCTAAAAGGTAATATTTCATTTAATTTCTCCATTTCAAATTAATTTTGGTCATGCTCACTGTGATGTAAAATCTGAAGAAAAAAAAAAACAACAAAAAATAAATCATCACACATTTCAAATTTTTCTCAATCATTGACATACTTAAGCAGTAATAGAGGGAACTGTAAGATCTGGTACTGTATATGTGATGCCTTATCACTGGATGTTACTAGGCACGTGAGGAGGAAACATCATCAGTATATTTTTATCCTCTTTAAGATTCTAAAAGTGGGGACTGGGGCTAGGGCTCAGCAGTAGAGTGCATGTGTGAGGCCCTGGGTTTAATCCCCCACACCACATAAATAAAATAAAGGTATTGTGTCTACCTACAACTAAAAAAAAAAAAAAAAAAAAAAAAAAAAAAAAAAAAATTAAAAACAAAAAGATTCTAAGAGTGGTGTGAGAAAAATCTATTTTCATAAATTTTGAGTCTGAACAAAGATCAATTTATACTTTTAAAAATATGATACATGACCCCAAGAGCTTAAAATAGACAAAACACACAATTATAGCATTATTGTATACTGGTAACATTTAGGTTTTTTAATTTCATGATTAAAAACTATTTAAGTACAATGTCAATTTTCAGAAGAGTCTGTGTTTTGAAATCATGACCAAAAATTATCTGGACTGGACTCTGAAGTGGTGGAGTCATATTAGCAACTATGAATATGATTGTCTAGTCCCACTGCCTGGGTCAGAGACACTGACATTTTTTGGTGTAGCTTAGTGTGCAAGACTAAACCTTTCCAGTCCTAAATGTTTGTAGCTAGAAAATGGGTTTTATATAGTAACAAATAAAACAGTATGACTGTCAAAAGAAGCAAATTTATGAACATATGTACATTGCTTAATATGGTACCTAGTACACAACAAGTACTTGATAAATATCAGCTATTATTTTCCCCATGGGGATATGGGATACTCTATTCTAATATACCATTTATTTGAAATGATATGGCAAATGTCTTACATCCACCTTATTTATTAATTAATTTTTTAAGATTTTAGCTGAAAGGGCAATCCTAAAATGTTAAATGTATGTGAATGCATTTTAACCAGTATTTTCTAAAGTGGTAGATGATCTTTGGACTACCGTAAATTATGAAATATGAAATATTTGCTAGGGCTATTTATCCTTGGAAGGTTAAGTCTGAGGATAAGAATAGGGCACAGGCAAACCCTGAGTTGCTGAATTCAGGAAGATTCATAGCCATGAATCAGTTTATGGCTGTTACTTTGTACAGTACATTTAAACAACAGTCAAGTATGAAGTTATTCATGTCTGCATAGCTGGCAAGAATCCAATTCTTAAAAAGGCTGCAATCAGAGCATATTAAGATTTAGTGATGATATCATCCGGATGAAATGAAGGTCCAAGGCAGACCAATAAAACAAAAATGCTGACTTAAAAGGAGATCTTGTAGAAATGCAGCTCAGAAGAAAGTAAAGTGAAACCCCAGTATTCAAATAGGAGACTCATGCAAGTTACTTTATAAAGGAAAATGTTAATAAAATGGAACACTAGTGAAAATAGTTATGCAAAGAGGTGGGCAGTGCAATCACCATTTCTTTCTTTCTTTCAATTAAAAAAAAAAAGCTGAAAAAGCTGAAGAATTAAAAAAATCAGGAAGAATTAAAAAAAAACATTCAGGAAAAAAATTTAATTAATTTAGGAAATATAAACAAGTGTAAGCTATTAGTTAATTTAAAGTTAAAATTAGTCCCACTTTAAATTGCATAGTAATAACCTCAGTTACAAATATGTCCAAGTATTTTTAAATGCTCTTGTCATTTCAAGTGTTTATTTTAAGAATAAATGTTAAATTGAACCAATCAGCAATTGTAAGCAGCTCTTTCATGTACTAATTACCTTCTATTACAGTATCTCATAAACAGTATATTCTACTAACTTCCAGAATTTCATTACATACACATTAAAGCAGCCGCCTTTGTTGATTTTCTTCCAATATGTGGATAAATATTATAGAAAATTATCATGGATTCCAGTTGGCAACATTCCTGGGATTTTAAATTGTTATCATATTTTTTAAAATTGTGAAACTTCTCAGTGTAACGAAGTAATATGAGACAAAGCTTCAGTATAGCCAAGGAACTGACTATGAAAGTGCAAAGATAGCCTAGGGGATGGGAAAAAATCTTCACCAGATACTCCTCTAATAGGGGTTTAATATCCAGAATATATAAAGAACTCAGAAAACTCAATGCCAAAAAACCAAATCAACCAATCAATACATGGGCAAAAGAACTAAACAGAAACTTCTCAAAAGAAGAAAAACAACGGCCAACAAATATACGAATCACACTAAGTGAAATAAAACAGGTTCAGAAAATTAAGGTAGAATGTTTTATCTCCTATGTGGAAGATAAAGCAAAATAAGAGAAAGAAGGCAGTGGGGGAAGGGATCAGCTATCATGAATTTATAGGGAAGATGAATGGGGTAGATGCAGGAGAATGAGAGAGAGGAAGGAAGAAGGGAAAGGGAAAGAAATGTTGAATGAATTTAACAGAATCATGTTATATATGTATACAAATATACCAAAAGGAAATTCACCTTTACATATATCCGAGCATCTCAGGAGGCTGAGGCAAGAGGATCACAAGTTCAAAGTCAGCCTCAGCAACTTAGTGAGTCCCTCAGTAACTTAGGGAGACACTGTCTCTAAATTAAAACAAACAACAACAACAACAACAAAAAAACCTAAAAAACAGGCTGGGGATGTGGCTCACTGGTTAAGCACCCCTGGATTCAATCCCTGGTACAAAAGAAATAAATCATGAAGGTGTGAATGAAGATCAGTAGAGTACAGGAGCGTGAAAATAGGGAGGAAAAAGAGGAGAAAAAAGGAGGGGGAATGGGATTGACATAAAATTCCTTATATGTATAATTTTTTCCCAAAGGAAACCAAATACTATGTATAATTATGCTCTAATAAAATAAAGGTAGTAATCTTTCTTCTCTAAAATGTAATAATAATAGGTTGGTGTTTTTATATTTTCACTGTCTACATTGTTCTGTTCTTCCCCTACCCCATTTTTAAGCAAAGGTAATTTTTCTTTTTCTTTCTTTGTTTTTTTTTTTTTTTTTTTTTTTTTTTGTACCAGGGAGTGAACTCAAGGGGTACTCGACTATTGAGCCACATCTCCAGCCCTTTTTGTATTTTATTTAGAGACAGGGTCTCACTGAGTTGCTTAGTGCCTCACCATTGCTGAGGCTGGCCTTGAACTTGCCATTCTCCTGTCTCAGCCTCCCGAGCTGCTGTAATTACAGGTGTGTGCCATTTCGCCTGGCTGCAAAAGTAATTTGATTATATTATTTTCGTTGTTTGGCAATGTTCTCTCTCTCTCTCTCTTTTTATTTTATTTTTTTTTGGGGGGGGAGATACCAGGATTAAACTCAGGAGCACTTGACCACTGAACCACATCCCCAGCCTGATTTTGTATTTTATTTAGAAACAGGGTCTCACCGAGTTGCTTAGCACCTCACCTTTGCTGAGGCTGGCTTTGAACTTGTGATCCTCCAGTCTCAGCCTCTGGAGCCTTTGGGATTACAGGTGTGTGCCACCACACCTAGCACAATTTTCTTTTAATAGAACAACATATTAAGTGCATTACCCCAAGCCAGTGAGACAGAACTTAATTCTTTTCAGTAGCTCATTCCTTTTCCGTGACATACCTGTAGTTCACCAGTACATTTGGCCATTTATTCATGGATGTCTGAGAGTTTTCCACTGCTTTGCCACTGTAATGGCTTGATTATCATTCTGTGGCATGGCTCTTTTTTCCCTGAGGTTAGATTCTCTCCAATTAATTATTATGTCAAATTACGTATTAATTCCTTAAATTTAAATGTGCATTGCTAGACTTTCCAAAATAGTTGTTATACACTATTATCAATAGAATATTGAAATGTTTATTTTACAACTTTGCTAGCAATGGTAAGTCACTGTCTTTTTTACTTGCCATCCATATGGATTAAACATTGTATCTTATCAATAATATTTCTTTATATTTATTAGCCATTTAGTTTTCATCTGTTGTGAATTGCTTATTAATTTTTCTATAGGGATACTTGTAGTTTTAAAAAAAATATAGAGACTTTTGCTTCTAAAAAAGATGGAGTAACTGAGAACAGATTTATACCCTCCCATCTGAAATAAACAAAAAGTGGGCATATATATACACACACACACACACACACACACACACACACACACACATAAACAGTTTCAAAGCATTGGATTTCAGGCAACTAAGGATAGTAATCTCTACGCAAAGAGAAAGAAATGAAGAAAACTCTGGGATTTATTGTCTTGAGACAGTTTCCACACCATGGAAGAGAGAAGAATAATCCAAGCAGGGTTCAGAAAACTCCCAGAGTAGTAGAGATGTGGTTGAGAGTCCAGGGAGACATAAGTGGCTAGAGTTTCCAGGGAAGCATAAAAAGAGCTACAAAAATAGACAACTCTAGAAATCTGAAGAAGATCCCTTTGAGTATCCAGCAGAATCTTCTTCAGTGGCCTTGTGAAAGTAAGCTACCTAAAGTCAAGAAAAGAACTGCCAAAAAAATACTATCAGGAATAGTCCAGGTCCCTCACACAGAATCAGGAATGGGGATGGCCAATTAGACTAGAAAACTTCATGATTCCTAGGTACATCAAATGGGAAGTTCAGAGGATCTTGCATCAGTGGTGGGAATAATTATTTCTAGATTTAAAAGCTATTTGGTTGTACCTAACAAATCTTAAAAGCAAGGCTCAAGAGAATCAAACCGTTTAACGGGTAACTTAATGATATTCCAGAATAAAATTTAAAAAATACTTATAGTGATTAAAAAGCCTCTGGCATGAGTAAGGTAAGATTCACAGCGTGTGGCGATCAATTCAAAGGTACCAAGAATGCAAAGAAACAGCAAGTATGATCCATAAAAAGGAAAAAAAAAAAAAATAGAAAATAGAAACTAACCTAGAACTGACACAAATGTTAAAATTAGCTGTTAAATAAGAAAACAGTTATTATAAACTATATTCCTTATAGTAAATCAGTTAAGCAGACATGGGGGGAAGTGAAATGGCCTAAATTGAATTTCTGCAGATGAAAACAATAAAGAGTAAGATGAAAAATACACAAAGTGAATTACAATCAATAAGACATGCAGCAAAAAAGATTAATGAACTTGAAGAAACAGCAACAGAAACTATCCAAAATAAATACCAGACACAAATAAGAATTAGAAAAGAATGAACAAAATAGGAAACACGATTTTCTAATAACAGAAATGGTAATGGTGATATCACTAGTTTCTACAGATTAAAATAATCAAATAGCAATATTATGAACAACTTTATGCCAACAAATGTAAAAATGTAGAAGTGATCAAATTATTTGAAAGACAAAAATTATCAAAATTCATTAAAGAATACATAAACAATAATATTGCATTATATATCTATTGTTAATTAAATATATCAATGCATCCTAAGTTGTTTTTTAAAACTTACCCACAAAGTAAAATAACAAGCTCAGATGTCTTAATTGGTGAAATTCCAGAAGAAATATTATTAACTTTGCAAAACTCCTTTAGAATATTGAAGATGATAGAATACATTTACCACCTCAATCTATGAGGAAAAATGGTCTTTTTCATACATACAAATAAAGTGATTTATCT
The DNA here is from genome assembly GCA_025594165.1 of Tamias sibiricus. Taxonomy (NCBI): domain Eukaryota; kingdom Metazoa; phylum Chordata; class Mammalia; order Rodentia; family Sciuridae; genus Tamias; species Tamias sibiricus. Next base: position 57,800,622 of record CM046666.1, read on the forward strand.
TAAAACAAATGAAAAATGAAAAAAATAACCTAATAGTTGTGGAAAAAACATTTGATAAACTCCAACATCCATTCTTGACCACACCAAAAGCAAACAAAACAAAAAGAAAAAATAAACAAAACTCCGAATATACAGAAACATTAGTAAAACAGGAATAGAAGGTAACTTGTCAACCTTGCAAGAAGTATCAATGAAAAACCAACAATTAATATCATTTTAGTGTGAAAGTTGGAATCCTTTCTGCTAAGATCAAAAGGTGAGTCTGTTGTCATATGTGTTATGTTTAAAAATACATCAGGAAAGGAAAGAGGAAAAGCAGAAGAATGTGGTAGTGACTTTAGGTGGAGTGAGCTCAGAAAGGTCCTGATGAAATTGCTTGTGAGCCCAAGGTACAAGGAACAAAGGGAGACATGGGTGAAGAGCTCAATGGGAAGCATAAACAGCAAAGCAAGGTTGTGTTTTGGGTGGGAGTGTCCATGCGGTATTCAGGAACAATGTGAAGCCAGCATTCACTGGAAAGTCTTGAACAGAGGAGCAGCATGATATTGATGTACTCTTTAAAGAGATAACTGGGGCTGAGAATAGGCTATGGGCAGGAGGGAGGCCCATGTGGAATCAGACAGAGAAGATATTAGGCAATTGTAATAACCCGTTTTTAATGGTATGTACCATGCTAGACAAATGTACCTAGACAAATCAGATAGGAAATAAAGCCAGATGAGGAGGAGAACTTCTTTCTTTGTGTCCAATAACCACTCCCCACTCCACTTCTGTAGCTCTATGTTAGTAATTGGGTAATGTTATCAGACATGAATAGGAAGGATTGATTAGAATAAACAATATGGGCTTAAAACAGTTGAATCATTTTAAGCTATTTAATTCATTCACTTTAATGAGCAGTTTTTTAATAATGTGGTGCCTCAAATATGTAGTCTTGTAATTGAATTGGTTGAATTTAATCCTTGTAAAATTAGTTGCTAGAAGAGCAATCACCAAGATTCCAACAAAAGGCAGAATAGTTGAATAAATGCTCTGTTTCACAGACACATCTGTGTGCAGTGGTTTGCAAAATGTCTTCTGCTGCTACCTAACCATGATTTTTATTATCTTATTTACATTGTGATATATTTAATTCATACTTTTTGAAAGGTAAAAGATTCAGAATTATTGCCACACAGGTATTAAAGAATAATAATTCATTGATTTATAAAAACATATTGAGTACGTAATACATATTTGGCAGTACTGACAAGATCTCTCATGGTTACAAAGATATAATCTTTTCATCAAGAAATTTGTAGTTGTGTGGTATAATAAAATTTCTACTAAAGATGAACATATTAGTTTCATGTGGAACTTTTATTGAATACTTACTATGTGCTAGACATTTTGTTTTACATGTATTAATATCTAATCTCCATATACCTATAAAGTAGTAATATTATTGACATTTTAAGAAAAAAAAAAGTTGACACTATGATTAAATGCATGTTTACAATTACACAGGGAGTATATTATTTGTGAGCCCAGTCTTGAAAATTTGGTGGCTCAAAGGAGTCCTATGATCACATTAATAACCTATCACTTTGAAAACACAGGCTGATTCAATTCACAATAAGTGGGTGAAAATGTTATAATGCTAATACTGCATAATATACATCTGTTGCATAGAAATGGAAAACACAGGGATGGCATATTTGTTTTAAATATCATAGGTGAGTGTTTCAATCAGTTATAAAATTGTAGCATGTGATTGTTCTCTATCTACAAGTAAAATAGGCTGTGAAAGAAGATAATTAGTGAAGTTTGTTTTGGAGATGTGCAGATTGATGCATTGACATTTCCTCAATGAAATCTGCCAAATTTTGAATACTCTTCTATACACAAAGTACCTTTCTGGTGTCAGAGGAAATATCATCTAGGTTCTGTTCCACTTGCATTGGAAAGTAACTGGTATTCTTGTGTTTACCTCATTATGTAAAAATGCTATGAACTTCCATAGGACAAATGCAGTTTCCTATAGAAAACAATTCATATTTTGATTGTCCATTTAAATTCAGAATATAATATGGCAATTCTTTTTCGGCTTCTATATTCAAATTTATACTTTCTTAGTAATTGTAGTCCCTGGAACTTATTTAGTATAAAGTACTAAGCAAGGCTGAGTGAATTCAAGAGGAAATCATTGCTTCTTTCTCCTCTTCATTTACACCCTCTAATCTTCAGAGGGAACAAAATACTATTTTCCTGAAAAAATTATAAACTTATTGTGTGGAACAGGTTAGTGAAGAGGAAATATGTGTCTATTATTTGTATGATTCTCATTCCATTGAAACATGAATTTAGGCTCTAAATAATTCATATTATTATTCACAATGCTCAAGTATCTCACCATTAATTCATTTTATTTAATCTGATTCTACTCATTATACTTTCCAGCATATTTCAAAGTTATATAAACATAAAAATGCTTATTTTAGTAGATTGGTACCATAAGGCATGGTTTTAAAACTGGACTGTATGTAGGCCATTATATTTCAGCACTACAGAAAAAACAATTATTCTTATGGTGTAAATATGTTTTCTTGAGTTTTATTATGCTTGGGATTTCAATGATATGTTTAAGGAACAAATATAATTCATGACTTATACCATATTTTTTTAATGAATATTAGATTTTAAAATTCTTTGGAAAGATTACAAAACTAAGATTGTTGGGCCATGATACATATTTTCTTTCTGATTCCATTTTCCATTGTTACCATTTTTTAAGACAACTGGTAGCTCTTCTGTAATGAAATTTGAAAACAAATAGCACTGCTTATAATAAAATGTCATATATTAACAATTACATAAAAATTAGAAGTCTGTTACAGGCAAATTTTCCCCCTTTAAAGATGGCTGTCAAAGAATCCAAATAGGCAAGGAAGTACATACTATCAACCTATGGAAAAATAGCATGTGGTCCAGTTTGCTCCACTTTGGGTGTCAACATCATCAGAAACAGAGTGAGATAAAGCGCTGAAGTGAGAATCATAAAACAAATGGTATAAGAAAATTAAAAATTAGAACTAAGAATATATCATTATACTAGAATAACACACTCTATGTTTAAGTATGCAAAACTTTACCTTTTACCATGAGATTATACCTTAGGGAATGGTCATGTTTCATTGTAGATAGTTGTAACAATTCTGCTTAAATTCTCACTCCAAAAGTAGTGGCTAACACTACATTTTTTTATTTTAAAAAAATTTTTAGTTGTCGATAGACCTTCATTTTATTTATTTATATGCAGTGTTGAGAATCAAACCCAGTGCCTCACACATGCCAGGCAAGTGTGCTACGGCTGAGTCACAGCCTGAGTCCCTGACATTAGTTTTTATTTGTTTCACTTTTTATTTCTGGGATATATGTTTATTTTCAAAACATTTTGGAATAATATCATTTTGGTCATTTTTTGGTATCAAACTGTTACTGAGTGATGCAAATTATCAGTGCCAGTGGCATTTATTGCTATTCGGATGCCTACACATCATGTTGTTTTATCCAATTGGTGTTTGTTATTTTTTAGAAGTGTCAAATCTAAGTGTTTAGAGCAAATTATAATGTTAAATAAATATGCCTGCTATAGACTGAATTTTGTGCTCTCCCCCAAAATTGATGTGGCAGGATAATCCACAATGTGATGGCCTTTGGGAGGTAACTAAATTCATATTGGGTCATGAGGGTCCAGCCCCCATAATGGGATTAATGCCCTTATCAGTAGATGAGAAGTAAAGCTCTCCCCAACTGTCTGCTTACATGTACCAAGGACAGACACTGTGATGACATAGCCAGGAAAAGGACCTTCATGGAAACCCAGTTAAGCTACATCCCGATGATGGACCCTGTAGTATTTTGTTACAGCAACCTAAACTGACTAAAACATCACATTCTACCTGAACCAGATGGTTGTAGAGCCTTTTTATCTTGAGTAATTATAAGAAAAATATCTTCGGAAGAAAATGCTAATTTTACTGATAGCTGCACTATTGAATCAAGATTTGCATATTGATTTTTCACAGTTATTTAACAATTATGTTGCAGGCCCAAATCAAAGTGAACATTAGTTTTTCTATATGCATAATTTTGGCCTAAGTAACATTTTATTACAGTAACTAATTTCTATCATTTATTCATCTTAATAGCAATATGTGAGTCTTCCAAAAGGCTATTTTCCACCATCTGTATACCTGTGAGTTATTAGCACCCTTTTGTTCATTCACATTCAACTTATTGAGAAATGAGAAAAACATCCAGAGATACAAGGAAGATTTTAGCCATTTGGAATGTATCACAGAAAGACATAAAATTGCTTAGGCAAAATAGGTTACTTTAGCAGGACTCCTTGATGTTAATAAGTTCCTGAATATTATTATGAAGTAGAACATAAACCTCACTGCAAATTTGGATTCTGTGACAAGCAGACAACTAATATGCTAAAAAAATGCTATCATCATCCTTTAATAAATAATGTTTATTTAACAGGAAAGTTAATACATGTTTACTCTAGATAACATAATGTTTTCAAAATTATTGGATGAAGTTGTTATGAACTGAAACATGCCATCTGGGTTTCCTCAGTCTCCTCATCTGTTAAATAATAAATCAGATTTCCTAACCTCTCTCCCTGTTATATTCTGAACATGTCCCCCCAAATTTATATGTGTTATTATTCAGAGGTAAGATCTTTTGAGATATGATTATTATGCAAGCAGAGTCCTCTTAGATGGAATTAGGGCCTTTTGAAGAGAGCTTGAGGGTTTCCCTTTCCCTCACCATATGAAGAGATAGCCATTCGTCTTCTCTGGAGGATGCAGCAACACCTTGGGAGCAGAAAGTAGCCCTCACCAGACAGCAAATCTGTCAGTACCTTGATCTTGGACTTCCCAGTTTCCAGATGTGAGGAAATAAATTTTTATTCTTTAGAATTGTATAAACTGTGGAATTTTATTAATCTAGCACAAATAGTTTAAGATACTCCCTGGAATCTAACATTCTATAACTTGTCATTTCTATTTGTAAAAGCAGTGAAAAGAACAGTATTTAAGATAGGGCCACATTCTCCACATTGGCAAATCTTAGAGAAAATGCTCAAGGAAAATAAATTCTAGTTATCACTGTGCACAAAAGATGGGCTTTTTGAATGTATTGCCAATTGACAATGGACTCTATACATCCCCTAAAGACAGATAACTAGAAATGATAAATCTAAGGAGAACATAGGGAGAGTTAACTGAAATAAGTTAGCTCCTGAGTTGACTGGAAGAAACAAAGTACCAGACTTCACTAGTTTGTTTTATCTCAGTGCCAAAACTAACAACATGTTCTGTATTAAAAAAAAGACAATTCAGAATTAACACATTGTGATTTTTCTACTCAGGTTAATAGATATAATTTTTTAAAAATATTTATTTATTTGCTTTAGTTGTACACAATGTGTTATTATTTGTACGTGGTGCTGAGGATCGAACCCGGGGTGCGCACGTGCTAGGCAAGTGCAATACCGCTGAGCCACAATCCCAGCCCCTAATAGATATAATTTGCTGACAAATTTTGTTTCAAATAAGCAGGTTTTTTGTATATTTGAAAGAAACACACTCTAATTTTACATAATAATGTGAATCAATGAAGAATTAAATCATATTATACCTACATATAAAATATTTTTCTATATTTCTTTATAATGGCAGAAAGATATAGCTAATAAAGATATTAAGTTGTACCTAAAATACCATTCATGCATCTCTACTGAAAATCACTATAAGAAAACAGGGTTTGATTCCTTATATCCTATTAATAAGGGTGAAATAAAATTGATTTAAACTGTAAAATCACAGATAAATCTTATTCATTTACTGGAACTTTCAGATAAGTGTGCTTTTAATAAGGGTTGGAAATTTTATAAAGGCTGGAAGTATAATATAAACAAAAAGAAACAAAGTAAATCCAAAATATTGTACTTAAAAATTTCCACTTGAAATTTTTAGAAATACATATAGTATTCAAAAAAGTATTTTCAGAAGTTTTGTATGCTCACTTCTTGTTTAGTAACAGATTTTGTTCATGCTTTTGAAAGAGCATTACAGACCAGTCAATTCTTAAATCTGGCAATAAAGTGAGACACCATGTTGGTTCATACTGTTACAGAGTTTATGCTTGGCCACAGTCTCTCCTCCAGGATATATGTGAACATATCCAAAAAGAACATCTAACTGAAGATGCAGGTTCTCTTCTCACTGTAAATTGGGCAAAATGGTCTTGCATGCATCGAGTTACTGACATTTAATCTTAAGTTTAAAAAGTCTGTTTTCTTGATTATCACAAAAATGGTTAAGCATGGCAGAATGTATTGTATTAGAAGCTAAAAGAGATCTGATTTTATACTGACAAAGCTAAGTTTTAATTATTAGTAGCCAATGGGAAAATATACTCAGGATTCCAAATTGAGGTAATAAGAACTTGGAATCTAAGAATTCACTCAAATTTATCAGGGAAAATATTTAAGATATTGCGGATTTACAGGGATGTGAAAATAGAAGTCTAGGAGATTATGGATAGCACACAAGACAATGTACTCACAGGCTTATTTTAGAGAAACTATGAGGAATCCCAACTATTTCACTACCGGTGGTAACTGTAGCTTCTGACAATAATTTCTTTCTTCTGTTTTCTTTCTGGATAATCACCTCACCCTGAGATGCCCTTAAATTTTTAGTCCTAGCAATAACGCAGGGAAGAAAGGGAGTCAAACTTGCATGGTCTCTGCTTTTATTTTCAAAGACCCTATTTTCTCATTAAAAAATTCAGAATTTAGGTAGGCTCTTGAGTGTTTGGTTTGCCTGATAGAACTCTGAAAAGAAGGGACAATGAGATTTGAATGTTAATGAGAGACATTATTCATGGAAATTAGAAAAAAGCATCAGTAGATTTTAGAAGAGAGATGCTTAAATTTCATTTATCCTTCTTTTCCTCCTTGCCATTGTTCATCTCTGTTCTGAACCAGCAAATCTGTCCTGGGCCAACAATCGACAATATAGAAATGAAGATTCAATTGAGGGGTATCCAGGTAGCAAAGGGATGAATCAGTGGGATCAGCAAAAACTAGAAGTGGAAGCAAGCCCAGGGAACCCTTCAGGTGGCTCACATGTAATACTCTGCATTGGAGAAGGCCAGCATGGGCACAGCTGCTTTACATCTTCCTCCCTACAAAATTACAATCACAGAGTTTATTATCTGAGGGTTTCACAATACCATCATAGAAACTGAGTGTATTATTCTGCAAATGGGGAACAGGCTCTCCTGAGGGAAACTGTTTTTGCTCAATGCTGCTAAATCCTCAATAGTATTTATATTCTGCACAATGTATTAGGATTAAATGGGCCTTATGGGGCAACTTTGTGAAACCTACTCAATTTAAAGTTAATGAAATTTGAGAGTCAGTAATGTAAAAAGCCATTTACCTGAGGCCAAAAATGGAACTAGAAAGAATGGCTCCTCATCCCTTAATTTTTAAAAACAAAATTTAATTATAGAGAATTTCAGAGAATAATAATCTTGTCATATTGATTTCTATGTAGTTTATACAATAATATTATTAAGGTGGAAAATTCCAGTTTCCCAATTCTATTTTATAGTTTCCTTTTCTGGATGTTAAGTTGGGTGTGTTCTCTTCCAATTCCTGCATTTGAATTTTCAATCTATTTTCTAATGTTTATGGAATACTTAACAAGAAATTATGTATACTCCTGCTACTATTTTAGCAACTTTTTTTTTTTTCAGTTTTTAATCAACATTTTTCTTCAATATCTACATGGACCCATATAATTAAAATTATACTATGTACACATTTTACCTTTTATTCTTTGCTTTTCCCCACTTCCCTTATTTTTTATCTTCTCCTAAAATGATCAGTATTTTTCTTTTATTTCCTTTATCCTCCCCATAATAATTTGGAAACCATATGTTCTAACATACGTGTTAAATGTGTAAATTGACTTCAAACATTCCATCAAAGCCTAACATTAAATGACTAGCCTACTCCATGGAGACCACTCCACAGCTGCCATCCCACTTTTTGTTCATTTTAGTGTTATCCTATATCTTGGTTTACACTGTTTTGACCATATTCCCCCTACATTCATGGGTTATTTTTCAATTCAATAATTATCTAGATTTTAACATTGTGCTTTCTCAACTTTAGACTCATCATGGCGTCTATCATTTTATTCCATGTCTATTTTCCTTTGGGCTGAAATGTGTTATTTGCAGTTTTTTAGGTGAAGGTTGGCAGCTAGTAAAAACTTGCTATTTATATTTCTGGAAAATATTATTGATCTCTAACTTTCAAATGATAGTTTAGTATTGAACTGAAAAACGCTAATTATTTTTTGTGAGTGCTAGAAAATATTTTTCATTTATCTAATTTTGCTGATGAGAAATGTACTCATGAAAAGCTTGTCAGTTTTTTTTTTTTTTTGTGTGTGTGTGTGTGTGTGAATCTTTTTTTCTCTAAAAATAACAAAAACATTATTTTTTGTTGTTCTATAGGAGGATGAACATGTCTAATTTATTCTTTTTAAGACTTATTTTTAGCACTTAATGAGTTTTCAGTTTCAAAAATTTTCATTAGATATGTTTTCTTGATTTTTCTTTGAACTCCTATTAGATATGTTTAGGAACCTTTCATTTCTTTCTCCATGGTTTTCTCATCTTGTGATGTGGTATTCTGGTAACCACCTCCAATTCACCTTTGGATACATTAATATTCCCTTTTTTTTTAAATCCATCCTGTTGAGTTTTTAATTTCAATTACTTTATTTTCTCCAATTTACATTTGGTTCTTTTGTAAGGTATCCCTCCTTTTCTTTCCATCTCCTTCAAATCATTTCTTTTCTTTCTTCCCTCTTAATGTCTTCTCTTGTAAATATTTCTTCTTTTACTTATTTGAATCTTTCAAATACCCTTTAAGTCTCAGTTTCTTCTAATACCCATGGCTCCTCACCTTAATATGCCTTATGTTCCTTGAAATTAATGGATGATTTTATTAACTTCTTCTTTGGGGACTTCTTTTATATGTATATAGGGTGAAGATGTAGGTCACATACCTATTTGTGTAATAAGGTTGGAAATCACACTTTTTCTATTTGATTCTGTATTCATAGTCTTGAGTCAACAGGTTGAACTCTCCCCTTAGGACTTCCTTTATCCTGTAACTAGATTTATAAAGGAATCTTTAGATGTGACAGGCCTTTATTACAACCTCCAAATACAATTAAACTTGATCTTTTTTTTTTTTTTTTTTTTTTTTTTTTTTTGTGGTACCGGGGATTGAACTCAGGGGCACTCAACCACTGGGTCACATCCCCAGCCCTTTTTTGTATTTTATTTAGAGACAGGGTCTCACTGAGTGCTAAGTGCCTCGCCATTGCTGAGGCTGGCTTTGAACTCGTGATCCTCCTGCCTCAGCCTCCCAAAGTGCTGGGATTACAGGCGTGCGCCACCGCGCCCGGCTTAAACTTGATCTTTTAAGGTTTATGTAGGGACAGCTTTATACCCATTGGTCTCTCCTAAGTACTGCAAAAATTTCCTCTTAACTTCTCACAACTGAAGATTTCATTTTCTTAACTGAAATTTTTATTACTTTTTATTTTTCAATCTAACATTTGTATGTGAGTAGGAGTGCTTTCACAAACCCAGGTTTAATTTCACCATTTTCACCTTCACCAGAAGTACCTAGTACACTTTCTTCTACCCCAAACCATCAATTCAAATCAGAAATCATTTAGTCTATATTTTCTTTGCTTACAGCACTGTGAATGTAAACATAAATCTCATCTCCCGTCAGAGAGTTTGTAATATAGTGTGAATTAAGTGAGATAAAACATTTACATTTTTTTTTTTTTTTTTTTTTTGTACCTGGGATTGAACTCAGGGGCACTCCACCACTGGGCCACATCCCCAGCCCTTTTTTGTATTTTATTAGAGACAGGGTCTCACTGAGTTGCTAAGTGCCTCGCCATGGCTGAGGCTGGCCTTGAACTCGCGATCCTCCTGCCTCAGCCTCCCAAGTACTGGGATTACAGGCGTGAGCCACCGCGCCGGCTTAAAGAACAGGCAAGTCAGACTTGCCGGTCTTTGGCGGCCTGGCGGTAGCGGGGGACCGAACCCAGGTTCGTGCTCCTCTGGAGACAGGAGCCCTAAGCCACTCAACCACATGCCCAATGGCCATTTACATTTTAATAAAAAATAAAATATAAAAAGGTACTGAGATAAGATCAGTGTGTGTTCAGCAGAGCAGCAACACTCTGAGTGGTGGGGGAAAAAAGGATTCATGGAAGAGTTAAAGCCTCAATTGGTTATAAAATCAGATGGCTTTAGGAAAGCTATAAAGTTAGAAGAAGTGTTTCCAGTCAAAAGAAATGGATATTCTATGGAGGTGAGGATGAGCAAAGTATATTGAGTACATAATGATTATCGTTGCCTGAACTTGGGTAGTTCAACTCTATTGGAGAGAAAATTCTAAAGCGCTTTATTTTTAAGAGTCTAAACTTTATTTATTGAGGACATTTTAAGCAAGAATGCTATGATGTGAGACTGTTGCTCTGAGGTTAATCTGGCACAGTGTTCTGCATCATTGCATGGGAGAACAGAGCAAGGGAAGCATTGAAATCAATTGTAAACGGATAAAGGCTCAGACCAGGAGATTGCTAAAGGGAGTGGAAAAGAAAGGGAAACCCACAGAGGCAGCACAGTGTATTTTCACCCACTTTGTTCCACAAAGGAGTTTGTATCTCTTTGAGAATATACAAAAGGATGACATAGAAATATAAGAGGGAATTTCATACAGAGAGAAAAGCAAAATTGTTGATCCTGTGGCTTCTGCCTGGCAGTGCAAATATAAAGATGCTATGGGAAGTGTGCTTAGCAAGGAAGGCAAGATCTTTTTCTAGACACAAATTCTAAAAATGAATTCTTATTTATATTCATCATTGGTTTTTAAACTGGAGGTTCTTTTGTCTCCTAGAAAACATTTATCATTGTCCAGAGGTGGTTTTGATTGTCACATCAGGTAGGGGGAAAGGGGTGCTACTGGCATCTAGTGGCTAGAGGCGAAGGATGCCACTGCACAGCCTACCAGGTCTAGGCAGCCTCCCCAGCAGAGAAAGCCTGGTCCACAAGGTCAACAGTGCCAAATGCGAAAAGCCTTGGTGTACGTGATGCAATGAACCACGCTCTCTCAATGGTCTAAGGAAGAAAAGTGGGATTAGTTCGACTATTTTATGTAATTAACTCATGTATTCAATGAATTTTAAATATTAAACTCATAGAACTCACAGTTCTCTGAGTGGAGCATTCAATCTACTACAACCTGCTCTATTTTTTTTTTTCACTACACTTACCAAAATCAAAACTTCATACTTTAATTTCAAATTCTAAATTACTTATTTTCATGCTTGTTTAATAGATTATTCCTATCTCTCCCCTGCCTACACCCCTATAATTGCTCAAATGCAAGCTTTAGCATTTCTAGAATCTTTGTGAGTTTTGCTCACTGCTTTTTCTCATCAGTAGAGCTCCACACAGAAAAGATCTTAATAAATACTTTTGGTGTGAATAAATGAATGATGACCAAGACTATATAGATGTCTGGTTGTCTAAATAATGTAATTGAAGTTTAGAAATTAAGAATCTTAGAGGAAAGGAAAGTAGGTATGACTGTAAATTATCTTCCTCACACATCATTTCCTTCTTTTACACGTTTAAATGAAGATGAACTTCAGACTCTAATGATAGTTTTTCTTTGAAGAATCCCTTAGTGCTGATTATAAAACTCCTGGAAGAAATGGAAGGGCATACTGATTGAGGACAACAGGAGTCGAAGACTATGGAACTGTAAAAACATAGATTTTCTAACAATTCAAAAGTATGCTAGCACCTTACCTAGTAGGAAAATTATAGCAGAATGTTTTATTATCCTGATATTCAAGCTGTAGTAATGTTTAACCTTTTTTTGCTTATGGTAGTTTCTCTGAGTTCATATTCTTAATCATAAATGCTACTGTTTATGATAACATTGTCAAAAGACAAAAACTCATAACAATTGTCAAAAATCTCCATTCATAAATTTAAATTCACAAGGCTTTAAGTAAATGTTACCTTCATAATATATTAAAGATAATGATCAACTAAGATACATTAATACAACAACAAAATATTTGGCATCAAATATAAGAATTGTAATAGAAAGGTTGTTGACAGTAATGCAGAAATAAATGTTCCAAAAATATGAATGTATTCACTAATATGAAAAACCTAAATGGAACAATATAAATCAAAAATACATGCAATAAAACTTATCTTATTAAAATTTATTTTAATAGTAATTTCTTATTAATTGTGATCAAACTTTCACTGAACAACAGCTTATTTTTTTTTTTTTTTTTTTTTTTATTTTTTTTTTTTTTTGCACTACTAGGGAACAAACCTAGTAAGTCCCACATGTGCCAGTGCTGTATCACTGGGCCATGCCCTCTGTCCCCATCTCAGTACTTTAAGACCATATTTTTAAGATGAGTAAATTTCTTGAAAGTGAAACTGAATTGTTTTATTTGGCAGACTGCTTGTTAATATTTTCATTGATTCAGAGACTGGGGGTGTGACTTATGGTATAGCACGTACTTTGCATTTGTGAGGCTCTGGATTCAGTCCTGAGCACTGCAAAACACAGACACACACACGCTTAATATTTTTTTTCAAGAAAGAACTATGTGTTAATATTTATTTACTAAAGTGTGTGCTAAGCATTGCCAGAAGGTAGAATGTACTATTAACAGTTCTCTATTTCTACCAGCTTCTCCAGTCCTACAGCTTTATTACATTTTGTAGCATGATTCAAATGATACCCTTGAACCACATCTGTATTTTTTCTTGAATTTAACAAGAAAGTACACATGGAAATATTTGAATATAAATTTTTAATTATTTATAAGCATTTCCCCCCCAATATGCTCTTTTCTTTTTTCTAGAAATCAAGTTTCCATGGATTTGATTTTAAATATCTTTTGTCGATTTTAATTTTTTCAAGTATTTTCATATAAAACTAAGCCAAATAATACCTCTCATAGTAAATTGAAATGCCTTAGATGTAAAGAAAAGTAATTGAAACTATCAAGCATGAAATAATAAAGAAAGAGATAGAATTCCTAGAGTAAATATATCAATACATGAAGTCCACTTATGGTCCATTAATAACAAATACTTAGTCACACAAAAATAACTACCCACTTAGATTTTTTTAAAATGCAGTAGAAATGCACATAGAATGCCTCAATCCAGGTAAATAAAGAACTAGTAAGTTTGACTTTATAAATCACATTCATATTCTGTTTTTCTGTGTGCTAATGCATGCATACACAGTGAAAGAGAAAGGAAAGAGAGGAGGGTAGGGAGAGAGATGGTGCAGGCATTGTCTATCTACATGGTACTGGGAAATAAACTGGGTTAGCAAGAGATGACATTCAGAAATCCACTTAGAAATCACAGAACCATGCTCTCAACCACATTTAAAACAACTAGACATTATAACATGCTTATGGTATTTCCTTTGCTCCTCTCATTATGACTTAGGTCCACACTGGTGCCCACCATACTTATCATTCAGGTTAAATTCCTTTAGCAATATAACGAAAGACCATCACACATAAAAAATGTACCATGCTACCTTTTTAAAATTACCTCTTCTTCCCTGTCCTTTCAAGGCTTAAGGTAGAACAACAAAAAGAAAACTAAAAAGCAAATTGGTGTAAAGGCTGCTGTCTTGCTTGGCACTGAACCTATGTCTAGCATAGTGTTCTTTCTCAACTTCTTTCAAATAGTGAAGAAGACTGTACTAAGTGAAGCCAATCTGAAGAAGCCTCAAATGTAATTATTTTAAGTCAAAGAGAAAAAAAAAAATACAGTGTCAGTAAAATCCTGGCAAGAATAAAAGGCTCACTCTGATGGTTTATATGAACAGAGTTCAAGGAAGGGGCTGTTTGGAGAACTGTGCTGGCAACATGGAAGACGTGGCCTTTGTTGATTCTAAGGCAGGAAAAAGCCATTAGTGTGCTGGTGCCATGGAGGAGGTGCTTTCCAGGGCAGCCTTAGCCTTAAGATGACAGAGCTACTGCTGGAGATGCTGTTCTGATGCCAGGAGGGCATGAGGAAGGACCATCCAAACCACCTTTCTCCCCTCCTTTTCTACCTCTGCTATTATCTTTTACTAGCCAAACCCAGGTACTCCACCTAAGCCAGTGGCCAGGAAGTAAGGAAATTCAAATTTCAGGGGCCGGCCTTCCTGGCCTTAAAACAGAGAAGAAAAGGAAGGGATCTGCAGTGGTAAACAGACCAAAACTGACAAAAACACTGTCTTTTAAAGTTACATTCTTGTTTTTACTCTAGAATTCTATATTAAGACAAATTAAAGGAATCAAGAATTAAAATGGAAGATCTGAGCAAATCTTTAATCTAAAAACTATTTGTCAATTTTGTCTTTTATATTTAGTCTTTGACATTAGACAACTGACAGTCATCCATTTCTTATCTGTAGCCACTATCTATAAAGACAGCTGCAGATGGAGTTAGTGCTGATAGGACACTTAATGCGAATTAGCAAAAGAAAATCCCAACAGAACACAACAGCCCCCCAGTTATAATTTGGAAAAAATGGCACAAGGTGATCCAATTTCATTGTCTGAGGCACTGCCCTCTGTCCCATGGCACAGATATTGACATTAATTTTCATAGATCCAATTCCTGGCATCTATGAAAATCTTACTAAGTATTTATTGAGTTGAATTCAGGAGTGTAAAATTCTTGAATGAAGAGGAACAAAGCAGGAATGGAAAGGCTAAAGGGAAAATGTAGCATCTAGCTTCAGAGCCAAGAGTACCTGACAGAGGAATTAAAAATTGTGATCCATGACTCAAGAATAGATCACAAAATCAAATTAGTGAGTACTGACAAGGATTTTAAATAAATATATGAAGGAAGGGAATGTAAATGTTCAGTGTATGATACCAGTGGATGGTGGAACTTTTGTTTTTACCTTTACATACATGAGTAGACTGAGTCATAATATGTATGTATTATTGTGGCTGTCAGTTTCCTTAGTTCAAAATTTTTGAAAACCATTTGCACATGGAGACTGAACTACCAATTAGAAACAAAAATCCTTGAGTCATGACAAAACAAAAATGAATAACAAACAAACAAAAAACCAGGGGATGATGAACCATGAGAAAATGAGGTGCTGGGGGGTTACAGAAAGAGAGCACAGATGTTTTGCAAGTATATAAAAGGAAAGTAAGTTGCTGATAATTCACCTAAGAACAATGTTTGAAAAGCCAAAGGTTATGAAGGCTAATGTTTTAGCTAAATTTTACAATGGAAAGGTATTTGATGAGAAACTATTTATCTGGTGAGAAACATTTATCTGGAAAGCTAAATTACTAGAAGAAATACAAATTATATAAAATTCAAGCAAACATGAGGCCATGATCAGGATTTGGTACAGAAAAATGACTGTATAGGTAGTTAAGTAAATGACACTTGAATCTCACTTCCCATTTAATATTTGTTCGTCATTTTATCTGTGTGACTGACATAATTGTTTTTATGACCAATAATAATCACATTGGAAGGGTAATTTAAAATTTGGAGTTTTCTTTTTTAGCTGAAGAAAACTTAGTCAATGTTTAGAAATACATTCTTTAGGCTGGGTGTGGTGGCGCATGCCTGTAATCCTAGCACTTGGGAGGCTGAGACAGGAGGATCACGAGTTCAAAGCCAGACTCAGCAATGGCGAGGCACTTAGCAACTCAGTGAGACCCTGTCTCTAATAAAATACAAAAAAGGGCTGGGGATGTGGCCCAGTGGTCGAGTGCCCCTGAGTTCAATCCCTGGTAAAAAAAAAAAAAAAAAAAAAAAAAAAATCCTTTAGCCATTTGATGACTATTTTTGTTTAAGTTGCAAAAGTGTTATCCTGATAATTCAAGAACAGAAGGAATAAGTCTGGCATATCCAACTACTTGCATATCTCTAAGCAAGTTGCCTAAACTCTCTGTCATCCAATTTCTTTTTTTTTTTTCTTTATAAAATGTATATTATAATTCTTGCCATGAAGCGTCATTGAGTTAAACATATGCATGGTGAGCAGTCTTACCCTTATATATTCTAAGTCTCTATAAATCACTGGATTTGGTGGAGTGTCACTGATGATGAAAATAATAGTGTGGTGAATTCCTCATGCCCCACTTTGCAGATTTCCATGTTGGAAGACTTCAGTAAGAAGGATACAGCAGGTCTCTCCATCCACCCCAAAAAGCAAAGTGATTTAACTGATTTGTGAAATGAACTGGACTATTTTAGTCAGTCTTTTCCTCTTTCCCCTCTTCAGGAGCCAACCTTGCTCCAAGAGGATAAGCTCATCTTCTGTCTCCTATAAACGTCTAGTAGCAGGCCCCCTGGGAGAGGTCTGTGAGTGTCCTCTTGCCCCACAGAAGAGATGGTATTTCTAGTTAATTGGGGGTGAGAGTTATTGAGCTCTTTTGGCTACAGATTTAAAGCTACTACATTTTTCTTAAATAAAACTGGTGGTATTTTGACTTGTGGCTTGTTAAGCTGTTTTGAACTCAAAAGGAGGAGAAAATGAGATTTATTAGCCTCTTCCATTGGTTAAGTCATAGGCATTAATATTTCTGTGGTCTTTTTATTTCATGTTGCGAGTGTTTTAAGGTAAACAAACAGAATGACCTTACTCTATTAAAAGACACTGTCTTGAATAGGAATATAGATATTAGTTTGATATAAAGCTACAGGAAATATTTCACAATTGTGTATTTCTATGTAAATTCTATGACTTAGATGGCATCCATTCCTGTTTGCATGAACCTATGTTATCACTTTAAGGCACAGCACACTTTTTTTTTTTTTTTTTTTTTTTGGTACCGGGGATTGAACTCAGCGGCACTCGATCACTGGGCCACATCCCCAGCCCTTTTTTGTATTTTATTTAGAGACAGGGTCTCACTGAGTTGCTAAGTGCTTCGCCATTGCTGAGGCTGGCTTTGAACTCGCGATCCTCCTGCCTCAGCCTCCCAAAGTGCTGGGATTACAGGCGTGCGCCACCGCGCCCGGCACACTTTTTAAAAATAAACAATTTTGTTCAAAAATCATTGCTGCTTCCTGAATTGTATGTCGATTACACCTTTATAAAAGGGAATTACTGGAATTTTTTGGCAAATCCATTAATAAATTCACTATTAATTGCAATTTTATTGATATTTATGTTCACAGGCAAGATTTTGTATATTATATAAAATTATCTATATTCAACTTTAAAATAATAACCCATAACCCAAGCAATTTATTTATATTCTAGGTATAAATATTTTTCAGGTTTAAGTGCATCCTGTTAAAAGCAAATATACCCAGAAACTTTTTTGTCAATGATTCTCTTACTGCATAATTTAAACTTGCAGTAGAAAGAAGCAATATTAGCTATAGTTAAATTTGTTAACAAATGACATATTTTCCTTCAACCAGTAGAAAGTTTATCAGTACAACACTGAAAACTAAAACATGAAATTCTATTACATTTCAAAGTTCTGAACTATTAATTTCTTTCAAGAAAGCTTAATAACAGATCAACAGGAAGGTGGGTGGTTTATGACTGAAGATTCCCGCATGTTGGGGAATTGTTGTCTTTGGCAAGCTTATTAGGTGACAGCTGATATACTGTTGGAAAGGACTCTGTGAAAATGCTATTCTGTTGCAACTTAATTCTTTTCCCTTGGATACAGTACAACTCTAAGACTTGAATGGCTTGCTATTTAACTGTAAGTGCTGATGCTGAAAATTTAATATATTACTTTGGTGTAAATGATCGTATAGTAATCACTACTGATATCACCAACTTCCTTCTGAAACAGATGCTAGGAAATGAATTTCCTGAATTAAGATAGTAGAGTGTTGAAATGCTCACTAAAAGTTAACATTCCAGATGTTCCAAGACTCTTCTAATTCTAAACTTTTTTTTTTAAACATATAGATAGAGCTACCTTCTGTTTCTTCCAATCAATGATGTTGATATGATTCTGAGGTCTGTGTTAATACACTTCACATTGAGTGCTCTGAAATGTATATTTTCTATGTAATTCTTTTATCATGATGTATTTGTTTCAACTATGCTGGCTTCTAGTGTAATGTCCTCCCTGGAGTAGGATTATTTGTCTTTACAAGACTTACAATGTGTAAGACAAGATATCCCCTGAGGATTTTAAGTGACATTTCCTTTAAGTTGATTTTCCTTGAGGTGAGGCTGAATGTCAAATAAGAGACAAGAAAGAATCAGAGTTCCCCTGCCACCATTTTTGCATGGCTGTAATTCTTTGTTTATATGTACATATAAGCGCAAATATGCTATGTACTCAAATTAATTCTAGGGATGTTTATAGTAATAAAAATCACACAAATATTATCTTCATAATTAGGAAATACTTACCATGCACAAATTTGGGCTGGCAATTAGCAAGTACCACAGACATACAGAAATGTCATACACATAGGCATATAGGATGCTGTCATTTTTTTAACAACAGGACCCCCCCCTCCAAGCATACAGAAGCCTGAGGCCCAAGGTGCCATGGGAGATTGTTGCAAATTTCATGCTCTTTCTTCACTATTCTATGACTCCTTTCTCTGGCCATGTAAGACTAAGCTTCATCCAAAAACGGGCCAGAATGAGTAAGAAAAAACTTTAATACCACTAAAGCTATATTGGGAGGAGGTTTATTATGCCAAGACAATTACTATAGACAAAGTGTGTTTGTTGCTTTAAAAAAGGAAACTTGAAATTAACAATGGCACTATGTATAAACAGGCAGTAAACTCTCTTTAAAAAAGAGATTGTTGGAGTGACTTATAGTGGCTCTCAAATATATCAGAAATAGGAGCATGCCTGGATAATTTATCAATCTACCAATCACTTTTAATCAATATGCAAAATAGTACATTCTGTTTTTTTAATAACTACCTTTTGTTCTATATTAGTATTGTAATAGAAATAGTCTAGTATTTTGCTGCCTTCTTTATCACAAGAATTTCTTAAGAACACACTCGAAAATTTGCCTCCTAACTTAATGGCCAAGAACATAGAGCATTTTGTATCATACCCTGCCATATTACCGTCTTGATTGATCACATATTCAGAATTTTAAAATGTGTTAGCCTGACAGGAAAGGTGTTTTAAGATATTCAAAGCCAGGATTAGAAAAATCAGAATACAGTGTAAATTACAGAACACTTCAGTAGGATGCACCAATCTTGTACTAGTGGCCATAAAGTGATTGATCTTGACAGAGCTATTTACAGTCATGTTTAAAATGCACAATTTAACCTGAAGTGAATAAAAGGTGTTTATCACATCAATGCTTCCATAAACAATCCTTCACTCTCTGGTTGAGGAACTTTTTATTTTTTTTCCATACTGTTCAAAAAACATTAGAGAGGTTTTGTGATATTAGTTTCTGCAGTTCAAAGAGCCTCACTAAAGTGAAATAAAATATTATCTATACCATCAAAGAAAACCACTCCTTAGACCAAGAGCTAAACTGTTTATCAGAATTCCTAATTATGAACAACATATTATACTGGAGAATGATGATATAACTTCTGTCAATGATACTGCATTGGATGATTGTATTGGATGATCATAATTAAGGTCAAATTCATAAGGGTCCATATACAGATTCTATTTTTATTTACAACAAAGCATAAGGATACTTATCAGAATACTCTGCTCTATTTTCACTTTTGAGTAGTGATTTCAACTATTTTTTAAAGGGTGGGTTAGAAGAGCTTTTCAATTAAAAACCATACTGAAAAGGCAAACTTGGAGTTATAGATAAGAAGTATCACGATAAGGGTAACTTGACTGGGAATAGCAGGTTTGATGTCAATGCACCATTGACTTACACTGAATATGGAATCCTAAAACGTTTTTGGATGTTTCACCTAATATTATTTTATAATTTGTCATAATAATGTTATTTTTACAGTTAGGGCCTGTAGGCTTATTCATTGACTACTGTGAACATAAATTCAAAGTTGATAGATACTATGTGGACATGTTTTATAAGCTCAAGGATTATCCTATGACTCACATCATTATCCCTTATTCTATATACTCCAACTTCAAGCCAAGTAGTTTACACCCAGATATCAATAAATACAGGAAACAAAACTATGAAGATTTAATAACAATTACCACAGCTTACTATGCCCAAGTATTACACATGTTCCCAAAGTGTTGCCATGACTTGTAATTGTCATTGATAAAACTAAACAAAATAAACACATCAAAAATTTTGCCTCCCTATTAATTGTTTTAAACTCACAACATTTGTGTGGATATTCTCTATTCTTATACTCTCCAGCTGAGCTGCATTGCACAAATATGGTTTATTTTTCTTTTTTTGTGGTGGGGACATGTGCCAGAGATTGAACTCAGGGATACTCAAACATTGAGCCACATCCTCAGCCCTATTTTATATTTTATTTAGAGACAGACAGGGTCTCACTGAGTTGCTTAGTGCTTTGCTGTTGCTGATGCTGGCTTTGAACTTGCAATCCTCCTGTCTCAGGCTCCGAAGCCACTGGAATTACAGGCATGTGCCACTGTGCCCAGCTACAAATCTGGTTTTCATTATTACTCTGAAACACATTTTTTGGAAATTATTTCTTCTTATTAATTTTTAAAGAATTTGAGTATATTAATTACACTGACAAAAGTAAAAGTAACTTGAAGTTTAATGCAATCTTGTTTATATCTGTCTCAAATTTAAAATTACCCCAAATATTCTGTATTTCATTAAAAATTAAGCATTATGGCTGGGGTTGTAGTTCAGTGGTAGAGCACCTGCTTAGCACACATGAGACACTGGGTTTGTTCCTCAGCACCACATAAAAATAAATCAATAAAATAAAGGTGTTGTGTCCATCTACAACTAAAAACAATTTTCATTTAAAAAAATAAGCATTATGTTTATCTAGAATATTCAAAGCACTTATTCTATATGAGGTAACTAGAGATTCACCTTGACCAAGTGAAAGGTAAGGTAGCTGTTATTAGTCTGATTTAAGTTTGAAGAAATTGTAGCTAAGTAATGCCAATTGAGTCTCCTATATTCTCACTCCAAAATACTTAATGTGACTTTTCAAATAATAAGTAGTATGTCCTTGATATGTACATATTTATAAGCACTAGAAAAATAAAGATTAGAATGGCAAGTATTTTTGCAATTGCCCCACATCCCTGTTCTATACATGCACTAAAACACATGCTGACTTAGAACCACCTCAATTGAAAAAAGTCAGCTGACATTTAGGAGCATAATTAACAATTCAAAAATTTCTCTAGAGAAAACTGTTATTATGCCAGCTCTGCTTAGACAGAAAATGCAGAGTTTCACTTCATATTTCTAGCTTTTACCATAGGGGCTTTCCAATCTAATGACAATGATGTCCTTCTATCACCACTTGAAAATGCAGGCTACTAGAACAATTAAGTACACTCTCAGCCATAATGTTGTACAAATGAAGCCCTCTCTTCATGTTCATGAAATTCACTGTTCAGCAGGAAAACAAAGACCATATGACCCATGTGTGCTCCAGAAATCAAAACAATTTGCTGATACTGTCGCAGAGAGAGAGTGCTGTGACCTCTCTGCCTGCTTAGAAGATACAGGTGCAGTGTGGGAAAGAACAAATTTAGAGACTAACTCAGAAAGAATACCAGAAGGGCATGAGACACAAGCAAATAAAACCCAAGGAAGACATCATGGTTAACTTGGCAGTGAGCAGAGAGAAAGAAAACTGCATGTAACTTAAAGAAGACCAATGACATGTTTCTAGACTGAAAAAAAAGAGAGAAAAAAAAAAAAAAAAAAAAAAGGAGGGGACAGGGGGGGGGGGGAAACAGATGGAGACAGAAACACTACCAATGAATAAACAAGACATCAGTACAATGCTGCCACAAAATCAAGGTCTGTCAAATAGTAACAGAGAAATATTCTGACAGAGGGAGGCTCCATGGGCATCTCGAGTGCCACCAGGCATAACAATGAGAAACATGCTTCAGTGGTATGTCATTGTCTCCAGAAGCACCTGCCAGATTTTGGCACTGTCTTGAGTGCTTACATTTTATTATTGTCTGAGCACTTGGCCCATGTGCAAGGTATGAAAGTGGGTGTGGGTATGGGGCTGTGTGGGTCCCTGTGTGTATGCTGGGGCATGTGTGCCTATGTAGATAGAGGTATCCTGATGCTAATAACAACAACCAGCATCTGTTGATTACTTAGAAGTGCCAATCACTACCTAACTTCGCAGAAGGACCACATGAATTCAGCACTATAATTATGTTCTTATCTAACTGCATATGATGAAGTTGAGGTACAGAACAGGTATCTGCCCACAGTCACAGTAAGTAAAGGAACAAAGTAGTCTGCTTGCACAGTTCATGTTCTTAACACTCTTTTATTATGTGTTCAAAGCATAGAATCCTGGTACATATAATTTTTTCCATCCTATGTCATTTTGATTCTCATGAACCAATATTATTGACTTTTACTGTGTGCTATCAATGAGTACATATATGGAGTATCTTAGGAGGCAAACTGCTATGTAACATACAAATCACTGACAAAACTGGAATTAAAAGTGCGTCTCTTTCATTTTATCTTCACAGTTGTGAAGTAATTATTTAGTCATCTCTAATACATTTGACTATCTTCTGGTACTTCTGTAGGCTGCTAGCTATTATAAGAGCCACAGTGGACACACATGGAACACATAGCAGAATTCCACCAAACTCTTTCCCACTATAGTTATGCACATACAGAGATAAGGCCACCAGGGGTTAAAATGGCTAGTATTAAGAAATACACAAGCTGGGCGGGGGGCCATGACTGAAACCCCAATGATTTAGGAGGTTAAGATGGGAAGATCACAAGTTCAAGGCCAGCCACAGCAACTTAGCTAGACCCTGGGCAACTTTGTGAAATTCTGCCTCAGCATTTTAAAAAAATAAATAAATAATATTGGGGATATAGCTCAATGGTAAAGGGATTCAATGCCCAGTGCAAAGAAGAAGAAAGAAGAATAAAGGAGGAAGAAGAAGAAGGAGAAGGAGAAGGAGAAGGAGAGGAAGAGGAAGAAGGAGAAGAAGAAAGAAATACATATGCAAACACAGTCTAGGTAACTTTACTTTTCTCCACACATTTCTATATTCTTTGTCACTTAATAAAAGTAAACTCCACTGATTTTCTGCCTTCTCCACACACTTAACTACATTTTCAAATTTAAAATAATAGCATCTTGTCTAGGGTTTTGAGGTCTGACTGGAGTCACTTAGAACGTCACTTTACACTCAAACGAGTGGCAATAGTAATTAATTTTCACCATTATTATTATTATAATCTGTCCTTACCTTCCACTCCTGTTCCCATGTTTTGACTGTCCTGGTCTCTAGTCCTCCAGCCTTTCACATCTCTGTTCACACTTGAACCAATGCACTCTGTGTATTCACATTCCATTTATATTTCTAATATAAAACAAACCAGAACATAATCCCCTATGTTCTCAATCCCTTGCTAGATATAATTTTTGTTTTGTTTTCTTTCTTTCTTTTTGGAACTAGGGATTAAACCCAGGGTGCTTACCTACTATCCCTAGCCCCTTTTATTTGTTATTTAGAGACAGGGTCTCCCTTAATTGCTGAGGCTGCCTTAGAACTTATAATTCTCCTGTCTCAGCTTCCAGAGCTGCTGGGATTACAGGTGAGCACCACCAGGCCCAGGCCAGTTTCTGTTTTCTTAACTGAGGACTGCTTCTCTGCAATCCAGTTAGTATAGGCTATTCTTCATATCCTGCCTCTGCCAGGGTCAAGAAGAGGAGAAGATTTCTCCATCCTCAACAATGTAGTTTCCAAATCATTATTTTCCCTGGTTGGGAGGCACAAAAGTAAATGCCCATACCTTTGGGGAGAAGACTACCTAGTCACCCTTCTTCCTGCTCTTGTTTGTAAGCTGCCTAGATGCAGGCATTTGTAACTTTTAATATGGTTTATTCTAACAAACCATTCACTGATATAACCATTTTCCTAGCACTCATCAGCCATTGTTTTTCTTTTCTTTTACAATAACCCACTCCAATGGCCATATTCTTGATTTTGCTTTGGTAGTAACTGTTTTACCTCTTAAACATTCCATTTAAAAAGCATGGGCATTGTTTACAACTTAATTCAAACCCTATCTTAAAAAAATATTTTTATAACACTTGTTCTTTTGTAAAATATTACCCTCCATCTGCTGTCTCTTCTACTTATTGTCTTTTTTTTTTTTTATTGTATTCCTCCTGTCTTCTGCCTTGACTTCCTGCACTGCCAAGCTTCTACCCCATGATCTATAATGCAAACCGTTTTCCCAATAATGCCTTCAATCCCATTTTCTCCTGTCCCTGGGTGGAAGCAGTCAGACACAATCCCAACTCTGGGCTGATCCAGATCTCCTTCTCTTAGAATCCCTGCTTGGTTGCTGTGCTAGACAGCCAGAGGGAAAAAAGGACAGTGCACTCCAGCTTCCATGGTGCTACCAGACTCTTAAATGATGCTAATTCAGCAATGTATGGTCCTTCAGATGTTTTTGCATTTGCCTTGTCTCACCTATTATCCACTGTTTAATAGGTTTTCCTATCTCTCCATCTCTTCCACCTCTTCACTTACCAGATACCTTCTACTTCACAGGGAGTTATTAGATAAAATCATTAAGAATGCAAAATATTGATTTAGTTAAAAATATAAAGGTGTACTTTTAGTTACCACATCACTCGCGCCACCTGTATTTATGGGCTGCCTGTTGAAAAGAATACTTAGAGCTATATTTAAAACCATCAATAGTTTCTTTAAAGATTTAATCTTAGATGTCATGAAATTTCAGTTAACGCAAATAGGAAACACTGACTTGTGAAACTTCTTGAATTTAAATTTTATGGATACATCAGACACAAGTAAATCAAGTCTGGTAGCTCTTAATAAAGTCAGAGAATAAATTAAATGTAAAACACACACATTTCAGCCAGATTTCTTTTGGCATTAGCAGGCAGTAAAATGATCCACCGCATACTGCCAAGCTGCAGAGTTTTGTAGACCACTTCTGAAATGTAGTATGTAGTTTGTGTCAACCATCTGCTGAAATCTCTTTACTTCCTGTCATTTGGCTCACATGAAATTAAAATATCGATAGAAACAATTTCTGCAGGGAAATTGGAAAAGTTAATAGGAGAGTCAATTAAGGGTTTCATGAGATTATGTAGTCTAATTTTTGATACTTCTACTGTTCTTAATTATATAACAGGACTAAGAATAAAATACAAAATGCAATAGAAAGTCGACTCTGCCAAGAACAAGCAAAACTATAAAGATATCTCTGGGTTAGGTCAAATGCAGTGCAATATTAGATTCACCACAAAAGCCAAGCATGCATTCAATAGCAGCCATAGTAGTAGAAAAATTCCAATAAAAAGGCAAACCTCAGCCCAATAATAAAAGAGTAAACACATTTAAATGCCACTGTCAGAACGTGTTGGCTCCCGGCCTCAGTGCTCCTATATTATGGCTAGGAATAGCTCTTCCTTTCCAACTAACTTAAGACTTGTTTCTGATTTCATTTTTTAAAAACATGAATGAATAAAGATCCTTGTCTCAGAAAGTGCTATCTTATCAGGATTATTGAAGAAATAAATGTATAGCTTAGAATTTATGCTTGGTTTCTTGCCCCTGTTTCTTGCCTGGTATGTTTATGCACTTCTCAGGCATCTGGCCAGGCTTCATGGATCTCTGGGATTATCTCTAAGGCTCAGAAAGCACTCTCCTTAAAATCCGCTATTAGTGTATTTTCTGTCTGAGCTAACCCATAATGTGCAATCTGCTTCCCTACCTGGTTATATAGTGCCTATTCTTTTTCATTTATTCTAGTAATCTTTCCTGGCTATAGGTGATCCTCAGCTCTATAAATCCCCAGGGAACCTTCTGTTCCTCTGCTCCTAGACTCTGCAGACCTATCTCTTCTATTGATATTGAGATAATGACCAAGAACTCTCCAATTCCAGAAGAGGCTCATGGTATCCTCACTTAAAAATAGTTGCAACTGCCTCAAATAACCATCAGAAACCAACTAAATTCTACATCACAGTAAGAGAAGGAGTTTGTAACTTAGATTTCTTAAAATTCATTTATAAGACTAATTTTTTTATTTGCATTGTCATTAAATTTCTAAAACAAATATATGTTCTATTACTTTTGTGAGTTACAGAGAGAGAATCTCTTTTCAGATACTATTTTAATACTGTTCAAATTGTAATCCACAAAAAGTTTTAGATAAATGATGCAAAATGTAAAGTAATATTCTTAAGAGTAACTGACTCCATTATTTGCTAATTGCTATTTCTTGCAGCAAATATCAATTTCCAGAAGAATAATATATTAATGCAAACTTTATGAGCATATAATATTGAACTGAATTCTTAATGATAATTTTTGTAATCCTGAAAACAGCTTATCTTTATTGTAAGCCAAATTCAGAGTCAAAATAACATGGATGAACTTCTAATAGATACCACTGTTTTTAAAACAAAGCAATTTAAATCATCTATGCTGAAAACAAAAACAAAACAAAACAAAACAACAACAACAAAAAAAAACTGGAGAGCTTTGCAAGTATGGTGTTTCCTGAAGAGCAAAACCAAAAGAAAGAAAAACACAGACTCAAACAGAAGCACCATGAATGATAAATTTTATGTCTGGAAAGAGTACTATACAGAAAGTAGAACTTTTGGAACTTGGTTATGGTTTATCATTGTAAAAATGTTAAAACCTAGATGATTAAATATGATATTGAAAAACATCATAAGCATTAAACCCCTTCTACTTGTTCAGGAAACAATTACAAATAAAATATTTAAAATGTTTTTGTAACTTGTTTTTTTTCTTTAATTTTATTTTTCTTTTTTATTTATAATAGTAGTATGTATTACAATTCATAATGCATATATATAGTATCTTTTTACATACAACTGTTTGTATACAAAGTATATAAGTAATTTGTATTTGTGAAGCAACACAGGGGAAAATGGAACCAAATTACAGTTGGACAATATTATAGTCAACTAACCAACTGTTAATAGTCATAATTATGTATGGTTTGGCTTTTTTTAATAATACTGGGATCAAATAAATGTGGGATAATTGAAGCAAAACACTGCACCTCAGTTCAATAAAAACATAACTAGCTTACTCTGAGTGGTTTAATAAAATAAGCACAAAAGGTCATATGTGTAACAATAAGCAACGATTCTCCATAAATAAAGTCCCAAATTCAGTACAGATAAATTATTTGGAGAATTTTAATAAATTTGTAGTAATGAATGGCCAATTTTCCTCCTTATATTTAAATTCATCTTTGAATGAAATTATAGACATTTGAAAGCAAATTTTTTGTCAAACATCTTAATTGTAATAAGCTAAAAAAATGCATGGAGAGATTCTGGTTCAGTGTAAGATAAAATATCCACACTCTACAATGTTTCTCCCACTGAAAACAGGGAGAAGTCATTTGAAAACCTTAAAAAGCATCATGAGGACTTGGAAGGAAGATCACAATTTTGAATAGCATTGGTGGGTAGTAGTAGTTCTACAATTTACCCTTATTTTTTCTTGGCCTCAACTCAACTTAGTGTACAACTTGGAAGTGCGCATTATCATAGATAAATAGAAGCGTAAGAAATTTTCCCTGTGACTTCCTAAGAAGGTGAACATTAAATTAATATGTTATATTAATTATGACAACAGCCCTACAATAAATTTTCATGCAGTGATTCGTCCAACCAATAAACTTTCATTAATTGATTCATCTGAAAATTATTTACTGAGTGCTTATTATGGCCAGACATTTTTCTTTTCAATGGTGATAGTCAATGAAAAAGTAGTTCATGGATTGTACTTTCTACAAAGGGAAGACAGATTATAAACAATAGGCCTAACAGTTAAGCATATTCATAAGGTAGCTTAAAATAGGTGAGGAGAGCTTTACAAAAAGATAAGAATATAAGAAGGTAGGGGGAATGAAAAGTGCTGGGAGAAGGAGCAAGACCTTTTAAGTAAGGTTGTTGGGAAGGACTCATTGGGGAATCATATCTGAGATTTGATAAAAGGAAATAAGTCTGTGGTGCTGAATCAAGGTGGATGGAGGAGGGTATTCATGTAAGGGAACAGAATACCCAAGCACCCTTAGTAGGGGGCAAGCCACTTTGACTCAAGGTAGAGTGAGATGGTTAGAGTGAATGGAGCAAGAGAAAAAGAGGAAGAGTGTAGGATATAAGGTCAGAGAGCAAACATGGGGTGAGAAAATCATACAGGCCTTAAAAGACATAGAAAGTCTTTAGCTTTTACTCAGTACAAAGCAGAGAGACACTGCAAGGTTTTAAGTACAGGATCAATATGATCCACATTATATTTAAAAAGTGATCCTTCTATATATGTGTCGAAATAGACTATGTGGTGACCAGACATGCAACAGCACATTTCATAAGGCCATCATATAAAACATTGCTCTAAGTAGGAAAATGTGATCACACAAACATATGGGTGTGTGTGTGTGTGTGTGTGTGTGTGTGTATGTGTGTGCGCACGTGTGGAAACACACTCTTTACAGAGACCCTATGGGGACTTGTGTTCCATAAGAAATATTCTAGGAAATAAAATTCATGAATTCTTCTTGTTCTAGAGGCAAGTATATCTTTTAAGTAATCTTCAATAAGCACTGTGCTTCACAACTAAACTTTGATAGAAATTGAGCAGCTGAGAGTCTGAGTTTATAATCTCTGGCAGGATCTGAAGGGCAGGTCTATTGTGTTGCCAATCAAAAGTATAACCATATGCTTTGTAAAAACAAAACAAAACAAAAACAAAAAACAAAAACAAAAAAAAAACTGGTCTTTATACTGATCCAAGACTAGTTTTGGTCATTACTGACTCACAGAAATGATAGTGATGATTAATGGTTGCAAAATAAATAAGGCTCTGCTTAGGATACTTGCCTTGGTAGAAGGAAATATGATCTCTCCTCTTAATCAGCTTGTGATGACAGAGTAATTATTGTATATTTATCAGATTTTCACTGTTGTGACCAAAATACTTGACATAATCAACTGAAAGGAGGAAAAGATCATTTTGGCACAAAATCTCAGAGGTTTCAGTACATGGTTGGCTAGCTCTACTGTTTGGGCCTGAGGAGAAGCAGAACATCATGGCTAAAGGGCTTGGCAGAGGAGAGCTGCTCAGCTCATGACAGCAGGAAGGAGGTGGGGGAAGGATCCAGGGACAAGAAGTGTTCCTATCACTTCCTATAAGCCCCACCTCTGAACACTGCTGTGTTGTGGACCAAGACTTCAACACATAAGATATGAGGTGAGCCTTTGGGGGCCATTTCATAACCAAACCATAACATGTAGACACATTTAAGACTATTCTCAGGGAATCACTGTTCTAATATATGGTCAGAATAGTATGCATGTGCCAATTCTATGCCCCATTGTAATGGTTTCGATCCAAGGGAAGACCATAGGGGTCAGATTTTAATTTTATGAGAGGGATTAAGGTTTTGCCAAGGTGTTTTTTTTTTTTTTAATTTGTATATGAAATTTATCTTACAACTGATATAAAAGTACAATTACTACATTATGGAGGATACATTAATTTTTCAACAAGAAACCTGGGAATGGCTCAGTGGTAGAGTGTATGTTAAGTATATATGAAGCTGTGGATTTGATTTTTGGCATCACACAAGACAAGTATTAAAATTTCCAACATTAAACATCTTTAATATTTGGGGGACTCTGTATAGTTAGAAGATACTCACCAGATTAAGTTTTTTTTTTTTTTTTTTTTTTTTTTTTGTGGTACCAGGGATTGAACTCAGGGGCACTCGACCACTGGGTCACGTCCCCAGCCCTTTTTTGTATTTTATTTAGAGACAGGGTCTCACTGAGTTGCTAAGTGCCTCGCCATTGCTGAGGCTGGCTTTGAACTCGCGATCCTCCTGCCTCAGCCTCCCAAAGTGCTGGGATTACAGGCGTGCGCCACCGCACCCGGCCAGATTAAGTATTTTTATTATTGGTTTTCATCTTTGCTTTCTGACAAAAAAAAAAAAAATACATAGTAATGATTGTAATGTAGACCACATAAATCTTAGAATGTAACAGTAAAGTATCATGTCAATTTTATACAAATCAGATATATGGCATATATCCCACTGTCTCCCAATGTGGAACACTGGCTCTGGAAGGCAGAATTTGTATTTTAAATGTGTTATCAGATATATGAATAAGTCTCCAAAAGAATGCAAGTATGATTAAAGAGAAATGACTCTCAAAATTAAAAAATGTTGATAATAATAATCGAATGATCTATGTTTATTTTTTCACAAAGGTAATAATAGACTGGTTAATTTTCATACTCCACTTGAGTTGGTTACTATAAGTCAGTGAAATAAAACATGGGAATAAATATGATTTCAGGAGCACTGGTATTGACATATACCTGCATAGCAGACTATGTTCCTTACTGATTTCGCTAATTAAGGTGATGTTCTGAGCAAGAGTTGACGTTGTAGCTTAAAATAATTATAATTTATGGCACTTAGTGATATTGGATATAGTCTGAAGATATGAACAATGACATTTTAATAATCAAAGAGAATACATGTAAGTACAGAAATTTCAGGGCAAGGTAAATATAATTGTCTTAAAAACTCACTTTCCAAAAACTGAAATCATGCTATAACATTACATTTTCTAAGATGTGTTGAGCAGAAATAAAAAAAAAAAAAAATTACTGAACAAAAGGATAGTTGCTCAAGTAGATATTGCAAACTGGATTTAAAAAAACGTTAGTTCAGGGATTGGGAGTGTGGCTCTGTACAGAGCATGTGCTTAGCAATGTGGGAGGTTCAGAGTTTAATCCCCAGCACTAAACAAACAAACAAACAAGCAAATAAATAATTAATAAGTTCAACTTCTTCATTGCAGAACATCTCAGAACTTTTAAAGTGGTAATTGGGCTGTGACTCCCTAAGAGGGAAATAACTGAAGGCAGAATTTTCTAAACTT
Organism: Tamias sibiricus; assembly: GCA_025594165.1. Lineage (NCBI taxonomy): Eukaryota > Metazoa > Chordata > Mammalia > Rodentia > Sciuridae > Tamias > Tamias sibiricus. Next base: position 57,831,924 of record CM046666.1, read on the forward strand.
AATTGCCCACAGGAATTCGCTTTTTTTTTTTTTTTTTTTCCCCCACAGACCACTGTCTGGAATGAATGTTCCACAGAATATTTTGGAAGATGATGCTCTACCATGATCTAAATATAAGGAAGTTCCCTAACACAGGCTGCAGAATCTTACATGTTTCTCTTCATTCCCACATTCTGCTATGAAAGTCTATATGTGGTCCCTGAAAAATCCAAGTGAAAGGTTTCCTTTTAATAACCAAAGAAGATAACGTCTGTGATCTATAAATTAGAATAATTTTTTGCTATATTTTATAAAGTAAGTCCAATAAAAACATTTTTTGCCTTAAAAAAAAAAAAGACAAGTTTTAAGACTCATCCTGGGCCCTTTTGAATGGTCAATATTAATTCTGTTTTCCAGCTGACTTCTAATGAGACCTAAGGATAGATGACAGATCCATAAATGTACTCTTTTCTCTCTGAATATACTGCAGCACTAAAATATTGAACCTCCATGTACTTATTGTAGCCCATAGATTTGTTTATAGAAAAAAAAAATGAGAATGAAGTTAAAAACATCATCACTAATTATTTGTTGTATAAAAATTAGTGTTATAGAGAGGTAGCATTGCTCCTTTGCAACCTACATGTATCAAATAGGCTGTAGAGAATTTCTGGCAAATGCAAAAATTCAGTTAAACTTTTTAACCTGTACACATTTTAAGAGGCTACTTCTATCAATATTAATTGAGGCTGACAGTACATGTGGAGGTATCAAGCAGCATGAGCTTATAATTTAACTCTGATTTCTGATTTCAGGAAGCTGTGTTTCATGGGGAAAAAAGGACAGACACATTTGAAAATAGCATACTCACTGTCAATTCTTACTTCTCTCCAGCATATTAGATGTGCACTAGTGTAGTGATCAAAACTTTTTTTTTTTTAATTTCTGAAAGTAGATTGACTATTTTTGAAAAAATAAACATTTATTTCTCCTTGAAATTAACAGCCTATTATAAAATTTTATAATTTGAGTTTTGAATTTTTAAAAGTAACTTCTGATTAATTTAATTAGCTAATATAATGAACAAACATTGAATTATCTAAACGATAAATTAAGCAACCATTGTCTTGGTTTAGCTTTCAAGTGATTCTGACATTCAGATCATAAAATCAATAACAGATGAATGAGCCAAACAGCAGTAGCAATGTGCTTTAAAAGAAAACTACTTAAACAGATTTTCACACAGGTGTTTGTTTAGGGAAAAATGGAGTTTGTCAACAAAAATTAAGAATAAAAAGGAAAAAAACCTTTAAAAAAGTTTTAGTACGTTTTGTTCCACACACGTGTAAACATCTGGATGCCTAGAAATATTAGGCATTAATGTTTCTCTTTGGAATGGCATTATACATTTAATTCATGAGTACCAACATATATTATAGAGATTTATTAAAGATTGCACTTGGATGAGGGTAAGCTAAGTTTTGATGCTGTTTGTAAAAGGAAAGAATGATGCTGGTTTCTTAAATGAGAGATGGAAAAAAATAAGGTGAAATGCTGAAATCTGGTGACAACAGCCCCAGGGTTAGGGGGGATGTATTCTGCTCCCTTTCAGGAGGCTTTGGGTTTGTAATGTACCCCAGCTTCAGTGGTTTTGAAACATCTGTCCCTGGACACCCCCCCCAATCAATCACAGCCGTAGCTATATTATGGTTCTGGAAGTATGAAGGACTTGAGAAGAAGTTAGTGACCCTGGATTCCAGAGTACTACAGATATGTCCTGTAGCACACCTGTCAGGAGGTCAGGAGGACATTAATTTCCCATTCTTACTTGATCTCAAAAAATTTATAGCAGATAACAAAAGTCAAATGTGCTTTGGAGAGATGTTTAGTTTTCAAATTAACATCACTTTCTGCTGTTTAAACCCCAGGTTCCAAGCAGGCAAATAGCAAGTAAGAAGTAAGGGAGGACTGGTATTTTTCAGATGGATTATTCGGGGGACAGTAGAAATCTGGTATTTTAAAACCATTCACTCTAGTCACTGACACATGGTAACATTTCTTCCATTATGTTTTATTGTTATTTTTTATTCCAAAAGAATTGGAAATTAAAAACATATGCATATTTATAGATACAGATATTCTGGACTCTGGTAAAATTTTTTTGCTATTTTACAGGACAAGTTAAGGCACTTCTCACAAAGGAGAGTTGAGAGCAATGGGATGAATTACAGATACTTTGATGGATAATGTTTAGAGAATCAATTCAGTTGTTAAGTGGAAGTTTGAGTGACTGCAAAAAGTTAATTTAAATTTTAATCCAAAGCTCATAGTTAAGTTTCTTCACTCTTGTGTATATTTTTTTATAACAAGTTGCATTTCCTCATTTTATTACTTAAATAAGAAGTTTAAGGTCAGTATGCAACAGACATAAAAGTTTCATGTTTATTCAGAGTATGCAGACCCTTTTTTCTTGCTGTATCAGACCAAGTGTTATGGTTGATATTGGGAGGAAAGAAATCTCAAGATGAAATACATTTCAAATGTAGTATAATTGATATAGCATTTGCATCATGCTTCAAATAAAATTTGGAAGAGAAAATTATTCTGTGAGAGGTAATGAATTACTGTTTGGTGATAAAATTACCTCATTGGAAGATAAAATATTCATTTATTTAAGAAGATTACTAGAAGCCTACTTTTCTATTATAACTATCTTCAGGTAGTTTGAGGCAAACTGATCTGTGCTTTTCAATATAGATCATTTAATTTCTAATACAGAAAAAAAATTAGCAACTTAATGCAGTTTTAGTCATGCAATTTAATATTTCTTTCTCCATACTAAGACTTTGATGCTTCTCTAGTATAAGGCACCTTAGTCTTGGATCTATAAAAATGAATCATCTGGACTTTTATGTACTGTGGTAAATGTTCATATACATATTTTTGGGTAGAGTATCTGGGGTTTCATCCAGCTCTCTAAGTGTCTTCTAAGTGATCAGTGATACATGTGAATATAAGAAGTACTACACATAGGATTAGAGGAATACTAGAATGGTGAAAGGAAAGGGAGGGGAAGGGAGGGAGCAAGGGGGGAGGGGGGAGGAAAAAAATTGGTGGTTGAATGAGATGGATATCATTATCCTAAATGCATGACTGAAGATCTGAATGGTACTTATATACTTTGTATACAAGCAGTTGTATGTAAAAAGATGCTATACTTGTGCATTATGAATAAGTAAATAAATAATTAAATAAACAAAAAAAAGAAGTACTACAGAAAATATAACTTATACAATATGTCCCTTCAACTTTATACAATGTGATAGCCCAATACTTTTTTTATATTATTTTTTTGGTGGGGGCGTACCAGGGATTGAACTCAGGGGCACTTGACTACTAAACCACTTCCCCAGCCCTATTTTGTGTTTTATTTAGAGACTGGGTCTCACTGAGTTGCTTAGTGCCTTGCTTTTGCTGAAGCTGGCTTTGAACTCTTGATCCTCCTGTCTCAACCTCCCAAGCCAATGGGATTAAAGGCATGCACCACTGTGCCTGGCTGTGATAGCCCAATTCTTAATACCATCACTGGCCACATGCCATTTAACAATACCACACGACTATTCTATTCTGGGTTCATTTTTTTGGAGGTAAATTTTAAGAGCCCTAAGATTCCATTAAACCATTGGAATGAGATGAGAACTGTTGGCTGACATTTAATTCTTTTCTGTGCCCCTCCTTATCCTGTATTTAAAGAAAACATATGCCTAAGTGTTAGCATTACTTAAAAATATTCATTCATTCATACATTCAGAATTTCTACAAATCAATGAATTTAAAAAGTATTAATGACATATTTGGGAAATTTATTAAATAATTTCTTTTATATATTAATTAAATGTATGTGATAGTGTTATACACTGAGATCTATCAAAATTATACATGCTTAAGAGGATGAATTTTAAAGGAAAACAGGATTTTGGTATTTTCCTTTAAAATTTAAAACTATTTAGCTCATTTGTCAATTTTACATTGAATGTGAATAATTTATATATATATGTGTGTGTGTATATATATATATGTATATGTGTATATATATACACACATTTTAGTTGTAGATGGACACAATACCTGTTATTTACTCATTTAGTTTATGTGGCACTGAGCATAGAACCCAGTGCCTCACACGTGCTAGGCAAGTGCTCTACCACTGAGCCACAACCCCATCCCCTTGGATTCTGAATAATTTTTAAAATTTAAGAACATATTTTCCTTTAAAATTTATCCCTATTAATCATATGCATAATTTATCAAAAATAAGATATTAAATTCTGTTCAGTTAAAGTCATACAAATATAGCAAGTCATGAAGTTATAATAATATACCATGTTTAAATTATTAGTCTTTCCCTATTCTTATTAAAAAAATACCTAAACAAGCCACTGTAATTTGAGAGGGAAAAGGAAAGACAGAAATAAGGAAGAGAGGAAACAAAATGAAAGACAAAATACTTTATGATAACAGTGAATCACAGTATATCTGTGAAATTTGATGGAAAAAAATAATTAGATTGATGTGCATGTGCTTTGAAATTTAAGCCAATTTTCCAACCTGTACAATTAGCATCAGTGATCAAAGATGAGAACAAGCGGCAACAGTGGAGCTGTAGGTGATAGGAGAGATCCAAAGGGCCAGGAGGAAAAGAGAACAGGACCTGTGAGAGCAATCTCAGGCTCAGGGGTCTCAAAGGTGAGTGAGAAGAAGCCCTGGAATGCAGGTGAACACAGAGAAAACTGGTAAGGAAGTCAGGTGGGAAAGAGTTGAGCGGTGAACAGACACATAGAGAGATGGGGGTCACTTTAATGTCCAAAATACTCCTGAGATTCCCTGTGCTGCCCTGGACTCACACTGCAGTTCTCTGCAAAGCTCTGTATTAATGTTTTTCCTATCCTTTATATTTCTTTATTTCTTTGTCTCCCCCATGCCGACCCCACAGAAAATACTCCATTTCCTCTGTCCTTTCCAAAAGATATAAGATACCAGTTAAATCTATAGTATCCCCCCCCCAACAGGTACAAAGATCCTAAAGGTTCAGAATGGTAATTTTAGAGATAGTGCTTTTTTCTAATTCTTGAGAAAAAATAATTGTATTCATTATCATAGCAGTCTCTCTTCTCCTTCTGCAGCCTAGTTTCTAATGCATTTTAATGCAGTGTACTATTAACCACGGCTACTAACACTGAGAAGGACTATGCTGTAACTAACATAAGGAGAATCAGCTATTTTTTGGCAATGCATAATTCCAACTTACATTATTTTTATGCTTCTACTCATACCACCAGAGTTCTTCACATACTGCATATCTATGTTTAAAATAAGTGTAAAGTTCTTTCACTAAGGGGTACAACGCACTGGTACCATGAAAATAAGAAGGTGAAAGCATAAAGGAAGTCCTGACAGAGCATTCATAAAAATATTGTTCAAGTATCTGAGAATGTGCAAGAAAAACTGCACCTGCTTTACCACTAAAAATAATATTGCCAAATACTTCCCGAATGATATTGAGTCTAAACTTATCTATTTGACAAGAAATAGGCATTACAGGATGATGTAAATATGAAGGAGTCTAACACTAAGTACACAACCATAGCCTCCATTCAGTGACTTCCTCAGTCCTCTCCAATATAGTATCAGTGATCTTGTAGTATCTGGGCCTTCACATTTTGAAAATTAACCTGATGAGGAGGAAGGAATCCAGTTCATCTCTCTTATCATCCACACTGATAGATGGCTTGTTGGTAAAATAAGTTAGATTTTACTAGTGGTTTTCAGAAGACTTTCTTAAAGAGCTTAATGTCTCTGAAAACTCCTTCAGATACTGGCAAAAATCGAAATATTGCCAAGCATGGTGGTGCATGCCTGTAATCTAAGCTGGGGAAGCTGAGGCAGAAGGATTGTGAATTCAAAGCCAGTCTCAGCAACTTAGCAAAGCCCTAAGCAACTTAGCAAGATCCTGTCTCAAAATAAAATATAAAAAAGGCAGGGATGTGTCTCAGCGGATAAGCGCCCCTGGGTTCAATATCCAGAATCAAACAAATGAATATTTTCAAGTATTGTCCCAACTATTAATATTTAAACAACCTTAGAAAATGGTTCTGAACTTAAAAATTCCTTCTAGCTCTACAATTATATAAATAACTGAATATAAGCATGAAAATAAAAGCTTTTACATAGTAAATGTTTCCTGTGACAAAGAGGACTGGACTTGGTTCCATTGTATCAGCGAACCTAGGTAATCTCTGGAAACAAGATGACCTTTGTTCATAATGTTAAAATGCCATTCATATAAGGGTACTATGTATTTTGACATGTTTTGGTTAGAATATCTAACTTCTACAGTGTTACTCCCCTTGTATTATAAACTTCTGCACTTACTCCCAAATTGTTCATCTTAGCAATTCAGTACACTTATTTAAATAAAGAATATTTCTTATTCAGTGGGTCTTTTTTGTATTTAAAATTGTGTCTGGGGTAAGGCAATATCCATATTTCATGGGGACTAGTTTATTCAGTGTAGTGTGTGAATTTACAGGTTTAAGAAGAGTTGTTATATGCATAATACTTGTGGGAGGTTCTCCTTTCCCTTTTAAAAGAATTTTCCTCTGATTATAGTGTCTATCCTTGCTTAAAAATTATCTTTCTAAAGCTTCTCAAATTCCTCAAATAACAAGAAAATTAGAAATGAGAAGGAAAGGGCAAAAAGGAATAAAATGTAACTCATTTTGGGAAAATATGCAATAGCAGATGGTGTTTTCTATCCCTTCTGGGTGCCCCGGGTACCAGACAAAACCAGTGAGACAGGGTGAAATTATTACAAAAATCTGTGAGGTCAAAATTTTTGTGACCGAAACAAAGATAAATACTAGTTGGAAAATGTGAAGTCCCACATGAGAAATGTAGTGGAAACAAATCATGTAGAGTCTCTTAAAATTGTGAAATTCTATTAATCTTGTTATAAGACAGGAATTGAAATATTCATATTTTAGCAGGCAACCCCTAACAGTCTGAACTTCAGAACAAAGAAAATGAAGGGAATAAAGAACATCCGAGACATAGTAGCAATCCAAAAGTAAGCAGATTTTCATAAAATCATTATTGGCTCATTATGTAAATGGAAATGCTATAAGTGATGATTTTCTTTATACAAGCATAGTACCATATTGCCCCAGTGATTCAATACTCAAACATGGCACCACTACCATCCTTATACATCCATTATTCACATTTCAATCTTGTGACATGTTGTCAAAAGAAAGAATTGTTGATAGATTTGTCAGTTAAATGAATGCTCAGTTACATAATAATTTACCATAATATTTATATCATTAAATAATAGCCTCTGATTTATATATATTGATTTGACTTTATCTGTGTAAAACATAAACACATATGTACCTAGATTTTATTAAGGCAGATGTTTAGTGAATACAATGCTTTTTCTCTTATAGAATATAATATTATTTAATTTAAAATATATAAGTTCTGATTTGAACAGTATAGTCAATATTTTAGAAGTATCGTATGATATATAATAAATAAAAATTAAAATATTTGGTACCTACAAAGTTACTTTGGATGGTTCTACAGGCTAAATATGAAGAGAACTCAGTAACTTAGTTTGTCGAGGAAAATGGTGTCTTGAATGTGGGTCCTTTCCCTTTCCTTGTTATTCTTACATAGCAATGTTATGTAGGTCCAACAGAGGCTGGGATTCCCAGAAGTTTGTACATGTGCCTGGTCTCTGGGAGGTGTATGCAAGGTAAGTGACAGTAAAGGCTTCTACTCCCTCTGGGTGGAGTGAGAGCAGAAAGACCAGTGCTGCATCATCACAGTATGGTAATGGTAGAGCGAATATTTGGGAGAGTTTGGGTTACAAAAATTTATACTCTGACCATGTGCAAATTTGACACAGACCATCTTGGGTCTGCCTATGAGCTCTGGCCAGCAGGAAGCCAAAAAGTACCTGAATGGGTAAACTGCCAAATCTAGGAGAGTTCAAGCAGATTGGAGAAAATGGATGTGCTTTTTCATGTTTTTCATTAAAGTTAATTATTTATTTATTGTGTGTGTGTGTGTGTGTGTGTGTGTGTGTGCACGCGCGCGCGCGTGTGCGCAAGCACTTGTGATACTGGGACTGAATCAATGGCCTCATATATGCTCTACTACTGAGCTAGAATATCCAGGCCTTTTATTTTTTTATCTTTCTTTTAAACTTTGAGACAGGATCTCTCAACATTGCCCAGGCGGGCCTTAAACTTGCAAGCCTCCTGCCTCAGCCTCTTGAGTAGTAGGGATTACAAATGTGCACCACGGCACCCGGCATAACCATTGATGACCTCCATGACTCTTCATTTTGAATCTTTGTGGGAAGACTGCTCCATTTTTACTACTATGAAGGACAAGTTTCCACTAAAGATGCCTAGAAAACTAGACCTAAATTCGAGAAAGAAAAACAACACATGAAAGAACGGCCAGAGAGGAAAAGCCATTGGAAAACCTGCCCAGGGAAATAATGCTGCCAGAGGGGACAGACAGAAACCCAAATGGGGGAAAGAAAAAAAAAAAAAAAAAAAAAAAAAAAACTGAAGACAGAGGTAAGACAACACAGTTATAGTACTTTCTGAAGAAACAAAACCAAACTAAAGAGTGACCATAGTATCTACATGATTTCCATCTAAACAACTCAGGAAGGAAAGAGCATGGTCACTGCTATGTACTGCCTATTTGTGGCTCAGCAGACTGTGCAGAAGGTATGCCAAGCAAAACAATGAGTTAGAATCAGTAGACAAAGACAAGTGGAAGAAAGATCCAGGAGATTTTCCATGTGATGGGAGTTACAAAAGAAGAAAACTGGAAGTTTAGAGAAAGGGAGAGAATTTCCCAGACAGACTAATGCTACACAATTGAAAAGGTCAAGATTTCCTCCAGGCAGAGCCAATGAGAAGAGATCCAGAGCTGAGTGCACATCCCTATCATGATATTCCACTAGAGAAGCCAACAGTAAATAAATGAGTAATTAATACACAGAACAAGCTGATCTGCTACACCAGAAGCAGGAAGATAGTAAAGATTGCTGAGACAAAACTGCATAGCAGGAACTTTCAGCTGAAAGTTTGAAACCAAGTCAATTGAGGATCTGCAGCATCAGACAGAACTAGTAGAAATGAAGATTCAAACAAAACAAGCAAAGCAGATGATTCTAGGCCTGGTTTTACAGCATGTCTTACAATTTCACATCTTCTCCCAGTCTATCATACATGACCATTCACCAAGCTCTGGGACCAGTGTGAGCTAGTGTGGAAATGGTGGAAGGAAATTAATGAGAGGACCAAATCTCCTTCGCTGCTGCTACCCCCATGCCATAAAATTCAGCTTTTAAAAAACGAGTGGAACACTGTGTAATTTGTTTAATTCATGGTTAGTAATAAGAAAAAATGGGTGGGGATGTACCTTAGTGGTAGAGGGCTTGCCTAGCATGGGTGACTCTCTGGGATCAACCCTAGAACTTTAACAAAAAATTAGAGTGCTACAAAAATTGTTTGTACCACATTGTGTAAAAAAGTACAAATCATCCAGTAAACCCTGTGCTTGTGGTGTAAAGCACTGTTGTATATATATATATATATATATATATATATATATATATATATATATACACATACATATTACCATAAATGCATTGATAGATGGAAGTAGCTAAAATAGACTCATGGTTAATAAAAAAAAATAGTAAAATAAAAAGGGGGGTCAGAAAAGTGACTCAATAATCATAATTCATGAAATTGTATAAGTTTTCATTACATTACATAATGTAATTTTTCATTACATTACATAGAGAATTGGGCAAACAAGCAGGAAAGGAATACCAGCAACAATAACAACAAAGAACACAAAGATTAAAGATGAGATGGGAGATACATTTCTTTGAGGATTCTTCCAAGTTCTTTGGATATCTAGTTTAAATACTGTTTGTAGAATCCAATGCATTTTCTATTGTAGCTTATTGAAAGGAGTTTCAGAGCAGTAAAATGAGATCAGTTAATCAAGGAAGGGCAATTCAAAATAAGCTTACATTGTATCTTAAGTAGCTGCAAATTAGCTCTTTAAAAAGTAAGAACTAATTGCTAGAACAGAAGTTGAAGGCACATTTCAGAAATACATAATCTTGCAAAAATAATCAGTTTCATAATGTGTTATTTCCTATAAGATTTTGGTGGCACTTTTATATTTTAAGTATGAAATACAATCTTTGACTAGGGGTCATTAATACCTTTAGGAAGCTGTCTATCTCTTCATCTCCCACCTCCCCCTTGTCTTTCTGCCTTATTGGATAACCGACCCATGTCTGTATGGTGGTGGTCTTTGACAGCAATTGCTTTTCCTTGACACTAGATATGTCATGTTTTGTTTGATCATTTTTGCCTACTCTGTCATTGCCATCATCCTCATATAACCATTTTATTATCCAATATGGTCCCTCATTACCAATATTTTTCAAATAATTCTTGATAATCTTTGTATTTTGAATTTTGGAAATAGTTTTCTGGTTCTTAAATTCTACAAGAATAGTGGCTAATATAACACAAATTTCTAGGATTGAACTTGGAATATTATTTGGTGCTCAGAAATATTTGTTGTATTAATTAGTATAATTTTTTTACTTATTTTAAGTTATTTACAAAATTAAAATTATACAATTTCATGAATTATGATTATTGAGGCACTTTTCTGACCCCCATTTTTATTTTACTATTTTTTTCAATAACCATGAGTCCATTTTAGCTGCTCACATCTATCAATGCATTTATGGTAAGTGTTGGCATATATTTCTATATACAGGTGCAGAATTAACATTCAGTAGAGGTTTCAAATATAACCTAAAACTTATATTTAATCTTCAAAATTATTACTTCTACTAGAATCTGATAAATTTAAGGGGTGAGATTCTTGACTTGAAGAGCAAACCTGACCTTAGGTACAACCAATCTTTAACAACACAAATAAATTCCTAGGAATACTGCTAAGCCTGAATGTTAAGGACTATTTGTAGAATTGTAAAATCGGTTCTTTTTATTATAATATTAGCTAATGGGTAACAAGTAACTGATCAAGTTGAAATTGAGGTGTAGATAAAAATGGGAAGATGATTCGGATATATAAAAAGCAACAAAAACTCTTGAAAAGAGCAGACTTCGAGATTTTCAGAACTCTAGCAACTAGTGAAACCAGTGATAAATTGATTCATAGGTTGCAAAACATATAATCACATCTAGCCATGGATTTATAAATTGTCCCCATCACATGCAGTAAGCATTTAATTATCTGCAAAGACTGGAAGTATAACACACACACACACACACACACACACACGTGCGCACATACACTTTTATTCAGGCTTGTAGAAAAATCACATTCAAATGGTTATTTTACTCTTCACTGCTTCTTTTATCTGTCTTCCAGGTTATGTCAGTCAGTCAATTAGCAATGAGAAAGCGGTCTTGGATTTCCATAATAATATAATACTTATAGGTATTAGATCTGTTATTGGAACTAATAATGCTTTTAGTTATGTTCCAAGACATATGTCTGAATTCCATTATAATTTATCAGATACAAAGAAATATTCACTATTAGATGATTATTAATTTCTCCAAATAAAATCAGAATATAATCATAGTGCTATAGCAATACAGGAAACACTTCTGAGCAAGTAATAATTACATATATTCATGTGGCTTTGTGCTTACTTCCATCAGTTACCACACTATTAGAATATGGTTAATTACAAGAAAGAAAAGGGAATTAATTGGTTTTCAAGACAGCAATATGAGGAAACTCTTGGCCATATTTTAACAACCACAACACTGAAGGAGAGATTTTTAGGTTATAGATTGGTGTTTCCTCACTGCATTGAACACTTTTTTTCCAATTCTGTAACTCATCTTTCTCCTGCTTAGAAGATGTTATTGCTGTAAGTGCTAAACTCCTGCCATATGCTAGACAAATACCTATCTGCCAGCTTCCGCCTTTCAGACTTTGCCATTTATCACTGCAACCTTGACTGGATGGTGGGATTTGACACTTTTTTTTCTCTATATTCACCTGCATAGAAGATTGATAAAATTATTACTTTTATCAAATTATAACCTAAATTTCAGTGGTACATTTTAATACTTATCTTTCAAAACACTCAAAATATTTTTAGCCTGTGAAAATCTAGAAATTCTTCCTAGACTGAAAACATCTGAATTTCTGTTTTATTTTCCTTACATACACTTATTTTCCTGTGTGATTGCTGTTAGTAATCAGTGTCATTTTCCAATTATAACATTGGCAATCATCTTTAAGAAGACTACTGTTGGCTTTTGTCATAAATAAGAAAAAGATTTTACTTTTCCTCCATATCAAACTCTTGGTAGATTTCCTGTATGGAGTTCTAATGTCTCAACCTGAAAGAATACTCCCTAATTGGCCCACTTCAAGAATCATGGTTATCAAGAAGACACACATACAATCTAATGAAGGAAAGAAAGAACCTGGAACAATCCATGTTTTTTCTGTGTTGAATTGAATTAAAAGTCTTATAAACAGACTAGTAAAGGATATACACACATGCAAATCTTTACATAGGTTTAAATGATCTCTCTGTCTTTTCCTAAAATTATACCATCCTCTGGTGGGTATCATTAGAGATTTGAGCCAGGCATGACAGATGCTTTTCAAGTTCTATCAATGCTGTGTAGTTTTGTGGTGTTATTATGAAGTTGAGACAGGGTTGAGTAAAAATAAATATTGTGAGCTGTTAATTATATGAATAGCACAGTTATTGATTAATGTAACAAAGTAATCTATATGTTATCTGTGACCTAAGCCTAATCTACTCTTCATGCAGAAACTCCTCATCTTTTCTGTGAAAAGATACATAAACACATTCAGCTAGCAGAATTTCACTGAATGCTTCATAATTTCTAATCATCTAATCATGAGACAATGTATTCTATCTTAATCATGAATTAATAATTAAGCAATAGTAAAACTTACTAATTTAGTTTCAATGAAGATGAGTCAGTCTTCAGATAAATAAAACAGTGCCATTATTTTGAGGTAACCTGTTGAGTAGGGAATTTGTATTCAGGGAACCCCATAAGTTTTAAAGAGACACATTCACAAATTATGGTGTATATGTCACCCCAGAATTTCATAAGACACAACCTGCACAACCATATCTGGTAGTAAATGTGTCTGAAATATAACAATGACAATATTTCTTCACCTCTTTATAACATACACAGGGAAATGTACTAATATTATTGAAGCACATATTAACTTAGGACTTAATATACCTTTTGTCTTTATTCACGAAATAATTTATTTAATAGTCCTAATCTGCATTTTATGACAAAATAACAAATACAAGGAAAACTTTAGTATATCACATCTCCAAAACATTAGAGATTTAACATTGGCCATGTTCAAATTAATGATGTCTTATTTGCCCTGTCACTCCATGTTTGGTAAGACTCTAGTGCCTGAATAGAGCCCAGGAGGCTGTGAATTTTCCTCAGGGTAAGAATAATTATTCAGTCTTAACAATACATTTAAGTGCTAAGACTGAGTTGGTTTCCAATATCTTAAAGCATCCATACATTTCACAAGGAGTTACAGGTTCTAAAATTAGTGGTCTTGGATGAAGAAATGAAAAACCCTGGATTAAGGGCAAGTTGTAAATTTTATGCCAATTTTATGTAAATTTATGTAATTATAAATTTTATGTAAATTTTATGTTTAAATAATATGCCAGAGGGAGAAGGTACAAAGCACTAACTATCATAAGACTATTTTTCAGAACAAGATGTTAGTGGAATTTCTGAGTCCTGCCCTAGTTCACCTTGCCTGTCATTCTAGGATACATCTTATCGGTTTATAATTGTTTTAATTCTTTGCCTATGATGTTTGTAAATGTTAATGTCCAGCTAAGCTAGCATTTTATGAAGTTTGATATTAAATGTCAGGAGAAACCTATATAATGAAGTGATTTCATATAATGAAAAAGTGAGCAGTTCATTTTTTGTTCCTTATAGTTCTGGTGATGGCTGAAGTAGACAAATATCTGCTTTGCTTGGTGCTGAAGCAGCAAGGCAAATGGAGAAAATTATCAGGTAGAAGGACTTTCACTGATGGCAAAATTTATGAACATTGACAGAGATATTAATAGCCCTTATGATATTTATATTCTAGTAAGGACATCAACAATAAACAAATAAGAAAAACATACGCAGAATATATGTAAAGATGAAAAGAACCATGAAAATTAATAAATTAATAAGTGAAGAGGCCAGGCACACCAATAATCCCAGTGGCTCTGGAGGATGAGCCAGGAGGGTTATGAGTCCAAAACCAGCAACTTAGTCCCTAAGCAACTCAGGGAGACCTGTCTCTAAACAAAATACAAAAAAAGCAGGGTAGGGATGTAGCTCAGTGGTTAAGTGCCCCTGGGTTCAATCTTTTGTACCAAAAAAAAAAAAAAAATTGTCAAGAAGGTTAGGGCATGATGGGACAATAAATTGGAATGTTTACTGGGGTGGGCAGTGATACTGTGAACAAAATATAACAGGATGGTATGATAGAAGGTAATGGAGACAGCCACTTTAGATTGTGTGGTTGAGGAAGAATTTCTTGTCACACTAACATCTGATGTGACTCCTTAATGATGAAAGACAGATGTGTCAACATCTTGGAGAAGAATCTTCAAATGCCCTTAGTGAGCAGTGGGCCTGGCAAGTGGGATGAAAGAAAGAAAGCCAGTGTACCTGAAACACAGTGACGACCAACTGATATACTAAGATGAAATTACAGGGACAGGCAGTGACATTGGCCAAGCTAAGGTTTTCATTCTTTATCAGGGTCTGTATATATGGGATATCTTGATTTGGAGTACCTTTCCCCAAACGTGACTGTGACACTTATTTCATTGCTTGGCATCACTCGTGCAGTCTTTTGGTTGGTCATTCCTCCAGTAAGACTGCGAAACTCATATCATGCCAAGCATGGTGCTAAATGATGGGAATATAGCACTGACCAAGAAAGACACCACATATATGTCTTACACATATTTATATCTGATAGAGAATATGTAAGTGAAATGATTACAAGTATCATGAAGTTTAAAGTCTCAATATGTGAAATGTCACTGATGATTTTAATAAAGGAGGGTTGATTTAGCCAACAGCCTGGGCCCAACATATATGTAGCAATGAAATACTAATCTCCCTAACATTTTTTACTTCACAAAGTTATTCCTAGCTATCTACTGTAACAACAAACTATATTTTAAACATAATTTATGGAGTGCTTTATAATGTTCTAAATCTTTTCATATGCATTATTCTGTTTAATATTCACAAAATCTGTGATGGAGGTCAATCAATTATAATTATCTTCATTTGAAAGATGAATAACTGAAGCCCTGGGAATTTAAATGATTTATCTACATTTATGAAATGTATCAGTAATATAAGCAGCCCTAGCCTTATTCTGTATTATGCATATTACCAAAGGTCTGGTCTGAACTAAACATAGTAAAATTCTTTACTCAATATAGCACTGGCATTTAGTTTGAAGGCAAAAGGAAGAGTGTACAGAACATCCTCATTCTTAAGAAACATGTATCTATTTAGGGAGGTTTGCAGATGAGCATCGCATAATAACTTGTGCAGAAATTCTGTGTGCTTATGGAGTTAAGGAATACTCAGATTGGTCTGAGATTGTTTTATAACCTTGTCTTAACAAAAAAATAGTTATTGAATTGGACACATAAATAGGTAATGTGATTAGTTCTTGATCTTTTTTCATTCTGGAAATTCTGAGAATTTTTTTTTCTTCTTTTCCTACTCTCAAAATCCGTGCCAATCAATCAATCTCACCATTTCCTCTGAGTTTATCCCTTAGTTTAGAAATCCACAGTTTCTTCATCTCATAGATTAATTTTAGCTACTCATTCTCTCTCTCTCTGCAAAAGACTACCACCCAGACATTCCAGAAAACTTCACTCAGCATTCTCTTCTCATTATCTTATTCCTAGTTCTAAGTCTGATGCCAAGATTTCTATTTGAACGACTACCTCCTAGGATGCTAAATTGTCAACCTTTAGGAAGCATCATTCTTTTAACCTCCCTGTATTTCTTAAGAAATCAGCAGAGAATTCTAGTCATTTTGCAAGTCTGAATTTGCTGCCTTACTAAATGAACATTCTCTATTGTTCTAACATAGAGAAGTAATTTTATATTTCTAATTTTTGCTTGAATTCAACAAATGCCTGCCTCCATTAGTATTGATCATGTTGTATTACATTTTATAAAAAGACAGGAACTGGCATACTGTCAAATGAAAATACATTTGCTATTTTAAAATAATATCATTGCCCTATACAAAAAGCACATCTCTAATCTCTTCTCTTCTACTACGCCTATAAGTGTTTTTTCTGTTAATTATAAGTTGTCAAAAATACAGGCCTAGTGATTAAGACACAATAAAAATGTATAACTTCAATTATATGTTTGTGCTTACATGTTTATCTTATTCGTCATGGTTGTGAATTGATGCATGGTGTGCAATATACTGAAGATGAATACTGGTATCAAACCAGCAGTATGTGATGACATGCCAAGTCCCTTGTTAAGTGATTTTGGTTATGGATAGTTTGCAATACAAGTTTCCTTCTATAAAGTCAGTGAAGATGAAAGGCACATTTTAAAATAGAAACCAAAGAGAAGAATCTTTGTAAAAAATGAAAACACTTACGGGAACCAGGAATTTTTTAATCTCTTCCAATGCATGACTCATACGTGAATAAGCTTCCCCAGGTGGAGCAAACACTTCAATTAATACATGAAGTTCATCACTCAAGTGGGCATATTTGGCTTCCCCACTCTTCCTTAATTCTTCTTCCTGTGAAAGAGGTTATTTTTAGAAATACAAATCTACTCATTTTGCATTGATTTAACATTTACTGAGAATGACAAAAGGGCATAATCTAAGCAAATTTTCCATGAGTAGAAAGAAACCCTTCGAGAAATAAAAATATGCTACAAGCCATTTAAAGATTTTTAAAATGATTTTTGAGTGTTTCAATGCTTTTAAAAGCCCCGGCATAATTATGCATCTACAACAGATTTTAATCAGCTAAATGAAAATGCTCAACTTCAGAAAACAAGTCACAGAAATGCCATTAACTCTTTCATGCATGTTGCTACAGTTTGGAAGGGAAAGATTTTTTTTTTTTTTTTTCCTAATGAATAGTATTTTGCAGATAATAAGCAGATTATCACCATGCTTTTTAAGGAAACTGAACTCTCTACTTTTTGACAATTTATAGATGATTATTTGCTCATGATAAAAGGTACATATGCAAAACCAAGACTTATCTCCCAGCCCCTGTTCCCATTGCCAAAGTAATCACTGAGCTTCATACCCACATGTTTTCTAACATTCACTGCATTGGAATAGTGATTAAACATCATGTTGGCATTGATTCTGCAACAGCTATGTAGCATCTGATTAACCAACAATACAATTTTCTTGGATAAGATTTTTTTTTTATGGTTCTGTGCCCAAAGTCATTATTTAAACCTGATTAATTCAGTGTAAATGCAGAGCAAATCAGCATATTGATAAATGCATTTTGTTCATGTGCACTAAACATTTTACACATATCATTTCTAATCATGATATCTTGCACACATTCACATATTACAGATTAGAAAAAAGAAGACTTAAGTAGCTTCAGCAAAGATCAGATTAAAAACACACACACACACACACACACACAGCTCATTGTGCAGCCAAGTTTGCAGTTTTGGGAATTTCAATGAAGCAAAATTTGGTTAAAAAGTTAACCTAAATGTTATTAATTATGTGTACCTTTCTTGTCCTCAACAGTTCTTAGTGAAACAACCAGCACTTATTTCATTAAATTTCAAATGATAAAAATAAAAAAATGATTCTTTGTTTTATTTGAAAATTAGATAGAAAAGCCACATGAGTAGACCTAACCAGGATAAACAAAAGCAAATTTGCTATTGATTTCATGTGTCAACTGTGTGACCCATGCTAATGTGAATGTTTATCTGACCATGTTTTAAAACATGAAGGATCTGGGAAAGAGACAGGAAGGTGCTCTGCTGTGTGTATGTGTGCGTGCGTGTGTGTGTGTGTGTGTGTGTCCGTCCTTCAACTCCTCAGATCTCACAATAACAACACCTTTCAGACTCAGAATCTACTCTCTACATCTGTACAAATATTTTCTATCTCAAACTAGAACTTTTAAAAAATTTGTTCTTTCTAGATATACATGACAGTAAAGTGTATTTTTTTTTAAAAAAATTTAGTTGTAGATGGACACAATACTTTTATTTTATTTGTTCATTTATATGTGGTGTTGAGAATCAAACCCAGGGCCTAACATGTGCAAGGCAAGCACTCTACTACTGAGCCATGTACATAGAATGAGTACAACTTGTTCCAATTAGGGTCCCTTTCTTGTGGTTGTACATGATGTGGAGTTACACTGGTTGTGGATTCACACATAAGGATAGGGAAGTTATGTTTGATTCATTCTATTGGCTTTCCTATTCCCATATCCCCTCCCTTCCCTCTATTTCCCTTTACCTAATCCAATGAATTTCTATTCTTCTCCTCTTAGGTTATGGGTTGGCATCCACATATCAGAGAAGATTCTTTGTTTTTTTTTTTTTTTGAACTGGCTTCTTTCACTTAGTATGACATTCTCCAGTTCCATCCATTTACAGGCAAACACCATAATTTCATTCTTTTTTATGGCTGAGTAAAATTCCATTGTGTATATATACCACATTTTCTTTATCCATTTATCTGTTGAAGGGCACCTACGTTGGTTCTATAGATTGGCTATTGTAAATTGAGCTGCTATGAATTTTGATGTGGCTGCCTTATTGTAGTATGCTGATTTTAAATCCTTTGGGTATAAACCAAGGAGTGGGATAACTGGGTCAAATGAAGGTTCCATTCCAAGTTTTCTGATGAATCGCCATACTGCTTTTGAGAGTGGTTGCATCAAATTGCAGTCCCATCAGCAATGTATGAATGTACCTTTACCCCCACATCCTTGCCAACATTTATTGTTACTTGTATTCTTGATAATTCCATTCTGACTAGAGATGGAATCTCAGTGTAGTTTTGATTTTTATTTCCCTAATTGATAGAAATGTTGAAAGTTTTTCATGTATGTTTTGATCATTTATATTTCTTCTTCTGTGAAGAGCCTCTTCAATTCCTTGCCCATTTATTTATTGGGCTATGTGGGGTTTTTGGTGTTAAGTTTTTTGAGTTCTTTGTATATCCTGGAGATTAATGCTCTTTCTCAGGTGCTGGTGGTAAATATTTTCTCCCATTCTGTAGGCTCTCTCCTTACATTCTTGATTGTCAAACTAGAATTTTTTACTTAATGGCTTTTCTTAGTGCCCAATTCTCAATTTGGGGAGGTGAAGCAGCATTAAATGAATGCAACATGAAGTGTAGTAAATATTTCTTTTCTCTTTAGGGCCTGCTGGGATGCAAGTTGCTTGTTAATTCAGAGACCAACTCATCATGCATATAAATGCTAGAATAGTGAATTCAGAGATTTCTTGATCTTGACCCTTTCTTATTACTTCCCAAACAAATTTCCAGCTGGTTACTGAGGAATGCTTGCTAGACAAATTTGGTATGCCACCTGAGTCTCTGAGATTACAGGTGTGTGTCACCAAACCATATAATCTGAGAGTTTTAAAAATCTAACATTACTGTCATGGAAAGTGTGAAAAAGGAGGAAGGTGGCTACAGTAGACTGGGTGATGAGGAAGAATGTTCTCATTTCCAATACTTGGAAATATGAGAGTTATAATGTAGAATGGTTTCTATATTTTTAAACCTCTTAAACATTTTTAAAATTATTAGCTTGATATTCTTAAGATAACAAATCTGCTTTGCTCAAGGTATTTAGTAAGTTCCAAAAAGTGGAACTAGCTGATTTAGCAGATATATCACCCAAATCTCAGAGCCACAACACATTAGAAATTCACTTCTTGTCCAGGCAAAGTTCCCAATAGGTGTCAATTTGGGGGCACCTCTTCTATATACAGAAATCGAACCGTGCAGGCTTTTGCCATTCTTTGGTTCCTTGACATTCACTGTTTTTCTGTGAAGGCCATTAATGGAGTAAAGAACATGGTGGACAACCTGTGGAAGGTTTCCATGAGACAACCTAAAATTAGCATACAACAGTCCTGACTGTATCCCCCTGGTAAAGAGGATGTTGAATATGGTGTAGTTGTGAAGTCAGAAGGAAGAGGCATTGGCTTGTGAATATGCAGTATGTTCCATAGCATAGGAATGGTCTAGAATGGTATGGTTTAGTGGAAATGCATTTTAGCAGCTACATTAAAAATATTAAGAAATAGGTAAAATTAATCTTATTGGGAGGTATTTTCAGTAAGATATTTAAATATTTTTCTCTCATGCTGTCTTTGAGTGCAGTGTGTATTTTATCTTACAGCATACATCAGTTTGCCCTAATTACTTTTCAAGTGCTCAATAAGCACATGTACCAGTGGCCATCATAGTAAGATATTTTTCAGAGAAAAAAGGTAAAATTATGACAAAAATACTCGCCATCAAAATTTGTAAATTTGGATGATAAAACCAACATCTAAGATAAAAACATATATAACTAGACATTTTGTCTTTGCCTTGAGCAGGGAGCAGAAAACAGGGAAAAAAGTTAGTTTAACCATAGATGCAGAGAAATATTTTTAAAGAAAAGATTCAAGCATCTATCTCATTCAAGCATCCTTATCCTCAACTGAGGAAACTGAGGTTTCAGTACTAATCAACTTCCTATAGCCTACAGAGTTGGTGAAGATTGAAGCCAGGAGTTAGGATTGGAGTCACTCTATGGAGTGGGTAATAATGCTAATGACGATTTCAAAAAAGAAAATTGAACCCAGAATAACTATCATAAGCTATCATGGATTGTTCTCAAAGTGAGTTTTTATTTTATTTTATTTTTTTTCATTTTTGAAGGCAAATTGTTTGAACTCACCCATTGGGATGACTCTTGACAAAGAAAAAACTTCCAAAGATTTAGTTTATCTTTATCTTTGAGATTAATATAATAATACTTACCTCATAGGACTTTGTACAGTTTGAGAAATTTGAAGAACATTTTATAAACTAATAGTTCATTATTATTATTCCCATATTCTCAAGTAGTGTTAGTAATATACTACTTGGTTGTTTCAACAGATACCAAAATAAATGTGGCTGAATCATATAGGTGACTTATTTCTCTCTCAAATCCAAGTCTGAGCTTAGGTATCTACAGGGGCAGGTAGCTCTTCTCTGCACTCTTATCCAGAGATCTAGGTTCCTTATGTGATAACTCAAACAGCCCCTAGGATGTTGCTCTTATCTGTGTTGATCACGGAAGCTACATAGCCTCCATCATTTTTGCATATTCTTCCATGGGAAGACGAAAGAAAAAGTGGGAAACCAAAGCTTTTAAGGGCACACACTGGATGCTACATATCTTATTTTTGCTCTGATGTCTTTGACAGGAACAGTTACATGGCAGCCCTGGATTGTGAATATGACCTCAGACTAAGTGGCCATGAATCAGTCTAAAATATAAGTTCTTTCTTTGTTTCAGGAGAAAGTAAGAATGGACACTTGGTGATAAGCTGTTTCTGATAGTTTTCATTCAAGTCTTGTTAAAATGATACTCCATTGTTAAATCTTATCTTGTAAGTGACTTGCCAGTGTCTGCTAGAATGAATAAATTGTATTTTCTAAAACAATACTATATCCCCTGTTGGTTTTATTAAATAAATCTCCAAGTATCATTTGAATATAGCCAGATATCACAACCACAGTAAATGTATGTCTGGACACTAGTAATATTATTTAGTAATTCAGCAGAGTCTATTCAGATATTTCTTAAACAAGAGTCCCAAATAATTTGCAGGCAAATGTTTATTTTACAATAAATGTATTATCTAACAAGTTTTATTCAAATTGGACCCTAGTGTTTCAATAATTTATGCTTGATGTTAAAAAATAAAAAATTGTTCATTTATCTTTTGCATGTTTTTAAACCAAAGTCATAATATGTTGGGATATTATACTAGATATAACAGTGACATAATAGCAAGGAGGGTAAAGAAAAAGATTAAAAAATCAGAAATGTTAGAAAAATATTGAGTGTAAATTGAATACTTCCAAATTTAACACTATAGAAGAAGGGATTTTTGTCTAATACAGGCACAGAAAAAGGCAGATAGAGAAAGTCAAAGGAATACAAGTTGGATGTACTACAGGTTGAATCTACTTGACATGATTCAAAATTATGTTTAAAGGACTGCACACTTAGTTGATATTATTTAGTCTCACACACAAAAAAGTATACCTTCTCCACTGAGACCATTTGTATTCATTACTGCCCTTCAGACAATGATTTGTGGGGTCCATGTACTACAATATGAAAAAAAGCACAGGCTAAATATTTTCTTCTATGTAAAAGTATTAATTGGTGAATATAAAAGATTCTAAGCAAAGTCAATTGGGAAAATCAAATCTAGTTTTGCTTATTCCCAAACACTGCCCTCATGTATGCCCTGAGGTAAAATATAAGTGAAACATATTGGTTTTATCAGATTTTTTATAGACATGATATGAAATAGTCTAATTTGAATTCATTAGTATATTTAATTGTGAAAGAGATGTTTAAGGAAATTTCTCTTAGGAATTATCATTTGCATTTCGTGTTCTACAATCAAATTTTTCTGACTTTGAAAACAATTTCACAATTAGGAAAATTGCCTCTGAATTCACAATAGAATGTCCACTGAAAAAAGCTTGAAAAAAAATCCCCAAAAGTAAATTTTTAAAAAGTCCATAGGTCCAGGGTTGTGGCTCAGTGGTACAGTGCTTGCCTCATATGTGTGAAGCACTGGGTTTCATTCTCAGCATCACATATAAATAAGTGAATAAAATAAAGGTCCATCAACAACTTAAAAAAACATTAAAAAACCCATAAACAACACAATTAAAAAGAACTACTGATAATACTTCTAGAGTATTTTCTTCAAGTCCATTTTTTATAATAATGATGGAAGAGAAGTCATAATTTTGGTACTAACTTCTTAGATGACAGGCATGGGAAGTACTTCTCATGGATTATCTCATTGTATGTCTACAATTATACTTCATGTCAGATAATATTAATCCCAAAAATTATAAAACAGAAATTGTGGCACAGAAAAGCTTGTACAGACATAGACTGTAAATCCTAGAATTAGATTAGAATCCTTATCACCTTATCTCAAAAATCAAGCTTTTAATCACTGTGGGTATGTTGCTACTTAATAGGTAATTGAAAGTAGGAAAACTTTTAGCACATCCAGACTTCTCCAAAATATTTCTGGCTTCTGGAAGACATTGGCCAGTGGTCTTCTATAATTTCCTAGTATCTCATTCCATGTAGCACTGTGGGCTCCAGATTATGCTACAGTAAGTTATAGGTCCTACTTACTAAGCCTTAGATCTTTGTTACTTTTCCCGAAAGGTTTTGATTCCTTGAGAGCTATACCTCCATCAGTGCTAGCTGAACTGTCATTTCAGGGTTCTTACCACAGACATCATGAATAGCTTAGCTAAATATGTTAGTGAGCTCACTTCATATTGTTTGTGCCTCACTCTGTCTACAATGTACAGTTCCAAAAACACTGTTCCTCCAAAATTTTCAAGCTCAAGCAAATGTGCTCTATTTCATGGACAGTTTGTCTATCATAAAGGTAGCTATGGTTAGGATGTCCCCATCCCCAATTCTATCTGGTGTGGGTTTGCTTACAACAGCATGTTACATTTTAGTTCAGATGATTCAAGACAACCCCCACCCCACAATCAGACACAGGATCAGATACACCCAGACAATCAGACACACCCAGACCTGTGTGCTCTGGGTGGATTTGCCAATTGTCAAATTGAAAATAAAATCCATAACTATTTGAAATACTCCAAAATATGTGCTCATAGAATAATTTATGAGGGTCATAGACTTCATTTACAATCACTGGAAAGCACAGAGCAAGAACTTCACGTTGAATATCCCCTTATCCACAACTTTACAAAACCCTCATTCTCATTTCCCAAGTCTTTCCTCTGTTTCATTACCACTTTTTAATTTTCTTTTGCCTGTCCTTAAGTCTTGTTACTCTCTACTTTCTCTTGGACTTTTCTGGGGAAAACAGAATACTATGATCATTGACTACTAATTCCCAGGCTCACATGACCACCAGTTCATTGGGCTGTTCATTGTAATAAAGGGAGAATCATTTAATTGACCTTACTATTGTTAGAATGTACTAGCAGATTAAATTGCTATATTGTGTGCATGTGTGAATATGTAAAAACAAATTCCACTATCATGTATAATTATAGTACACCAATAAATATATAGAGAACAATTTTAAAAAAAGAAATTAATAAAACAATGGGGATCACCATTTGCTACTTGAACCAACACTTCATAATCACACTTCTTATAAGCAGCATGTCTAACAATTTTATACATATACACACTTTTAGATACATGCCTACTTTCATAAACATGTGTGTTTTTAAATAGAGATTATATTGCAAGAAAATGTTTCCATCTTGTCAAATTAAGAATAGCAGTCACTGTATCACTGTAGTATGCTTATTTTAATTCCTCTGGGTATATATGGAGGAATGGGATAACTGGGTCAAATGGTGATTCCATTCCAAGTTTTCTGAAGAATCTTCATATTGCTTTCCAGAGTGGTTGTACTAATATGCAGTCGTACCAGCAATGTATGAGTGCATCTTTTTCCCCACTTCCTTGCCAACATTTATTGTTACTTGTATTCTTGATAATTGCCATTCTGACTGGAGTGAGATGAAATCTCAGTGTATTTTTAATTTGCATTTCTCTGTTAGAGATATTGAACTTTTTTTTTTTTCATATATTTGTTCATTTGCTGGTTAATGGATGGAACTGAAGACTATCATGGTAAGTGAAATAAGCTAATCCAAAAAAATCAAAGACCAAATGTTCTCTCTGATATAAGGATGCTAATTCACAAGAAGGGTGGAGGTGTAGGGAAGAATACAAGTACTTTGGATTAGACAAAGGGGAATGAAGAGAAGGGAGGGGGAAATAAGAATAGGAAATATATTAGAATGAATTGGACATTACTTTCCTATGTACATTTATGAATACATAACCAATGTAATTCTACATCTTGTACAACCAGAAGGATAGAGAATTATACTCCATGTATGTATAATGTGTCAAATCTATTCTACCATCACGTATAACTAATAAGAACAAAATTTTTTAAAAAATATTTTAATTAGTTGTTGATGAACTTTTTTATTTTATTTGTTTCAATGTGGTGCCGAGGATCGAACCCAGTGCCTCACACATGCTAGGCAAGCGCTCTACCACTGAGCCACAGCCCCAGCCACAAGAACAAATTTTAAAAAAAGAAATAAATGGGAAAAAAAACCGAATGATAAGTCACTTGACTTTGTGTGTGTGTGTGTGTGTGTGTGTGTGTGTGTGTATAGTATTAGGGAGTGAACCCAGGGGTCTCCTGCAACTGAGCTATTTTTTTTTTTTTTTTAAATTTTGGTCGCACTAAGTTGATGAGGCTGGCCTCAAACTTAAAACCCACCTGTCTCATCTTCCTAAGTGGTTGGGATTACTGGTGTTCACTTACTATGCTCAGCTGATTTTTGCATTTTTTAAAAGAACATGTCATAAATTGTTCATGCTGTGATGTAGATCATGAATGCCTTCTTGGTACTATTACACATGCTGATATTTTGTCCTTCTAGCTTCTGGTGTAAGATATCCCACTTATCACCACCATTGCTAAGAAAAAGCCCTGAGCAAACTGAGGTGATGCTCTAGACCTATGAACACATTTAGGTATACACATGTATCACAAGCCTGAGAAATATGTAGACTTTCCTTAAATATCTAATTACAGAATTAATCTTTACTAGCATCCATTTAACTGACTTGCCAGATCAACCAATACTTATTGGCCATATATTTAAACTAACGTCCACAGCAGTCTTACTGCTCAAGCTTAGAAACTGTTCTATGGTATACCGACATGCTTCAGTTCCTATCATTTAAATTGTATTAACAAACAGTCACCAGCAGTTGTTCCCAAACAAGTTTATACCAGCTATATTTGCTATTATTATTTTGTTATTGTATTTTATTTTTACTCTTGCCCTTTTAGCTCCTTAAAAGTTTCCCAAAACTTCTAGATCAAAAACATGTAGGTTATGGAATATTTTATTATATTCAGACATTGCTTGTGTAAATTAGGATAAGTACTTCCAGAAAGGTTTCTCACCATATTTTCTTCCTAGACGAATTTTTGTGTAACCACTCCATTTTGTGATTTATCTTTTTACATGTCTGTTTCATAATTTCATAGGGCTTCAAATTGTTGTTACATTCAGTATCCCTACCCCTAAATAAAGAACAGGGCATTATTCAGTGAGTTGCTCAACACTGAGCAATTTCCAGGCATGTGTAAATATAACTTGTCCTTTCTCACATCTTCCCTTAATTTGCAGGCCTCCAATTGTAGAACCTAAGTTTGAAAAGTTTTCTTTCCAACAATACAGATGCATATTCAGTGATAACTTATTTTTTATTTTTTATTTTATTTGTTTTAATTAGTTATATTTGACAGAAGAGTGCATTTATGCACTGTGATATACATAGATGTGATATACATACATATTATTTCTCATTTTTCTAAGTATACATGTTGCAGAAATATATTAGTCATGTAGTCATATATATATATATATATATATATATATATATATATATATACAAATAGTAATAATGTCTGTTTCATTTCACTATCTCTCCCATCCCCACCTCCCCTTCTTTTGTAATCAAATAACTATATAACTGAAGTTTTAAACACATTATTTGTTTTGGGATTATAGGCACATACACAGTCTATGAAAGTAAATAAAGTAATAGAAGCTTGTAATGCCTCAAAATAATGTGGTATGCATAAACAAGTTAGGATCAGCAATATTTTTTGACAATATCCTCTCCTATTGAAGCCCTCCTATAGATAATTATCAGGTTGGATAATGGGACTGGCAGCTGATGCATTTCTTATTTAGATTGGGGAGAATCAATAGCAATATAGATAAAGTGACTACTCTTTGTACCTAGGAGTTGCCCTTAGCAAACTTTAAAGTAAAATCCAGAAAGAAAGTTCTCAATGACTGGAAACTTTATTGTAATATGTTAAATAACCTTCACCTTAGAGACTGAATAGTTTGTATTATTTTCCATGTATAAGAAACGAATTTCAAAATTCCCTATGAGCATATACCAACTAATGCTTTCCTGTGGACATTCTGATATTGCCCTACATTCAAGAAGTCAGCCTTAAAAGTGCTAACTGAAGGGCTTTAAAAGGGCTAACTGAAACAGATAGTTTGCTCTATGCTCCTCAGTCCCTTCACATGCAAAAGGAGATGAGGTAACCTCAGTATAATTTTCAAATTTTGCTGTTTGGAGCCATATGCGTTCCAGAAAGGTGCATCAGTACCCATCCCTCCCACCCACAGCACAATGAGAGTCCTACCCCATCTATTCAACCACATCAGCCCAACTTGGTCCTATTCATATTGGAAAAATGTCAAGTACGAGATAATTTTCTGAAAGCTCAATAAACTAAAAACAATGGACAACATCAGACAAGATGATGTCTAAGATTTCTCATGCTTTGGAATTTTATGATACACTTTGTGACTTTCATTCAGAGGCATGCCAACACATAAAACTTTAGTATTAGGAAATACTGCTTTCTAAATAGATTGTCTTCTAAGGTATATATTCAGAAAATTTCAAAATAAAGGCCACTTAGCATACTAATTTTTGAGTATTTACAATAAGGCCACCACTGCATATTTTACATATGTTATGCCATTTAATCTTCAAAGCTAGATGTCAGTGGGCTGTGGAAACAGCTGAGTATAGTAGAAAGAACAAAAGTGTTTTGGAGTCAGTGAAATTTCTTTTTTAATTAACAGCTGTGATATTTTCTATCTATTGTATGTATTTGAGGCCAGTTAATTTGTTTCAGGCTTTAGTTTTTTTTTTTTTATCTATAAAATAAGACAGCTGTAGATTTCTCATATAAAGATGAAATGCAATAATATATTAAAATAATAACCACAGTACCTGGCATATTTTAAAAACACAGAAAAAGTGAAAGATTTTGTCTCAGAGGGACTCAGTAATGTGGTTGTGGTTATTCAGATAGGGGATTGAATACATTTAAGCTGACTCCAAAGCTATGTACACTCTTATGTTAGTATATGTTTATTATGAACATTAAGTTCACTTGAAAAATATATGTTTCAATGGTGTAAGAATATATCAGTTTGATACTAGTTTCACATTAATTTAAATATATAACTTTAAGGGAATATAGTCTTGAAAATTATTATAAACTCAAAATCTCAAGTATTTAAAAAGATATGGAAAATTAACACCAGCATGGGTCTTAGTGTACTCAGGATGATATAACAAAAAATCATAAACTGGGTAGTTTAAACAATAGACACTCATTTCTCCTAGTTTTAAAAGTCCAAGATCGAGGTATCAGCTGATTCCATTCCTGGTGAGGGTTCTCTTCCTGGCTTGGAGGTGACCACCTTCTTGTAATCTCATATGACAACATGCAGAAAAAAAGAATCTGGTTTCTTTCTTTTCCTATGAAGCATTAATATCAATATGAGGGCTCTATCTTTTTGAACCCTGTGGAAGACCTTACCCCTACACACCATCACATTAGGAATCAGGGCTTTAAGATATGAATGTTGGGCCAGGGGAACAGAAATTCAGTCCCTAATACCAAGTATACTTTTTTGAATTTGCAACATTCACATAAATCGTTAAGTTAGTGTCTACAGTGTGTACGTGGACCAGGTAACATTGAAAGGACACACATCATGATAGTTGACCATCTAGTTTTTATATCATGAAGGCCAGGGTTAAAAATCTCAGTTCTTCCACTTAAAAGTATGTAAAATTGGGCACCTGACTTTACAATATGGTGCTTTTGGTTAATTCCTTATCTGCAAAATAATGATATTGATAATAGAAATCATATAATAAACAATAATCACATCACTATTGCTAAATATTATTATAGTAAATATCTCAGATATAAAACAATACGCTCAATTATATATAAACAAAGAGAGTTAATGTATTCTTAGATACCAATTAATCTCCCTCGAGTAGCTCTTCCAGTGACAGGAATAAACTAAATAATAAAAAAAAGTTGAAAATGCATGATATACAATATATGAAAGTTTTATACTTTGTTTTTTTTCTTTAGCAATTATTGTCATATTTTATCCTCAGAGTTATAATTTACTAAAGTGCTTTTTGCAGGCTTTTTCTTCTTAATGCCCCAGGGAACTTTCTTTAAACATAAATCCTCTTCAGAAATAAATAAGTCTATTGTCTGCCCAGCTTTCACCACCAAGAAATTCAAATAAACACACATTTATTATTTATATTGTGGTCTGAATGGAATTTGTCTGAATCCTCAATTTAAAAGCATTTCTAAATAGGCATGTGTGGAAATTCTTTTAATCCAGTGTAAACGAGTCAACCAAAATTCAAACACACAAAATGGACGTATATGCATGCATGATACAGAAGCAATGGCAAGTTCCTAAACAGTACCTTGGGCTCTTGTTTCATTTCCAAATCTCCATTTTCATTGAACTGAATGAGGCAAGAGTTCTAGGTTCAGGATCTCACCCTACAAGAAGTCAGCTCTGGGAGGGGGGGATCTTCTCACTAGTACCTGCCCTCTTCAGTATTTACTGGATTCACAAAGGCCAAGTACCAGAAGTATGAAAGTACCAGAAGATCAAGGGTGATATTTTAAAAAAATAACCCAGGATTTTATTGTTTAATCTGAACAGCTAAGTAGGAATTGTCAAACACAAGTTTATTTACCTTGAAATTGGAAATTGTGGGTTTATTAGAACCTTAATTTAAGAAATTCAAATCACACAGTCTGGGTTACAAGGGTGGTCAAAACTCCCAAACTGGAACTAATAGTGCCTGAAATAGCATTTAGGAACAATGAAAGGGTCCTTTCACTCTCCAAGAAAAAGTTGACAATTAATCTTGACCAAATGAAATCTATAGGAAGGTTCATAAGTCCTCCTTTTCAATTAACATATCAAAGATTTTTCTCATACACTGTACTTAAAAGGCAGTTTCTTAGTAACAAGGACGCTCACAAATACTTAGTTTTGTTACCAAAATCTTGGTCCTTGTCCCTGGTGTCAATCCAATAAGGAGGACATGGTTTTGAGAAAAAGAAAAAAGAATGTTCATTGCTTTGCTAGCAAAGGAGAAACACAGGGGACTCCTGTCCCAGAGGCTGTGATTCTGTTCATCAGCATGAAGAAGGGGCTTTTAAAGAGGGGATTCAAAGGCTATATTCTACTTGTTCTCTGTTGGGGTTGTAATTCACTTGCTAATGTGGGAGACTGTCATTTCTGAGATCTCTGGTACCATCCCCAAAGTCTGGATTACTTCATTCCTGTGATAGCTGTGTATTCAAGGAGATTAATCTGCCTAAAATGGGGAAGAAAGGTAATCTTGTTTCCTCTGATATTAGGGAAGGGAAGAAATTAGAAAGGAACAAGGAGAGAAGAAGACAAAGAAACATATCCACTTAAAATTGAGTGGCAGTGGCAGAGCAACAGGGCTATATTCAAAGAATAAAGTGGACCACTGTTATATTTTGAAGGAACAGAGCAATTTGGGAACACAATTCTTTAAATGGGGTTCTCTAAACTTTCTGAATCCCAATAGAATGCACATGGGACCTATTAGAGAACAGTAGGGAAAAACTGGTATGGGCTGAGCAGCACACTGGAAAATAATGTTGTAAGCCAGTGGTTGAGACCTAGAAAGAGGGGAGTGGGTCCTTGGAGGAACTTGGCACTTACAGATCCATGGATTGATGGAGAAGGGCATATGAGCATGCTTGTTCACCTTGACCTCAAAGGCTAAGAAGGAACCAATAAGCAGGTCTAGCACCTGTCTTTGAGGTTGGGAGAAATGAGGGACACCAGGGAGCAGAGGTCAGAGGAGACCCTTTCCAGGTCCACAGAGTGAGAATCTCTCTGCCTTCCATTATTTAGAGGATTTTATCACAATTTCACTTCAATAGATATGTCTAAGCTAACAAAAATAATAACCAATACTAGCAGCCATAAAAAGGAAAATCAAGCAGAACATCTGAACATTTGCCAGTTGAACTGCAAGAAGAGACAGATGAACACTCGAACAAGAAAACATTTTTGGAAGCAGCTGAAAAGATAAAATTCAGGTACAAAAATTGTGTGGTGTTGAAAGACCCATTTTGCTTGTAAGAAAAATATGAATTGAAATGAGAAAAAAATTCTCCCTGTTGATAATAAGGGAAAGGAGTTCCTTCTCTTCCTTTTTCTCAGAGCACTTACATTAGAAAACATGTAATTATAAGTATGCTCCTCCTTTTGAAATGTATGTAAATCCTTTTGGAAATTAGGCTTTTTCTCAACTTTAAGACCTAGGAATATCTTTCTTCAGGCTCAGGAATCATTTCTTTGAAATGTAAATATCAACATATGCACCCAGAGAGCATCCCTATCTCCAGCTTCTGTGGAATGATAGGTGCCTAATTTCCAAGTTGCAAATGAACCTCCAGTGTTATAGATACGTTTGTTTTACCTCTGGACAAAGGTAATTAGCTAATTCTTATGGCTACCCCAATTAGCAAGCAAAGTTAGAGTGGATTATGTGTGGCATAATTATGTGTGAATGGTACAGTCAAATCCTCTTGCTTTAGGCTTGGTTTACCCTAAGAACATGAATGTAATGGTTTGTGCCTGTTGCATATATAAAATGGAAAGAGTTCTCTGTCTTTGCAAGCTCTCAGCAGATTGACTGCTTGTCATATGCATCACATTCTGGTTTAATAAACATTCAATGATAAAAACATTTACTTTCTGTACTTTCCTTGTGGAGAGGTTTTCTGGGTTGGGAGATTTAATAGTATCTCTCCAACACCCACTGAAGCAAATGCAAACTGATGCTGTTGCGATTCTGCCTATATTCCCTTGTCTTGCAATTCTGCATATATTCCCTTGTTTTACTATCTCCATGAAACCAGAATTTGTCTCTTTGCCTGAGGGCTTGCTCAGGCCCAGCAGACAGCTCTTCCCAAACACACAGCAGAGAGGAAATACCAAATCTCATCTAGAGACTTGCTTGGAGGTGGGTGAGATTTAACCACCCGAGCTGGGTGGTCCACTGGAAGGACTGGCTTTCAAGTTCTCCTTCCTCAAAGATCCCTGGTACGATAAATTCCATGTGTCCACAGTTTTAAATTGCTTGCAGATATACCATGTCAGTGTTTCTTTCACTTTCTTATTTTATTTCATCATTCCTCTACTTGGGATAATATCTCCTTCCAATTAAACTTTACATGAGTGAATCTTGCCACAGTGCCTTTCTTTCCAAATAAACTTCACATAAGCAAATCTTGCCACATTGTGCCTTTTTCAGGGGGAACTCAAACCAAGACAGTCCTGTAGATTAGATTAAGAAGAGAATTACTGGAATCGGGATACTTTTCCCCCCAGAACGATTAAATGTAAGGGAAATTACAAACATAAATAAAAACAATAAAGAATATATCAGGGATGTAGATGTAGGTTTAGGAAAGCTAAGATAACAAATAATATTGATAGAGGACAGACAGACATGAACAGTGGAAACATGAGGTAGGAAGGTATTGACCATTACACTGACCAGATCCCAGAAATCAGGGAGGTAAGCATAATTCCCCAAATCTGTAAAAACAGATTCCAATTAGAATCAGTCAGCATGGGTCAGAGTGACCTAGAGTTGTCATGGCAGTGGGAATTTGAAAGTCTGATGTCATCCTGCTGTCATTCAAAGATCAAGAAATGGACCTGGGTGGGTTTCTCTAGTAACTTTCCTGAGAAGATCCACTTTTTCCCTTCCGAGTGTTCCCTTTCCCCTTTTCTATCCCTTCTAATAAACTCTTGCTGGTTACTCTGAGAGACATGTCTGAAATATTTCTGGCATGTTTGCAAGAGCTGTGACCTCCACACTGCCTCTGTTTCACAGAAGGCCTCTGCCCTGCAACATTTGGTGTTTCTGCCTAGTTGTCATTGGTGACCTCAATTCTTTTCTTGTTTATTTCTCTGTTCAGGCTGTTATGAACCTTTGTTCTCCACCTTAGAATCTTGGTTAAAAAAATTTTGAGATAACTGAGGGTTTATTTTGGCTAGGGCACACTCTAATAAAGAACTGAATATCTCCTGATTGGAATTCAGAAACCATATCCCTTAGGAGTAAGAACTGAGACTTTTGCTTTTGGTGTTTCAGGGGGATAAAGCTACTCTGGCAATTGAAAGATCGTTGGCGAGGGCAACATTCCTGTAGAATTTGAAGGTCCATGATTACAAGGTTTTGAACACTGATGTCTGTTATTAGAGACCACTTTCTCTTCCTTTTCCTCTCTCATCTTTATGTCCAGACCAACAGAACATCACGGGACTTCACTCTAACACAAAGGGGTACCCTCCATCTATGAGATGCCCTATTCAATGCCCTTTGTCTCTAATGCTCAATAGAGCAGCTTTCCTCATTCCTTAGTTGCCTGCCTGATATCCATCCCTGCAAGACTTACATCAGGAATGTAAGCTGCATAAGCAATTGCCTGAATCAGTTTGAGACCAGAAAAAAATATCACACTAAATCCAAGCCACTGTGGGACACTAAAGGCTGTTTTCTCTCTCTCTCTTTCTTTTTTTTTTCTTCTTTTTTTTTTTTTTTTTTTTTTTTTTTTTTTTTTTTTTGTACTCTGTAATTTTACTATCTCAATTAGTTCCTCACTAAATGCTAGGAAAAGGGAAGAGAAAGGAAAAGACCATCTGGAAAGGTTGGCTGTACCAGGCCCCAGACCTTTCAAGGATACTTAATAGATTATGAATTCTGCTTCGGTGACGATGCAAGTGTTACCCCAAACCACAGGGACCTAGCTCCATAAAAAAGGAAGCTGACACGACAATCCTGGGAACCTCTAGGGGATGCCCTACTTCCCACAGGTTTTTCTCTTTCCTCCAGATGGGAAAGGACTCTGCACAATGAAGGAAAATGGAAAAATCCCATATGTATAGATTTTCTTTTACTTGAGAAACTTTTCCTGAGTTTTACCCTCTCCCAGAGACCTCATGGGGCTCCCACATTCTTTAAATATAGGGGCTGACTCTAATCTAATCCAGAAGTGCATTTTGTTCTGATATAGATGTTCCATATGCTCCTTTACCACAGTAATTATGGTAGTGACTTGTTGTTGTTGTTGTTGTTTTCCCCCTCCTTAACCTCTGTTTTTTGAGTTCATGTTTTTTCTGGTGAATTCACCTTTGGTTCTGCACACCTAAATAAATATATGTCTGCTCTGATTATGATTAGTCTTATTGTCTAACTGGAATTTTTTCCCTTTGTTTTTCCTGCAGTCTACTCAGAGGTCAATTACTTAAGGATTAACTATCAAATACACTGGAAAACAAAAGAGATTATCTCATTTAGAAGATCTTAAAATGAAGAATAAATAGTGGTTGTTGGTTGTCAACATGGAAATAACTCATGATGTATATGTGGCCACCTGAACCATTAATGTAATGTCCAGAAAGCACTGGTAGACCCTGCCCCCGCTTTTCCCTAATGAAGAGGCCCACCTTAGATCTACATCCTATAGTCTAAATTCAATTTTACATTGTCACCCAAAGAACTTCTGTAAACTGGGAGTGGTGGCACACTCCTGAAATCCCAGCAGCTCTGGAACTTGAGGCAGGAGGATCACAAGTTAAAAGCCAGCCTCTGCAACTTAGTGAGGCCCTAAGCAACTTAGAAAGACCTGTCTGAAAATAAAAAAAATTAAAAACAACAACAATAACAAATCCACAAAAATTGAGGTTGAGAATGAGGCTCAGTGGTTAAGCACCTCTGGGTTCAATCCTTGTACCCAAAAAAAAAAAAAAAAAAAAAAAAAAAAAAAAAAAAAAAAAAAAAACTTCTGTAATAGGTTCTATTTTAATTTCTAAAGGGTTGAATCTGACATATATTATGAAACAGACATCCTTAGTTCTTTGGTTTCCTAACTATGAGGAATCTAATAACTGGTAAAAAGCTATACAGTCTTTGTTTCCTTTCTCTTTCATATATATTTGTTCATACATGTGTATTGTATGCTGACTATGCTGACTACATATGTGCTTTATATGGTACCAAAATAGGCTTATAGATAAATGAAAACATATAAATTTTTAAAAATGGGTTCATATGCCTTTTGGTTCATGTGATTTACATAAAACTTTGACAAAATGTTACTTTCAATTGCATAAACAGGTAAGAATAAAGATGTATTCAAATTACTAACCCACACATTTTTCTAGGTGGTCAGTCAATCAAGAGAGCATTGGTTTCTCTAAAATGTTAAAAGTACAGGATCCATTGCTTGTAAGTTTTTCTTTGGCAGGAAAAAAGTGATTTAAAATGTCAGCTAGGCTTTTCTGATAACTTAGTTTGCATGGGTAACCTAAATTAACAGTTAAAAATGGGTAAATTAGATATAACATTAAAGGGGCAAACAATTATAAATGTATTTATTAGAAGATATGAGATGAATTTGCAAAGTTAAGATACAAAACATTAACTGCTATGTATAAATTCAAGTACTCTGGCTTCTTAATTATATAGATAATATATATTTGCATCTATTAAATGTGTTTTATAAATTGATAGTAAATGGAAAAAGTTTAAGATTTCTATGTATCTGGGTCTTTATTAAAAGCAAGGTAATTAAGAGGTAAACTTTTAACTACAATTGTAACTATATGCAAAGAATAAAAAAAGGTTCAGTTGTATTTTAATTAAAGTACTGTAAAGGTATAAAGTATTTCATCTTATTAAAAAGGAGTAATTTATTTAAATTAAGAAATTTTATAAAGATTGTTTTAGAATGTAAATTTAAGAATGACTCAGCAATTAGAAATAGATATAGAAAGTTACAGGTATAAAAATGTATTTTGGTTAAAAATAAAAGGAAAAGGGAATGTTCCTGGATAAGAAAGCATTTTGTTTGGTAAAGTCTAAGTTACAAAAGGCTTGTGGAAATAAAATCTCAAAAAGTGTGTATATGATTAAACTGGCTATAATTAGTGTATTTATTTAAGGTTTTTCTAAAGTCAAAATTTAATGTACTGATATAAAACCAGAATCTAATGCTCCATGTAATAAAATAACAAACATTTCTTAAAACATTGGTCTACTTTTATCTATCAAGATAAATTCTTATTTCTGTTAGAATCTATTACTTTGTGAAATTGACTTCAAAGAATTATTTTAAATTCTTTTAAATAACTTTTAAAACTCTTGTTAAATAAACAACTGTTATTTTAGGTTATTACTATATACTTGACACCTTAAATATATGTGACTAGAGATAAACATACCTCTGAGAACTAAATACCTTTGTCCAAGAGCTTTGTCTAAGTGTGCTGTAAAAATTGGTGAAAGGAAAGCATATAGGTTTAAAACAGGCAAGGTAAACAATAATTGCTCTCTTTTATACATTGTATCTGAAATAAAAGGGCCACACTAACATTTTAAAACCTGGTTTACATCTGTTTGCTTTGACTACATAAATGTTTTATTATTATATAAATGAGATGTGTGTATACTTCAGATAATAAGCTATTTCTGATCATTAACTAAAGTCATAGATTTAAAGCTATCCTTTAATTTTTTGGCAGCGATGCTAACCTCTGCTGACCTGTGATTACAGTTACCTTATACTATTAATTCTAAATTTTACTTTAAAAGTTTAAATTAAGTCAATATAAGAACATAAGCATAATTGTCATGCTAATTATTACTGACTTCTCTGTATATTAGATGTATTCATGTTCTCCACATAGTCAAGTCTTTGAAAATGTAAAGCTTAGGAGAGCACCTTACCAAGCTGACATTCTCCAAACCAATATTGTTAGTAATGATAGCCTCTTTTAGATTTATATAAAAATAATAAATTTAGTTGGAGATCTATATTAAGCATAATATTTTATAGCAGGGAAATGTAACCTGTCATCCATAAGTGGCATAAAATTTTTTTACTCTTTACACTGGGATGATAATTTAAATGCATTTTTGGAAAGGTGATAAGGAGAACACAATATGTTTAATGGTTGACAATGTGGAACATGAAAACATTTTGCCACTTTTTCCACAAAAAAAGGAGTTAAGAGTCCTCATACCCTTTCTATTTGATTCATGTTTCAGATGTATTATTATATTAACTGATAATCAGATTGACTCAGGAAACAATACATGAGAACTTAGTAGAATGATATTTTTAAAGGAGGCAACCACTGAGCATGGTGGCACACACCTGAAATCCTGTGATTTGGGAAGCTGAGGTAGAAAGATTGTAAATTCAAGGCCCACCTCAGAAATCTAGCAAGGTCCTAATGAACTTGGAGAGGCCCTGTCTCAAAATTAAAAAAGTAAAATGTGTGGGGGTACAATTCAGTGCTAAAATACCTCTCAGTTCAATCCTAAGGAACCCTCCCCTCCAAAAAAATTAACTTAGTCAACAGACCAGGCTCTCCTGAGTTATATAAAGCTTTACTCTTTCTATGTTAGGATGACTCCAAAGTGGATTAGAATTAAATTCATTTGAAATTATGTTCATTGAAACAAAAAAAAAATTGAAACTATTTTCAAAAGATATATATATATATATATATATATATATTTTTTTTTTTTTTTTTGGTAAAGATCATGGTGATCTCTAAATAAACAGGGATATAACACAAAACTAAGGAAGGGTTTGAGTAAATTATAAAAGATATCTAAATATGCAAGAGAGGTTTAAAAGAAAGTAAAATTTGTAAAGAATTTCATATGTGATTGAGTGGGTCTTTGTACAGGTTAAATAGATATAAAAATCTATGCTAGTGCTATGCAAATTATGTTTCTTGGTTCAAAGGTATTATACAAACCAAATGTTTTTGCTCTTATTAATTTCATTTTATATTTTCCTTTTAAAACTTTACAACTACTGCCTGTTACTATTAGAACAACCTTAGTTAATTTAAGACAATAAGCCATCACCTACAGGAAAGCTAGAATATAACACTGACTTCTGGTGCTAATAGTGAATCTAATTAAATCAAGGGGCAACTATAAAATTACAGACATTAAAGGTAAAACCCATTACTCTACTTTGAGTCTGGTGAAACTGGCCTACTAGATACTTAAAACCCAAACTGGAAATCAAAGCCAAGGAAGTGAAAGGGCTGTGGAAAAAGAGTAGCCAATGTGTTGTGTTGGCCCTTGTCCTCTATAATCAGCCAAGACACAGGGAATGGTGGAACTCCTACAAGGACCTATCAAGTGGATCAGGAGGACCCTCCATAATAGGAGCCAACCAATCCACATTCTGCAAAGAGGGGTCAAGGGGAAAATGTCCCTGATGCTTCTAAGGGAAGCCATGTGTGGTCAGCAAGGCCTTAACCTATCCCGGAATATGGCATGGCTGGTCAAGGAAGGCTAAGGAGCCAAGAGGCATCTCACAAGTTTCCAAGAATGCCCCTAACTTAGGGATCTCAGCTGACCGTAACTATAGATAGGAACAAAAATATTCCTGGTCAAAGGGATTCATTTCATTCCATCCTTGAATGAAGAGGAAAGAATCCATACTAGGATATATCTCAGTAAAATCTGTAAAGTTTAAACAAAAAGAAACAAAATTAAAAACTCATCTAAACTTTCAGAAATAGACATATAAGTGACAATGAAAAATCTAATGGCATTAAACTTCTCATCTAAAACTTTGTATTGAGAGAAAGGGATTATAAATTGCATACTAAACACCACACCCTATTATAATGAGTGCTTTTCACAAATAATTTGATTTACATCTTCAAAAAGGGCACCCAGCATTTGATAACCCTTCTCTGAAAGCACTGAAACTGGATTTACTCCTTAGTTCAAGAACCATAGGTGCTTCTGGTAAAATAAGGTGGTATTTCAGGATTTTTAAGTATTCCACTGGAAGTTACAATATATATTATATTCTTCCAAGAAGTACACTATTTAGGCTAACTGGGATTAAGTCCATCCAAATATTTTCACTAAACAAATATATTAGACTCAATGTCCTAGAATTAGTAAAGATTTAAAATGTTTTGAATATAGGCCTACTAAAGTGATCAAACAAAACAAAAAAATGTTTATCAAGAACACAAGCACATGGGTAAAGGTAGACAGTATCTGGAAGTCACTTAGTTTGCTGATTCTTAGTGGGGCTAGATGCTGTTTTCCATTTCAAGAAAAGTCCTCCTTAGGGAAGAAAAGGCTGAATGAAGTTTGAGACAGGCATTCTGTAAGTTTGGAATAGGGCCCAGGAAGAAAGCAGTACTGAAAAGAAACTTATGAACCAATTAGGAAGTGAAGATAGCTGGAGAGCCAGGTAAGTGTGGGGGCAGGGGGGTTCCTCAGTAAAGCAATCTAACCTGATAGATATTGCTGGAATCACTTCTGAGACTTACAGTGCTGAAAGGGCAAGTCATCACTGCCTACAGTAATGGAAAAGCCAACACTGGTGAATCCCAGTTGGCAGAGAGCACAGGCCAAATGCCTGGTTCTGAAAGAAATTTTAAAGGTAGAATATCAATTCCAGGATGGACATCTTGTTTGCACAGACTTGCCTATGATGGGAAAAGAAGTAGGATACCAAAACAGCTCTGGCCTGGGGTACTAAAGTGGAGTGACTAAGCCAAAGAGGGAAAAACAAGAAAAAATATAAAGATTGCTAAAGAAGTTTTTGCAGAGTTCTATAGATGCTCTCCACAGGGAAGTCAAGGGCTCAGCACAAATCAATTTGGCCCTGGACAATGTGGTATGGAGTGCTTTACTTTGAACAAATGCATTATTTTGTTCACTAGGCAACCAAACTGAGATGCAAACACCTTAAGAACCTGTACAGTGGCTAACCACTGACTTGAACATAACTAATGTCAGTGTGAAAGGACATTCACATTTACAACAGGGACTCAAGGTTAATGAATGCCTTAAGCAGAAAATACATAGTGCCAACTTCTGAACATCAGACTTGATCATGTTGTTCCTGTTAAAAGCCTCCACTGACACCCCATTTACCCAACATTCAACAATTTCAACATGGCATTCCAGACCTTTGTAATCTGACACTGACTTGGTACACAAATTTCATCTTCTGCCATCCTTTTGGAAGACACCATTATTCATACACACACAAACACACAAAAATAAATAAATAAATAAATAAAATAAATTTAAAAAAGACAAAAACAAAAACATTATGTATCTCTTAAGTCATCAGACCCTTTCAAGTCCCTATGGGTCTTTGGTCTTATAAGGTTCAGATTAAATCTATTTGGCTACTCTCCACAGAATCAACAATGCAGAAATGATTGCTCCACATTCCTGAATGGAACACCTTCTGAATGATACTATATCATAAATATTTGGTATCATATTAACAGTACTGATAGTATTCTACATCAGAATATTTGGCTCCATGAATACTTGTAAACATGGAGCATTTTTCTTAGGCATCTATTTTATACTGTGTATTGTGTGTGTGCACACACATGTGTTTTTGTGTGCTCATGCATGCACATACATGTATAAGTGTGTGTGTGGGGTAGGTGGGTAGATTAAGACAGGGTACAGTTAAGGGATGCTTCTTAGATCATATGTAAATGGTGTATAATAGCATCATACATTTGTATTAGCTATTTTTTTTAAATGAAAGAAACAGTTAAACTCCCTGTTACCTGGAAAATAAGCATTTTCCAGGGGAATGAAAGACATAGGAATTTGATATTTTAAATACTGTCTCAGCAAAAACGTGGTAACATCCAAGAGAAAAGTTCCTCTTACACAATTGACAAAACAAAGGAGAGAGTATACATATTTATACATTTTCAAAGAAATTAATTACTTGGGAAAGAGCACAGTTGTATTAAGTGAATGTTAATTTTATGAGTACATTTTTTTTCTGAGCAGTTCATCCCTGCTTCTGTTTATCCACTTACTGTATGTTCTGTCAGTGCAGAAAAATACAAACCAAGTGCCAGAGAGATGCCTGAGAGCATGTGAGAGTGAGAACACATGGGAGCAGGAACTGAATTTGGACATGATACTGGAGCTACTACAAAATCTGTATTGGCCTACAAAGCCCTTTTAACATTTTATGCTTGTGGGTATGTCTTGCTGCATATATCCTAGAAAATACCTATTCCACAGAGGAACTTTCACCTCATTAACCCTGACAGGTGCTGCTTTCCTGGTGTCCCCTGGAAACCTTTTGTTACCACTTACCCCTATGTTTACATGGATATAGACTCAATCCTTTACTCCAGGGCAGCAAGCACTTCTAGAGGCTATGAAAACAGACAGGAAAATTGGATTCAAGGTAACTTAAAGTAATCAGTGTTTGTCCTAGAGCACTGATAATTAGAGGAGGGATAAAAATTATTAGTAGAGTTTGTAAGATTTTAGCCAAATCTCTTCTTCACACCTACCCCTTCACACCACTGCCAGCCCCAGTAGCAAGCATGCAATGCACCAGAGGCAGTCAGCAGGGGTGAATAAATCTGGAGAACAAAGGTCAAGGACAGGCAGGACACAACTGCCCTCTACTCCTTTAACCCTGTAAAACCATATGTGATTTTTTTTTTTTTTTTTAATGTGAGCTGTTGTATATTGATCTGCTTGTCTCTGGTGCTAACACTGCTAGTTAAAACCATGAAGATAAAAATGAATATATATTGACTATCCACAACATCTTTGAACCATTCTATGGATTTTCTCACTTATTATCTTATTTAAACCTCACAATAGGTTCATATTATCAACATTTTGTCTTTTAAGGAAACAAAGGATTCTTTGAGTGAGCCAGACACAATTTTAGAAAAATGGATTGACCTTAGTATTCAGCTCAATGATAACTGTCAAGCCACAACTGATAATCATATCTTATCCCTTACTACAAAATTAAAGGATAAAATTAAGGATGAGGCTGGATTCTGATCTGCAGGGTGTTTTGCCATTTACCTTGCTGTGAGCTATTCAAGGAACAAGTTGGCAGGAATGCAGTGGCTTTTAGTACACAAGAAACTCTCTTTAGTGAGCTAAATTTAAGATACCAGATAAATTACATGTTCCCTGCTCTCAATGGTCACAGGAATTCTAACAAAGCCTTAGTTCTAAAGGGAGGATTATCCCAGGGTTTAGCCACCTCAGTCCTAAAAGACCCTATCTAGGATAAGACTATGCATTGGGGTAGAACTTGGTTCTAAAAGAACATCTTTCATGGTCAGTAAGAATTGGCAGTGGATTACTTTTATTCCAGAGGCCAACTCTGGGAAGAGGAAATCTAATCACTTATTTGAGAATTCTCTATCATTTTGCTTTTGAGACAATTTAGATCTGCCTGAAAAATAAATATCTGGAAAGATCATTTAATGGTTCTAATCTAAATAATCACTAACATAAGGTTAATTTATTAAAATGTAATAAATAGTTGAAAGGCATCTTTATATTATGACTCTTATGAATTTTGAAGTGATCTTGAGCTGAGAGCTCACTGTTTACATGGAGGTATCAGGCATCTACTCATAATGAATTCTGTTATGTGATATAGGTCAAAGGAAAATCTTGGTAGTTTATTAATGGGCTTATGTACTCATTCAGCAATGCTGTCTGAGACCGTCCTGGTCCAATGTAGTTAAACAGCAGTAAATAAGGCCTCGTTGTCACTAAGCATACATTATAGTGGAAGGAAAAAAATAATAAGAGGATGCAAGTATATTTTTTTATGTGCAATAAAAGAAACAAAAGAGAGGGTGGGAGGATACAAAAGGATGATGATGCTTCAGGGGCAGCACAGTGCTAAGTGGTGGGAAGGTGATCACCTGCACAGAGTCCAAGAGTGGGTGGAAAATGCAGCATTACAGGTACAGAAAAGAATAAGAGACTATGTTTTAAGGCAGGCAGGGGAAATATTAGCATGGCTGAGGAACAAGTGGGGTTTGAGCAAAAAGAATAAAATAGAAAATGGAGTCTATGTGCCTGAAGTAGAAGATATAGCCAATTAATATAGGGCTTCATAGACCATAATAAATTGTTCAAAAGCATTAGAGATGCTTTTGGAAGTGGATATGTATATTTCAGGGAGGAGGGGTTTTGCTCCTGAATTTTGCAAAAGTTAGCCAGATAGTATACAAAAGATGGAATTAATTGAGTAGAGCAGTTTTCAAGTGACAAAATTGCTGAAGTAATATTTCAAAACATTAGAAAAAGAATATTTCGATAAGAAGTGAATACGTTTTCTTATTTTCAACACATTTAATGTCTACTTTCCTAAAATAGAAAGTGTTATACAAGAAGGATTGGCTCAGCTGTGCTTTGAAGTCTAGATTTGTGAGAAGGGAGAGAGTTAGGCAGAAGGAATATCATGAACATGATCCCACATAGCTAGCCTTAGATAATCCATATTTCCATTACAGTCTTTGCCCAATAATTACTGGGACCTCCTTTCTCTTTAAATGTGTTCAGGATTGGACAATGAATTACATGGTCAGCCTTAATTACAAGGAGAGGCAAGCAGAGGTACTTGTGATATGATGTGAAAATCAGAGCAATTCAGGACACTCCTATATTTTAAAAATTCTCAAAACTGAGTTGAAATCTAGAACTTCTTAAATTCTACATATTGTTTTTTTTTTTCTTCAAGTCCCACAGAGCTTTAGTGTCTCTTCATTAGAAGATCCTATTAAATATACAATAAATAAACACATCTTTAAGCAAAAACATGGCCTATCATTTGTTTTCTGGGTCAAATGGTGTTTTATCATTTGCTACCATCCTAGACTCTTTCATTATGATGAATTCTACTTGGCTAATTAGGCTAGTTAACTGTCATTGCCATGATCAAAATACCTTACAAAAACAACTTAGAGGGGAAAAGGTTTATTTGGGTTCATGATCTCAGAGGTTTGATCCATGGTTAGCCAGTTCCATTGCTTTTTCCCAAGATGAGGCACAGCATCACTGTGAAAGGTCAATGGGATGGAAGCTACTTAGCTTATGGTGACCAGAAAGCAGGGAAAGAGAGAGAGAGAGAGAGAGAGAGAGAGAGAGAGAGAGAGAGAGAGAGAGAGAGAATCCTTCAAGGTAAGTCCCCATTTACCCACCTCTCCAGCCATTCCCCACCTGTCTGTAGTTGCCACCCAGTTAGTCCATTCAAACTAAAATGGACTGATTTGGATACAGCGCTCCTAATTTAACCTCTCACATATGAATACTTCTCTATTAATGAAGGAGTTTTTTGAGGGCTACATCAAATCAAAACCATAACTCTAATATTCCTCTTCAAAACTATCTTCAATTTTTTAAGTATTAAAAAAATTGAAAATAAATAAACCATCACCCTATTGATTTAATAATCATCCTA
Source organism: Tamias sibiricus (assembly GCA_025594165.1). NCBI lineage: Eukaryota > Metazoa > Chordata > Mammalia > Rodentia > Sciuridae > Tamias > Tamias sibiricus. The sequence continues at coordinate 57,876,728 of CM046666.1, forward strand.
TTGGTTCTGGATGAAAATTGCAAAAATACTAGCTAAGACAGTATGTCCCAAACTTAGCTCCTCTTTAACTTGTGTTCAACAGAGATCTTACACATATTGCTGAAAGCTTATAAGTAAATATCATTACCATTATGAAATTAGGTATTAATTTTTTTATTAAAAAGAACTAGTCAAATATAGTCCATCATTAAAATGTCCTATACCTACTTGTCATGAACATCTCTTTCCAAATTCTTTCTCTTGAAAATTTTTGAGCATTTTATTGACATTCACATCAAGCCCCCTGATAAAATTACCTTGTCTTAATTTAGAACCTTCTTCCAATTCAACAGTAATTAATTAAATCCACATTTTGCAAGTTCAACTAGCTAAGCATCCTCCCAATTGTCAATAAATTCCTTTAGGCTATAATGAGAGGCAAATATTTATCATTGATTCTGGACACTGGAGAATGTTCTTTCACAGCTTTCTTCCCATGTTCTTTTCCTGGCTCTGTTATCATTGTCCAAAGATGAATGACACCCTTCCAGAAGAAACACAGAGCACTATGAAGGAGTGAAATGACAATAGCATATTCATAAAGCATTGGATATTCAAAAAAATGTCTAAGAGAAATGCTTTGGATGAAAAAGTTTGGATCCAAAACCAACTGGAATGAACAGATTTGATTTACTAATATCTATCAAAGTAACTCAAACATTTTAAATATATAGTAATTATAATTAATTTTGGAACAGAATTATAGGTACAAACTAATATTAGTTTAATTATTTTGTACACTGTACTACAAGAAGTAAAATATGTTTTCATTTTTTTTTTTGTTTTCAATATATTAAAATTCCAAACCTGAATGAAGGAGACATAAAAAAAATTGTGAATGTTGTCTGAAAGTCGTGAGTAAAATAAAAGTCTTTAACGACAATTTAAATTAGGGAATTTTAAAGAGTGTAAGCAATTGAAAGTATTTTAGTCATCCATATTGTAATCATACTTCATTGAGAATATTTTATCCATAATACTGAGCCTCTATTTCTTATACTCCTGAACAATTCCAGTCAAAAATCTCTACTAGATATTCAATTCATCCTTGCAAAATGAGATTTTTTGTGGTCATATGACCAATTTTCTGTATTAAAAATACACCATTTCTTCTGTATTTTATGAATAAAACCATGGGGCCAAACAGGCCAAATTTGATGGGATTTATTCCCAGTATGGAAACTGACTTCTTTTTTCATTTGTATTTTTTGAGGTCATGATTTAAACCAAAATATACAAATAGAAGTTCCTGACATTGATTTGGCCTTCCTTTCTGACATCTTTTTAATGGATTTTTGTTTTCTGTGTGCCTGTCTTTTGCATGTACTTTCCAAATTCATGCTAAGAAATAAACTAGTCACTTTGGAAATAAAAGTAAATAAAAATTTTAATCCATCTGAAATACCTGCAACACTATGTGACAAATGGACACCTCTTTCTTTCTCTTGCTTTTCCAACCACCAACATTTACCTATAACTCATATGTAGCACTGTATGTTCATCTATGTATATCTTTATCATATATATAAATGAATGTACATATATATATATACATATATGTATGCACATATATTTTTAATTATCTAACAAGCTTTAAGATTAATCATATTTCTAAAATTTAGGGGTTTTACCTACATTTTCTCATTTAGTTTGTTTCTATCCTTTTTAACTTTATGCATTTATAAGTCGTCTAGAACTCTTTATTTCAAGTCCTGCCGACCTCCGCCCCAGAGCAGGAGACAGCAGGGACAGACCTGCCAACTCTGTCTGAGACCAGGTGGGCCAAGGGCAGTCCCGCTGACCTTCACCCTAGCACGATCAGCCCCAGGTCAGTCCAGCTGACCCCCCGCTGGTGTGTGACCAGGCTCCAGCCAAACCTGCTGACCTCTGCTCCAGAGCAGGAGACAGCAAGGACAGACCCACCAACTCTGCTTTGTATTCGGACGGGTCCAGGGCAGTCCTGCTGACCTTCACCACAGCATGGTTAGCCCCAGACCTCCGCAGGAACTAAGACTCAACCAGTTCGACCCACACAGACCAGTGTGGACACAGCCCCAGGTAGCATACTTTAAAGATCACTGGCAAATTTTGATTGTCTAACGCTAAGGGGAGGCACAGACAACCTGCATGAGTATTATAAGAATACAGGGAAGAAACTGTAATAACTCAGATCTACACTGCAAGAAAGTAAGGTAAACAGACAACATGAAAAAACAAGGGAGGAAAATACCCAAAACAAACCAGGATTCTACAATAACAGAACTCATGCTCAGCCAAGTTGATGAAACGTCAGAGAAGGAGTTCAAAAGGTTCATAATTAAAATGATCTGTGAATCAAAGAATGACCTAAATGAGCAAATACAGGCAAAAATTGACCACTACAACAAAGATATAAGAGAGCAAATACAGGTAGCAAAAGATTACTTCAAAAAAGAGATAGAAACTCTGAAAAAAAATCAGTCAAAAATCCTTGAAATGAAGGAAACAATTAACCAAATAAAAAACACAATTGAAGGCATCACCAACAGACTAGATCAACTGGAAGAAAGAACTTCAGACAATGAAGACAAAGTATATAATCTTGAAAATAAAGTTAACCACACAATGAAGATAGTAAGAAACCATGAACAGAACATCCAAGAAATATGGGACAGTATCAAAAGACCAAATCTAAGAGTAATTGGGATAGAGGAAGGCACCAAGTTTCAAACCAAAGGAATGCACAACCTCTTCAATGAGATAATATCAGAAAATTTCCCAAGAATGAAGAATGAATTGGAAAATGAAATACAAGAGGCTTATAGGACACCAAATGTACAAAATTACAACAGATCTATGCCAAGACACATTATAATGAAAATGCCTAGCATACAGAACAAGGATAGAATTTTAAAGGCTGCAAAAGAGAGGAATCAGATCACATATAGGGGGAGACCAATTAGTATCACAGCAGATTTTTCAATTCAGACACTCAAAGCTAGGAGATCCTAAAACAACATATTCCAAGCTCTGAAGGAAAAGGGATGCCAACCAAGAATCTTATACCCAGCAAAATTAAGCTTTAGATTTGAGGATGAAATAAAAACCTTCCATGATAAACAAAATTTAAAAGAATTTACAAGTAGAAAGCCAGCACTACAGAACATCCTCGGCAAAATATTCCATGAAGAGGAAAAGAAAAACAATGATGAAATTCAACACAGAGAGGTATTACACTAAAGGAAAAAAAAAAAAAAAAAACAATCAGAAGAGCAACCATGTCAACTAAATACCAAAAATAAACAAAAATGGCTGGGAATACAAAACACATCTCAATAATAACTCTGAATGTTAATGGCCTAAACTCACTAATCAAAAGACATAGACTAGCAGATTGGATCAAAAAAAACAGACCCAACAATATGCTGCCTCCAAGAGACTCATCTCATAGGAAAAGACATCCATAGGCTGAGGGTAAAAGGTTGGGAGAAATCCTACCACTCACATGGACAGGAAATAAGCAGGGGTTTCCATCCTCATATCAAATAAAGTAGAGTTCAAGCTAAAGTCAATCAAAAGGGATAAAGAAGGACACTATATACTGCTCAAGGGAACCATACACCAACAAGTCTTAACAAGTATAAGTATATATGCCCCAAACAATGGAGCATCCATGTTCATCAAACAAACTCTCTTCAAGTTTAAGAGTCAAACTGACCTCAACACAATAATTCTGGGTGACTTTAACACACCCCTTTCACCACTGGATAGATCTTCCAAACAAAAGCTGAACAAAGAAACTATAGAACTTAAAAATACAATAAACAACTTAAACTTAACTTACTTATATAGAATATTTCATCCTTCAACAAGCGAATACACTTTCTTCTCAGCAGCACATGTATCCTTCTCTAAAATAGACCATATGGTATGACAGAAAACAACTCTTAGCAAATATAAAAAAGTAGGGATACTACCCTGCATCCTGTCAGACCATAATGGAATGAAATTAGAAATCAATGATAAAATAAAAAATAAAAGCCACTCCAACACCTGGAGACTAAATAATATGCTACTGAATGAAGAATGGGTTGCAGGTGACATCAAAGAAGAGATAAAAAAATTCTTAGAGGTGAATGAGAACACAGACACAACATATCAAAATCCCTGGGACACTATGAAGGCACTTCTAAGAGGAAAGTTCATTGCATTGAGTTCATTCCTCAAAATAATAAAAAGTCAACAAATAAATGACTTAAAACTACATCTTAAAGCTCTAGAAAAAGAAGAGCAATCCAACACCAAAAGTGGTAGAAGACAGGAAATAATTAAAATCACAGCTGAAATTAATGAAATTGAAACAAAAGGAACAATTGAAAAAATTGACAAAACAAAAAGTTGGTTCTTTGAAAAAATAAATAAAATTGACAGACCCATAGCCAGGCTAATAAAGAGAAGGAGAGAGATAACTCAAATTACTAACATATGTGATGAAAAAGGAAACATCACAACAAACACTATGGAAATACAGGAAATAATTAGAAATTATTTTGAAAACTTGTACTCCAACAAAATAGAAAACATGGAAGGCATCGACAAATTTCTAGAGTCTTATGATCTACCCAAACTTAAGCAGGATGATATACATAATTTGAACAGACCAATTTCAAGCGACAAAAGAGAAGACGCCATCAGAAGTCTACCAACCAAGAAAAGCCCAGGACCAGATGGATACACAGCCGAGTTCTACAAGACCTTCAAAGAAGAACTGATACCAATACTCTTGAATTTATTTCAGGAAACAGAAAGAGAGGGTGCACTTCCAAACTCATTCTATGAGGCCAATATCACCCCGATCCCCAAATCAGGCAAAGACACATCAAAAAAAGAAAACTTCAGGCCCATATCTTTAATGAAGATAGATGCAAAAATTCTCAATAAAATTCTGGCAAAACAGATACAGAAACATATAAAAAATATAATACACCATGATCAAGTGGGGTTCATTCCAGGGATGCAAGGATGGTTCAACATACGGAAATCAATAAATGTAATTCATCACATCAATAGACTCAAAGATAAGAACCATATCATTATCTCAATAGATGCAGCAAAAGCATTTGACAAAATACAGCACCCCTTCATGTTCAAAACACTTGGAAAACTAGAGATAACAGGAACATATCTCAATATCATAAAAGCTATATATGCTTATCACAAGGCCAACATTATTCTAAATGGAGAAAAATTGAAAGCAGTCCCTCTAAAAACTGGAACAAGACAGGGATGCCCTCTTTCACCACTTCTATTCAATATAGTAATTGAAATGCTGGCCAGAATAATAAGACAGACGAATGAAATTAAAGAGATACAGATAGGTAAAGTAGAACTCAAATTATCATTATTTGCTGACGATATGATTTTATACCTAGAAGACCCAAATAATTCCACCAGAAAACTTAGAACTCATAAATGAATTCAGCAAAGTAGCAGATACAAAATCAACACCCATAAATCTAAGGCATTTCTATATATCAGTGACAAATCCTCTGAAAGGGAAATGAGCAAAACTACCCCTTTTACAATATCATAAAAAAAAAAACTCAGTAATCAATTTAACCAAATATATGAAAGACTCTCTATAATGAAAACTACAGAACACTAAAGAAAGAAATTATGGAAGACCTTAGAAGATGGAAAAATCTACCCTGTTCTTGGATAGGCAGAACTAATACTGTCAAAATGGCCATAATACCAAAAGCACTATACAGATTTAATGTAATCCCAATAAAAATCCCAATGACATTCCTCATAGAAATAGAAAAAGCAGTCATGCAATTCATCTGGAAAAATAAGAGACCCAGAATAGCTAAAGCAATCCTTAGCTAGAGGAGTGAAGCAGGTGGCATCACTATACAAGACCTTAAATTATACTACAGAGCAATAGTAACAAAAACAGCATAGTATTGGAACCAAAATAGGCTGGTAAATCAATGGTACAGAACAGAGGACACAGAGACTAACACATATAACTTCAGTTATCTTATATTAGACAAAGGTGCCAAAAACGTACATTGGAGAAAAGATAGCCTCTTCAACAAACGGTGCTGGGAAAACTGGAAATCCATATGTAAGAAAATGAAATTAAACCTCTATCTCTCACCATGCACAAAATTCAACTCAAAGTGGATCAAGGATCTAGGAATTAGACCAGAGACACTACACCTAATAGAAGAAAAAGTAAGCTCTAATCTCCAACATGTTGGATTAGGCCACAAGTTCCTAAATAAGAATCCTATAGCACAAGAATAATATCAGTAATCAATACATGGGGTAGATTTAAATTACAAAGCTTCTTCTAAGCAAAAGAAATAATCAGTGAGGTGAATAGGAAGCCTACTAATTGGGAACAAATTTTTACCACATGTACATCAGAGCACTAATCTCTAGAATATATAAAGAACTCAAAAATCTTAACACCAAAAAAACAAATAACCCAATCAATAAATGGGCCAAGGAACTGAACAGACACTTCTCAGAAGATATACAATCAATCAACAAATACATGAAAAAATGTTCAACATCTCTGGCAATTAGAGAAATGCAAATCAAAACCACTCTAAGATTTCTTCTCACACCTGTCAGAATGGCAGCTAATAAGAACACAAACAACAATAAATGTTGGTGAGGATGTGGAGAAAAAGACACACTCATACATTGTTGGTGGGACTGCAAAATGGTGCAGCCAATATGGAAAGCAGTATGGAGATACCTTGGAAAACTTGGATTGAATCCACCTTATGACCCAGCTATCCCAGTCCTTGGTCTTTACCCAAAGGTCTTAAAAACAGCACACTACAGGGACACAGCCACATCAATGTTTATAGCAACACAATTCACGATAGCTAAACTGTGGAACCAACCCAGATGCCCTTCAGTAGATGAATGGATAAAGAACATGTGGTATATACACACAATGAAGTATTACTCAGCAATAAGAGAGAATAAAATCATGGCATTCACAGGTAAATTTATGGAGTTAGAGAATATAATGCTAAGTGAAGTTAGCCAATCCCAAAAAGCCAAATGCCAAATGTTTTCTCTGATATAAGGAGGCTGATAATTTTGGGGGTCAATAAAATATATTAATTTTAAACACTAAGAATAGTAGTGACATTTAAAAAGGGTTATTCTTTTAATTGGGGTGGGGAGCATAGGAGGATTAGAGGAACACTAGAATGGCCAATGGGGAAGGAAGGGAGGGAAGGAGGCAAAAGGGTCAAGAAAAAAAAAAAAAGATGATAGAATGAGATGGATATCATTACCTTAAGTGCATGTATAAAGTCACGAATGGTGTGAATATACTTTGTATACAACCAGAGATATGTAAAAATGTGCTCTACAAGTGTAATATGAAATTTAATACATTCTGCTGTCATGTCTAACAACTTAGAATAAAAAATAAATTTGGAAAAAAATAAAATTCTTTATTTCAATATAAAATAAATTATACATGAATTTGGATGCCCTTTATCCATTAATTTAAACAAAATAAGGCCACTAAACTTATAAATTAACCTAGAAAGTGACTACCTTCGTTCACATTGGGATAAATGTCTGGTCATTTCCACTACATCAAGTTCACCCAATCCAAAGGACCCAAATTAAAGCATTCTCAAGTATTTTCTGAAGTGCTTGTAGAAATGCAATCTTTTCTTTCTGCATTGGCAAACAAGCAAGTCCATGAAGAAATTTCTAATTAAAGTCACAAACTTACTAAAATTGACATTTATTGTGTTATTACTTAAATGTGGAAATTCTTCTACAAATGAACACATTGATCAAGTATCACCATCATGAGCAAAAATGTTCATATACTTAAATGTTCCTTCATTTACTGCAGACACATTGTTACTTTTGTGAATTCAAAGAATAACTCTTTTTAAATGTCACTACTATTCTTAGTATTTAAAATTACATATATTTTATTGACCCCCAAAATTATATCAATTTCAATAAACCAACTCAAATCAGATTACAAATTACTATCAAGAAAGTTTGATTAATATTAGAACATTCTGAATTTTAAAACTAGTTAAAAATTAACACTATGGAGGTTATTAAAAAAATTAAAACTAGAACTACCACGTGATCCAACAATCTCATTACTGGAAATGTTTCCAAAGGAAATTAAATCAGTATGTCAAATAAACACTGTTACTCACAAGGTCACTGCAGAACTATTCATAATAGCCAGGAAATGGAAGAATCTATGTGAAGAGATGAATACAATGTGGTACATATTCACAATGGAATACCACTCAGCCAGAAAAGAGGAATGAAATACTGTCATTTTTGGCAGCAAGGATAGACTGGAGATTATTAGGTTAACTGAAATATGTCAGGCATAGAAAGACAAGTACCATATGATTGTACACACATGTGGAAGCTAAAAAAGTTGATCTCATAGAATTTGAAAGGAGAATGGTGAGTACCAGAGACTAGGGAAGGAAGAGGGAGGGAGGGATGGGAAAACTGATCAGTGGGTACTGAGTTATATTTTGATAGAATTAAGAAATTATGGTATACTATTGCATAGTAGGGTGACCCTTGGTATAGTAATTTGCATACATTTCAAAAAGCTAAAAGAAAGATTTTTGAGTTTTCAACATGATAAAATGATAAATGTTAGAGAGACAGGCTTAACCTAATTTAAAAATTATACAATATATACATGCATGGAAACATTACATGGTTTCTTAACAAGTACAAATTTTTTTCATGTGTCAGTTAAAAATAAAATTAAATTGTATTTTTAAAACCACATGACTGTTAAATCATGGAAATTTATATATGTTGAAGAATTTTCCCTCCCCATAAAAGCACTGTTTATTTGATAAAAATATTTTACTAATAAAATAGGATATGTTCAGAGTTTATGATTAAAGATAAAAATAAAATTGAATTTGCATTTCCCTTATATTATGGTGGAAGTCAAAGGACATTAAATAAGAAATTTTCCCACTAAGCAAAGAAAAAATAAGATAAAAACAATAAAACTGAGCCCAATAAATAATAAAGTTGAGCACAAGTGTGTAGCTAAGGTATATATGTTATAATGGAAGTAAAATGCAAATAATAGAAAGAAGCTGATCATGGTGGCACATGCCTGTAATCCCTTGAGGCAGGAGAATCATAAATTTGAGATCAGTCTCTATAATTTATTTTTTGTTATTTTTTTTTAGCTGTGAAATACCTTTATTTTATTTATGTGGTGCTAAGGATCGAACCCAGGGCCTCACATACGTGATGCAGCTGCTCTACCAGTGAGCCATAGCCCCAGCCTAGTCTCTATAATTTAATGAGGTCAAAAAATAAAACAAAAAGGGCTGGGGCTGTGTCTCAGTGATAGAAGTCCCTGGGTACAATCTACTGTCCCCAAAATTTTAATTATATATAAATAGTATAATATGGTGTGTGTATATATATATATATATATAGAGAGAGAGAGAGAGAGAGAGAGAGAGAGAGAGAGAATTATTAATTATCACTACAATAAATGACGAAAAATTTATAGGATTAGTGACCTTTTTGTTCACCATTATCTAACTACTGTGTAGCATGGTTTATGTTATAAACTAATACTTTAAAATATTTTTAAATACATAAATTATTTGACCTAATAACTCCACACAGAACATTTACATGGCAAACAAGTTGTAAATGGATGCATTCTACTTTGGAAGTCTTTTTGCATGTTGAGGAAATAGATATTGGGGATCCATCCTACTGCTTCATGCATGCTAGTTAAGCACTCTACCACTAAGCTACATCCCCAACTCTTCTTTTTTTCATTTGGAGACAGGGTCATACTAAGGTGCCCAGACTGGCCTTAAACTTCTGATGGTCTTGTCTCAGACTGTAGCCACTGTGCCTTGCTTGAAATTCCAGTTTGATAACAACAGAAACTTAAAATTAAGAATTAAAATAGGGAATACAACCTATGCTATCTTTTAAAAGTGGCAGAGCTTGTGGATCTAAATCTACATTATGAGACATCTAACTCTGACACAAAATCAAATTGTAGAGTAAAGCAAATAAATAGGAATAAAACTTTCTATATGTAACAATGTAACTGACATTTAATTTTTTATAGCAAAAAAAGAAAATAACAAAAAAAAAAAATATCTAGACCTATGTTCTGTTTTGTTTTTGGTACTAGGGATAGAATCCAGGGCATTTTACCATTGAGCTATATCCCCATCCCTTTTTAATATTTTTTATTTTTTATTTTGAGACAAGTTCTCCCTAAGTTGCTTAGGGCATCACCAAGTTGTTGAGGCTGGCTTTGAACTTGTACTACTCCTGTGTCAGCCTCTTTAGCCACTGGGACTACAGGCATGTGCCATAGTGCCCAGCTAGACATGTAAATGTACATGTACGGGTTTTTGATTTGCCAAACTGCAGGTCAAGACCTATTACGGCTAAGTTCCATCAATATGCTGAATTTCAATTGACATTCTAAAAAGTGAAACAGAATGAAATGCAGTAGGATAAATAATATCAAAGAGCATTCCATATATTAAGGTTAAATATTGTTTGATAAAACCTTTGTTTCAATTGTATGCTATTGTTTTAGTTTCCTATTGCCTTTGTAACACATTAGCACATATAGTGTCTTAGAACAACACAAATTCATTCTCTTCAAGTTTTGAGGTCAGCAGTCTACAATCAACAGGTATGCAGTACTGAGTTCCTGTGCAAGGATATCAGTGTTCTTGCTTTTCTCAGTTTCTAGAGGCCACAGGAATTCCTTGGCTCTGTGGACCCTTCCTCCATTTCCAAAGCCCAGCTCCCTGACCCACTGTTTATATCCTACATATCCTGAGTTCGTGAATGAAACCTCTGTATAGTGAATGGTTTTAGGTGAAGGAAATTGAGTAAACTCAATTATCCTCATGTAGTTCTCCCCTGAAGCAGGCTATAGAACCTTGGAAGGTCACTCTCTGACCTGTGCCCTTCTTTCTTCCCTGAAGACCTTCATGTGACAGGTGTCCTATGCTTTACCCATAAAAAAGTCCCACTTAGGGACTCCAACAATAATCTAAATAAACAAGCCTTACAACCCCCAGGTTATTACCACTAGATCATACCTTTTTCCTTTAAACATATTTCTGCACTACTGTCCATAAAATTATAGTTTTCCTGGATCTTTAGGACATATTTAAAAGTTTGTTGACATTACAAACTTTTTTCTTTCGGCTGTTAGAGTCTTATCCATGAACTAAATGGTGGAAATCTTAATTTATGAACTTACCCATGAACCTAGCAATGGGTGAGGAAGATAATACTGGAGATTGGTCACCTTTCTTCACAACGTCAATTTAAGTGATTACGGAAATGTAAAAGCAGACGAGCAACTCAAGATCAAAGACCTTAAAGAACATGTAAATTAGGTTGTAGTCCAATTAGTGAAGTTAATAATGGGTCAGTAATCTCTGGTTTAAAAAACATCAATATACCCAGAATTTCACCAGAGTAAATAACACACTATAGGATCGTCTATGAATTGTCATTAAGGAATTATATTTAATAATTATACAAATTATATCGTGTAATTCCTTATATTTACATTATAAGTTGATGATCTAACATACAAGGTGTTATAATCATTTGTGTTTTTAAATATTGGGGCTCTTACTGTGATATTGTGTTGAAAACACTGAATGTATTAGAAAAATGAAACTATTTTTCATTATAATAGATATTTATGAGAACAGTAGTATAAAAGTGCTAATTTTAAACTACACAGGTTGAAAACAAAAACAGAAAACCAAGACTTGCAAGAACAACAGCAAAGGAAGCTTCAGTGATAGTAGTATGGACCATTCCTAAATAAGATTAAATTCTTGATGGCATTCACTTCAGAATGTTAACACAAGTCATTCAAAGATGTGGCTGGTTTTATTCCTTGAATATCCAATAGGAGTGAAAATTTTACCAAGAGTGTCTGTGCAAATATTAGTGACACATACACTAGATGAACTAATGACACCAAGGCAAAAAAACCTCAGGGGTAAAAGTTGTGGGCTTTTGGTTTCTGTTTACTTTTTTGTGCTCAATAATGACACATCTAGTTCATGTTTAGGTTGAAGAAATGTGAATGACTTTGCAGGGCATTTACTGAAAAAAGGTTATCTGATAAATTATTGAAAAGAAGAATGTGAACTTATAATTTGATCAAAGGGGAAATTAAATTTTAGCATGTTAAGACACTGTACTCATTTTAGATAAATCATAGAAGGTGTGATGCTCCCTGATTTCTGCAAGGCTTTTACTGAATAGTTGGAATACTTCCTTTGGGTAACCTGTAAGTAAAGGTTGTTGAAACCATTTACTTTTGCCATTTTAAGCATCTTTTATGGACATCAAGAAGCATACTCATCATCATGATTTTTTTCTAAAGTGAGGCACAGGTATTTGGTATTTCCTTCATGTATCTCCAGAATTTTTTATTATTGAAAATGAATCATGTGTGAAGTAAGATGATAATACTGATATCAATACTTTTCTTGGAATATTGCTATTACTAGAAATTTTGAATAAAATAATAATCATGTTTTTTTTTTTCTCAATTATATACTTGTTAGTCAGCTGGGGTCTGGGGTTGTGGCTCAGAGGTAAAGTGCTCATGTGGCATGTGTGAGGCAGTGGGTTCGATCTCAGCACGACATAAAATAAAATAAAGATATTGTTAGTCAGCTGGTATTGGAAAACTTTTCTGATAAAAATGTATTCTCAAATTTATTTATTAAATATAATACCTATCTTATTACCCATTTCTACTACCTATAATAACTATCATAAAACAGTAATTATAAAATCATTTAATTTTCTTTTACATAAACATCTTGTTCAATTTGTTAACACATCCCTTTAAAGGTAAATAATATAAATATTTCAATTGTTAATTAAGCAACTTAAAATATATTATTTTAAAATTTCAATGAGTCAATAAAAATTACAAGATATGTAATATAAATGGATATTATCATAGAAATCTTATCTGATGTATGCTCTTTTTCTATAATTACACATTAGTCATGGATGTTTAGGTAATATTTTTATAATTTAATTTTCTTATTTTAATTATTTTCTCTTAAGTATGAGATCTACAAAATAATTTTTAAAATAGTAGTTCATGCAAGTTGGAAAACTGAAACAATTTTTCATAATCCATTTAATGAATTCTGAGAATTTAATATATTTGCTTCTCTTTACCATCTATTTATGTGGAAATTTTTTCATAGTTAAAACAACATACACAAAATCTTATAGTTTTTCTGTCTAGCTAAATTGCACATATTTTCCAAACTAGTTATTCTGTGTATGCAGGCATACACAGTCCTTGTCTGTCTTAACCCTGTCTCCAAGGGTTAGGTTCCTCCAAATATTTGTGAAATTACTACTTTTAATTTATCAAATGCACTAATACATAAAGACAACAACAACAATGAAACAAAATTACATAAAAGAAATGTCTTGGTCCAGAAGTAATAAAATAAAATTAAAATTAATGGGATAGAGTACTTGAATTTTATATTAGTTGACTAGTCTTTTTCATCATATCATTGAAAAATAGTCTTTGGATGTTAGATTTTAGTTACTTTGATGATATGAAGGACAGTAAACTACTTTAAAATTCTTCTCTGGAGAAAATTTTTCCAAATATTCTCAGTGAATAAAAATAATTAGGGATTTTGGCAGGTTTGTGGAGCTATTATTTATATTTTATTAGTATCAATTATTTATAATTTAACATTAATTGTATTAGTCCTATTCCATTCTCTGACTCCTCCATAACAAAATTAAATTCGAATTTCTTATGTAACTATCACAGTAGATATAAGTCACAGCACTGGTTTAAAATAATTCAACAATTTAAAAAGGCACAACTTACTACTCAGCAAAGAATTATTGAATGAATCCTTGCCTAATCTCTTCCATTTATAACAATATGTCAATTATTAAATATTATTTGTCATTAGTAAAATATATATTTAAAATACACTTGTTATTTGTGGAATGTATACCTAATTATTTGAAAATACCATTTCTGTATTTTTCCTTTAATTAACATTGCCAGAATAACTATAAACTCTAGAAAAAGTACAGTTACTTCCAAATCAGTTAATAAAACCCATACCAATGTAGATGTATTTTCTGTTGTACAAAAAATACATTTACTCGTTGATATCTAATTCATTTTAGTTAAACTAAAATACTTGAGAGTAGAAAAATTTTCAACTTCATGATTGAGAATTGTGGCTTTTCCCTTTAATTTAAACAAAGGCAAAACACAGTCATTGTTGAAGTTCTCTTAAGGGAGTAAAACCCTGATTACAATTTTTTAATGTTCTTAGCATATAAATCTGACATTAATGGTCATTAATCTTATTACTAAGTGGTTTTGCCATTCACTTCTCTTTCTAATCAACAAAGTAATATTTGCAAAAGAACTAATTCAGAGAATCAGTTACATACGTAAAAACTGTCATGTATAGACATTATTATAATTAATGTGTCATTTTTATTACTATTTCTACTACTACTCTCATCATTTTGAAGTCACCACAATATTCTCTAATTTATAAAAAGGAAAATATTAAAGTTAATTTTTACTGTAAGAAAATAAAATTAATCACTCAATGTGTTTTAACAGTATGAAGGATTAGATCTTTTGAAGAGTTATCTTCTAAAATATGAATTACCCTTGTTGAAATTACAAGAAAACATAATGTTCAATAATTTATGGGCAATAATTTATATTTAGAAGAAATTAAAATATTTAAGAAACCAAAATAAAATTCAACTGAATATTAAAGACATTTTAGAAATAAGCTATTGCAAGTGAGTTTGGAGAAAAGGTACATGTAGGAACCAATCTTTATATCTTGACACTGTCAATAAAAAATATAAAAATCTATGTAATTATAAAGTTGTAAGTGAAAAATATATGAAAACAAACAACTATAAATATGGAATAAAAGATAAATACTTACAAAGTCTATTTTGAAATCACAAAATAGAACTTTTAGAAATGATAAAACAGATGAAATTTAAAATTGAATAGATGATAAACAGTTTAAGAGATTGTAGACATTGAAGAAATTACCTCAAATGCAAAACAGAGATAAAAGGAGATGAAAAGCATGAAAAGGGCATCAAGAGAAATGGATTATAGGATAAGAATTTCTGGTACATAACCTCTACAGGAGAAAACAGAAGGGGAAAAAGAAATATTCTAACAACTAAGAATCTAGAAGATATGATTTGGGAATAAGAATATATCACATTTAGAAGAAATAAAAGAAATAGTCCCTGCATACACAGGAGCACAACTGTAGGAGAATGGTTGATTACATATGCAGGGAGTAAAGTCAGACTGATGGACATTTTAAAGACAGCAATGTAAGGCAAAATAAATGTAATGACAACACTGAAAATCCAAGAGTAAATAACTGCCAATTAAAATTATGAAAACTAATTATCTTTCAAATAACTTCCCAAAGAAATTGCTAAGAAATATATTTCAGGAAGGAAGAAATGATCTCAAAATGAAGAGCACGGATGCAAGGAGAAATGAGCAAACAAATCTGTACACATCAGTATGTGATTGGATTTCATCAAACACCAAAAGTGTCTACAAAATAACAATACCAATAACAATAATACAAAGAATATGATTAGAATGTGCAGAGAGGATGGGTGAAGAAAGAATGCAATCTAAAATACTGGAACTCATAACATTTAGATTCAGCCACTATTGAAATGTTCTTAATTCCTTCTTTTGCTTGTGGGTAGATTTAAAATATTTCTCAAAACGTGGGCCAATTAAACATTTAATGGTAAATATATTTTGAATAACAAAGCATTCAAGTAATTTAAAAAAAGACAAATCAGAAAAAAGAAAATCTAAGGAAGCAAGATAAATCATGCTATCTAAGATTGAAGGTACAAACATCAAAACATATAATAAAAAAAGTCTCAAAACATAACGCAGGAGTTATCGGATTTAAGATTTTAAAAATCCACCTTTGTGCTATTTACAAGAAACTCCTAAATCACAAGAATATAGTAATATTGCAAGTAAAAAATGGATAAAGTTATGATAGGCAGTATTAATTAAAATGAAACACAGGTATATCTGTATAAGGGTAAGACAAAATAGGCATTTCTTCTTGATCAGGTTGTCTACTTTCCTAAGGTCACCACAGCAATGGGGGTTAGGAAGTCTCCTCAAGTAAGAAAGCTACAACCATAAATCCTTCCCAGTCCCCTTTCAGTTTTTCAACAATTAATTCTTTCAAGCTTCTGCTTTCTGTTAGAATACTTATAGCACTTTAAATAATTTAAAAAATATTTTCTTTATAATTGATATTTGTTGGAGGACCCCTTTACTCTGCAACCATTATTCAAAATACTCCAGAGAGATTAATTTCTGTTCATGGCCCTTTCATATTTTGATATTTTTATGATATGGTACATAAATTTTACCTGTTTAAAAAAATGCTTGAATTTGCTTCTCAGTCTAACCCATCAAATATAAAATATAGAAGCCACCGATCACACTTTCTTCTTAATTTGCATGTAAATCTAATTTGTTGAATTATCACCTCTCAAACATAGAAAATGAAGCTTAAAAGTATAATTAACGTTTTGAAGAAAACCTTTAAAACATACGACTATGTTAATAAGGAGCAAGTGCATAGGACACCTCTGCTCTTTAGGGAATATCAACTACAATTCCCCACAAGAAGTTCAGTGGCTGAAAAATGGATGTACAGACAACAGCGAAGCTTTTATGTCAAACCTTCAACACTACAAGTTTAAAAAAAACAAATGATTCGTCTTATGCTTTCATATTTATGTCATAGTTTTAAAGGCATATGGGATAATGGAGAAAAAAATAAAACTAGCATACAAATGCTGTGCTATCTCTATCTACTATACAATGACATAATCTAGTGTAGAGAATCTACAAAGGTTAAAAAAATACCAAGCATAAATTAATTCCAGATTTCTTATATTAAAAAATGCAAAGCATTGATTGCATGGAGACGTGGAGCTCCTCATATGAAAAAGAAAAAAGACCACATTTTGATAGAAATTTCACACAATTTTACTATTTGTTCCCTACAAAAGTTTGTTTTCTTTTTCTTCTTCTTTTTTTTTTTTTTTTTGGTACTGGGGATTGAACTCAGGGACACTTGACCACTGAACCACATCCCCAGCCCTATTTGTATTTTTTTAGAGAAAGGGCCTCACTGAGTTGCTTAGTGGCTTGCTTTTGCTGAGGCTGGCTTTGAACTCTCAGTCCTCCTGCCTCAGCCTCCTGAGCCACTGGGATTACAGGCATGTGCCACCATGCCCAGCCTACAAAAGTTTTCTTTAAAGCAAAATAATGCTTACATTCAGGGTCACTTAAAACCAATAAAATATGTATTTGCAGCTGGGTATAACCTGCCTAAGCAAAATATTTAAAAAATGCTTTAGATTTTGCAAAACTAACAAGACTCCTTTTTCATAGTCATGTGATTTTGAGAAACTTGCATACTTTATACTGATTTCCTTATTGCAAATGAGGATGGCAACAGTAGTTACCTCAGTGGAATTTTTGTGAGAAACAAAACATGTGGGTAGCATTTAGAATAAGCTCAATAGCGTTTCATTTCAAGTCTATACATTTTAAGTATAATCAACTTAGGAAGTGAATTTCTAAGCGGTTCATAACTACTGATTTTGGAGATGCAGTCATCAAAATGTTGATCCCCTGAAATTGAGACTGCTAAGATTGACACTATATTTGATGCGATATTTTGTTGAAAACTCCTTTCCTTCAGATTCAGAAAATGCACATATTACATGAAATCACATCAGTGATTGATACAAAACAAAGCATAAAGTTTCTAAATGACAATAGTTTATCACACACAACATTAATTTGAAAATATATATTTCCCAATTTAAGAGAGTGGATTGCCACTCTGGACTATCAGATTCTTTGTTGCAGAAGAGAGGACTCTTTTGATGGCATGATAGTGGGTGAAGAACACAAGCTCTGCAGTTAATTACATCTGATTCTAAGTCACAGTTCTGCCATGTGGTTGTTTTACATTGACATTTGACAAATTGTTAATTCTTTGAAATTCTTAAATTCTTCATCTGTGCCACTGAGTAATGTTACCCACACTCACCCTTCTTCTAAGAGTTAAAGGATGCCTTACATGATTATGTTAGTGCAGCTTCTGGAACACACTAAACATTAAAAATGGTAGTATTACAGTTGCTGTCATCCTTGTTATTTTCAACTTGGAACATCAGATAATGATGGTAGAACTCTGTAATAAAATTGCAGACTTAACATTCTCTAACAGTCATTGACATCCATCACTCCAATCCTGAATAAGGAGTCTGTTTTTCTTAACCCACACATTAAATACAGCTTCCTGTCTGATGCTAATTGCTATAGAACATACAAGTTTGAAGTATCTACCTCATCCTACAGAAGCTTATAGCTTTGCTTTCAAAATTATATGAAATAATTGAGAAGAAGCAGTAATTGTAAGAAGAAAAGTGTTATGTGACACTGTGTCTAGGTTATAAAAATTATAGGTATGTATAGGTGATAATTTTTTTTTTTTTTTAAAGTGAATAGAATGTTGTTCAAGACTTAATTGAGACATAACCACAGAGGACTGGAGAGGTGCAGAGTGGGACCAAGGGGAAGGGTCAAAAACCAAGAGGTTGCATGCTATTGTTAGATATACAACAACTTCGAAAAAAACAAACAAAACAAAACAAAGCAAAAAAGAAACAAGAGGCCCCAGTTCATAAACTGCAAATGTCTTTCTAGCTTCTTTCTTTTTATATATTTCTTCTTCAAACGTGGTGGTGCTGATAAATTGTATCACTGTGCATTAAAATAAAAGGTAAGGCTTTGTAAATTAAGAAAGATAAGGATTATTAACTTTCTTTTTTTTTTTTTTTTTGGTACCGGGGATTGAACTCAGCGGCACTAGACCACTGGGCCACATCCCCAGCCCTTTTTTGTATTTTTATTAGAGACAGGGTCTCACTGAGTTGCTAAGTGCCTCGCCATTGCTGAGGCTGGCTTTGAACTCGTGATCCTCCTGACTCAGCCTCCCAAAGTGCTGGGATTACAGGCGTGCGCCACCGTGCCGGGCTGGATTATTAACTTTCTATGTAATTAATGTTCTATCAAATTAAACCAACCCTAGACCTCTTTGAAAAGAAGTAAGCCAAGTTTTCTTGAAAATGAAAGCAATGTTTCTAACATAGTTGATTTTGAACCTTATGCAAAGTGAAAATGTTTTGTGAAATAAGTTACCAGAAAGTGATATTTAAAATTTAATTGATAACTGTAAAACAACAAATCACATAGGGAGATATGACAAAGACCAAAGATAACCAATCATTTTTACTAGTTATCTTTATAAAATATCTACACATGAGTTTTTGTCAAGTTGTTAATTACCCGGCACATTTTCAAAATGCTGGCTTTAAAACAAACAAACAAACAAACAAACAAACAACAACAACAAAAAAAAAAAAACAAAGAGAAATGCATTAGCAAAGAAAATTGAGGTCTCAATACCCAACTTCTCTTATTCCAAAAATGAATACATCTGTCCTTCTGAGTCTCCCTGCAAGGTGTTGCAGATTTTTCTTTTCATTGTTAGATATATAACACAGGTCTTCTCTGTGTGATTTCTCACCAGGGGCTCATTATTAAATAATAAACAGGCATATAATGACAGTAACATTTTGATAAATTACACATCCTAAAAATATACAATCAGGCTGGTGTGAAGAAAATTATTAGAATTGATTTAGAGAGGATTCTGCCATCTGTTCTGAATCATGAGTACTGAACTCGAGGAGCACCTAGAATGCAGAATGAATTGGGCAGAATCCGGCTCTATCATTCTTTCTGTAATGTTGACAAAACCTGTCACAAAAAATTAAGTCACACTATTTATAAGCATGAACATTATACTAAGAATCACCAGCACAATGTAATGACACAATGCTCATGAAAATAAAAATGTAAAAAATTTTGAAGCTTGCTTACCTTTAAACAATGATAAACATTTAACACAAATAGAGGGAATGCATTTTTCACTAATGATTGGAGATAAGCAAAATCAATGTATTTCCACTCTCATTAAAACTGCATTAAAATTTTTATATAAATAACAATATTTTAAAGTAATTAAATTTCTCAGCCAGCTTCCCCAATCTTCTATTTCTTACACTATCATGCTATGTTAAAGCAGATGAGGTAATTGATGAGTTTACTTTAACAGTAAAATCCATTCAGACCCATAAGAAAAGATGCTGGTGGTGAGGTGAAATAGTTAGTTATTTACTACTAATGTTTATGCACTATAGAAAAATATTGGACCATTTTTACTGCGTTAATGATCTGTACATCACAGAGCTACGTCTGATCAATCCAGTGGTATATATGAAGTGGTCCCTGACTTTCAGGGAAAAAAAGGGACATGGAAATAATACAATCATCTATTTACATAAATACAAGGACACATATTTGAGACCTACCTATATTGTACATATACTACTAAAGAAAGAAAATACTGAACTCAAACCATAGAACATTGCCTTCTTATCCCTCAGAATTTTTATTTTGAATTACTCACGGAGCCCATTTGGACTTATTTAGGCAGATTTAAAAATTATAATCTCATGTATATGTAAAAATGAATGTTAGTAACATAAATGGATTCAGGTATTCCTAATACATCAGTCAGCTTTTGTTCAAAGTCAGTGGCATAAAACAATAATCACTTATTGCCCAGGGGTTGTAATCACTTACTGGGTGGTTGGCCACATGGTTTTGCTGATACTGCCTCGGCTCACTTACCTATCTGGTGGTTAGCTGACTATTGGCTGATGGAGCCTGGTTTTAGCGAGGTGTCTCATCTTTGCATGTGTCTCACCTTTAGCAGGCTGGTCCAGGAAGGCTGTCATGGTGATGACATACTGTGCAAGAGAACAAGCTTTCAAGAGCAACCTAACAATTCCTCATTGGCCAAAACAAGAACCAGGGCCAAGGTATGTGGTAGATCAGCAGAGCCATCAGGAGTGGCAGTATAAAGTTACATTGTAAAGGGTTTGACTAATGAGAATGGTGAAGACCTAGGATCATTGTTTCAGTCGATTCCACCATGCAAGATGATCTGTGAGTCATTAGGAACATTTGATGAATCAACATTTCTTAACAAAGTGATTCACTATTATCACTAGGATTTTCTTCTACACATACATTGTACAAATTTTGAAGACCATAGTCAGGTATGTCAACTATATCATGACTGTTATTAGGTTTTTCATTATTTTAATAAATATTACAATTCAAGAAATGTAGAAATATGCAAAGTATGGCCTGTTAAATATGGTTACAAATGTAAATTATGTAACTTTAGTATTCCTCAAATAATATTCTGTGTTGTATAATATGAAGAAAATATTTGCCTCCCTTGAACAACTAGTGTATTTTCTCCTTTTTGACCACAAGGACTTAGTTTCACCTTGGGTTCAATGAAATGATATCATTAACAGTCTTGGCTAACACATTTGCTTTCTTTATCTCCACTATTAGTGCCTACTTTTTACATCTGCATTACATTTAAAATACATTTAAGTAATTGTAATGTTTAAATTTGGTAACAGAAGGCCGGGCGGTGGTACACATCTATTATCCCAGTAGCTTGGGGCTCTGAGGCAGGAGGATCCCAAGTTGGAGTCCAGCCTCATAACCTTAGTGAGACCCTCCCTTAAAATAAAATAAAAAAAGGACTGGGCATGTAGCTCAGTGGTAAGGGTGCTCTAGGTTGAAGCCCTAGTTATCAAAGTCAACAATAACAACAAAAAATTTGGGTAACAGACCTTTCAGAGCACTTGTAAAAATTTATAACATATCACGTGCTCGATGTTAGCTAGGAATCATTATTACTATTCATTTTGGTTCATTATTTGCATTATCTTTATTATAAACTCAAAGTATTATGAATGATATCAACAGATAAACAGTTGTTAAAACTTTTGTTAAGAACAGCACAGACTTAAAGTGACCTAGAACAGATTTAGGAGAATATTTACATAAACAAGAGAGAAGGTGGTGGCAAAGGATACTGATATTAAATAAGCAAATGACTTTGGTATATGAGAAGTATTTCTAATTTGAATCCAGGAACTGACTCCTCTCCAGACCTCTAGAATTATATAACAATTCCCCTTCATGGCATGGTCATGTGGATGTCTGCAAGGACCTCAAAACTAAGTTCTAACAGTACAGCCCTACAAGGCAGCAATTGTTAACACTCCCCCAGATTCCAGGAGTTATCCTGATTATCCATGGTCCTCACCAACTACATCATGTCTATCAGCAAATCCTGTTGTTTCTCCAAACACACTCCAAAACCATGCACACCTTTCCCTCCCTCCCTTCCTCCCTCCCTCCCTCTCTTTCTCTCTCCCTCTCTTCCCTACCCCCCCCCCAAGAGTTCTAGTCTTGTAGTTTAAGTCACTACCATATCTTACTCACCCAATGTAGCAATTGTCTAACTAGGTATCCTGTTACCACTCTTGTTTACCAACAATCCATTCTTACTATGCAAAGAAAGTTGTTTTTATAAAATATAAATCAGATTCATTTCAAGTTTTTTATTTCAATTAGAAGGAAATCCAAACTCTTCTTCCTAGCTTAAACATCCTATCTGAACTAGAGTTTCCTAAGTCCTGAAACTCATCATGTATCATGTGATTCCTCCCTCCTTCACTATACTCAAGGAATGCTTTGAAAAAATGTGTCTCAAACATATCAAGCTTTGGTCTTTGCAATACCTCATTCCTGGAATTACCTGGAATGCTCTTTGTCCTGATCCTCTAGGTATAGGGAAGGGCTGGCTGCTGCTTATTATTCAGCTTAGTATCTCAGCCTCAGTGACATTACCTCTGAGCACTTTCTTGAGGATGCTAACTGGAGCAGCCAGCTATGCATTCCTATCACACCAAACAATTTCAGTTACCTACACAGCACTTGTAAAAACCCGATACATTTTCTCGTATGCTGATTTGCTTGCCTGTTTTCTTTCCCTTCTACTGCCACCGAAACAGAATTTAAATTCAGTGAAAGCAGAGAAGATATTGGTCTTTGTCAGGGGGTATCTCTACTATCTAGATTGTAAAATATTAGAGGGACACATAAGTCTTGATGAATACTGGTTGAAAAAAATGGGTGGTGTTATGTTACAAGGTATGGGAATTCAGATGACACTAAGAGAAAGAATTACTTTCTTTTAACTGCAGTTAAAAACAACAATAACAAGAACAACAACAAAACTTTTTTGGAGCTAATCGTCTAATTGCAGAGCTGAAAGAGGGACTTTAATTTTTTTCAGAATTTAAATGAGAGTTTGTGTAACAAAGTTAACTGATAAGGTTGCTAATCTCCTCTCATTGGATAGAAGGTTTTAAGCATTTTATTCATACTGCTAGCCAGTCAGTAGAAAAAGCTATGAAGCACAAACAAACCTAAGAAATAAGATTTACATTTAATTATGAATTAGAATTGATTTATAGAAAGACTGTTTACAATTTTGAGCCAATTTGAAAAATAACAATTGATAATGTCATTATAAGTGATTTCAAATACGTGTCATTATAAACTATTTCAAATACACTGGACCCAAAATCCATAATTATAATTTACTGATACAATTTGACCAACTACAATGGAAACAGAATTTTATTTTATAACCTCAATATTCTAATGTCTTTGTTACAATTTAAAATCATTGAAGAGCCAAATTTTATCAGAATTTTTTTTCTTTTTGATTATTTTTATTCATTTTAATTAGTTATACATGACAGAATGCATTTATGCACTGTGATATATCACACATAGATGGGATATAATTTCTCATTTTTCTAAGTGTACATGTTGCAGAATCATATTGGTCATGTAGTCACACATATACATACAGTAATAATGTCTGTTTCATTCCACTATCTTTCCCATACCAACATACCCTCCCTCTCTTCCCTTCACTTCCCTCTCCCTAAACTAAGGTAACGCTATTTTTCCTAGTGCCCCCTACCTTATTGTGAATTAGCATCCACATATTAGACAAAACATTGGGCCTCTGGTTTTGTGGTATTGGCTTATTTTTCTTAGCATGATATTCTCCAACTCCAACCATTTACTGGCAAATGCCATAATTTCACTCTTCTTTAAAGCTGAGTAATATTCCATTGAGTGTATTTATATCACATTTCTTTAATTATTATTATGTTATTATCCAAAATTACATGCTTATTAAAATTTAAATTCAGAGCAAAAATGACTATATAAATTACTGTTATGTCATTGCATTATTATTATAAAAATGTAGCAATATAGGATAAAAATTCTATGCAATGCAAAATCCATGCATGCTTCATATGCATGGAATACCTATTACTAATTATAGCCCTAGTTAACATTCTCAAGGTTTGTTTGTTTGTTTTTGTATTGGGCCTTGCTAAATTGCTGAGGCTGACCCTAAACTTGCAGCCCTCTGGCTTTATCTTCCCAAATTGATGAGAGTTCAAGCATGCACCACTGCACCCAACTAACTTTCTTAAGCTTTATAGCATTTAATTTTCATGTGTGAAAGGGGAACCTTGACATAAAGCTGTGAGGTTAAAGTGCATTATACACAGAAATTAATTAGCATAGTGCCTAGCACATAATAAGCACTTAATAAATAAGAAATAAAAAGCCAGGTGTGGTGGCTCATGCCTGTAATCCCAGTAACTAAGGAGGCTGAGGCAGGAGTATTGAGAGTTCTAAACCAGTCTTAGCAAAAGTGAGGCACTAAGCAAATCAGTGAGACCTTGTGTCTAAATAAAACACAAAATAGGGCTGGGGACGTGGCTGACAGAATTGTTGCAGTAATGATTACTGTTTCTAAGAAAACATTACTAAAACATAGGATCAAATGTGTTTTGGACACAGCAACTGCAAATTTTAATAAAATAAGCATTACTTCTACACCGATTTTTAGGTGGTATATCTACTCTAAATGAGTTATTATACATTTATTTCCATTCCTCAACTTATTAGTTTGAAGTGAGTTTAGTAAGAATCAATTATGCTTACCTTGTTTCTTATAGTTTTTCATAAATAATGAACAAGTATACTGAAAGATCTTGTTTCATTGTCCTCATTATGATAGAAAGTTTTTTTTTTCTTTCTGGACTTTTAAAATCTGATTTTTAATTGAGATATTAGTTTTATCAAGGGAGTTTGATTATTTGTCAAAATGCAAGCTACAAATTGTTTTGTGACTAAGTGAGAGTTTTTACCTAGAAGTCTAGACATAATGAAATGTTTTGATTCCTTTTGAACACTGTATACCATTATTGGCTTCATAGAGTATGAGTAACAGACTAAAAGAAAAAAAATAATTTAATTTATATGGTTATGAAAGACTTAATAATTTAAAAAAATATAAAATTCAAATGATTTTACCAGCGTAAGGACTAACTTAATAATCTTTCCTTTCTAAATAATATATAACAATTAATTCAGGTGCAGAAACTATTTCTTCATTGAAATGAAAAATCTTAGATTGTACTTCTGTCTAGTCATAAAAATAGAATAAATATTTTCATGGAAGTTTAATTATTTTTGAAAGATGTCTGTAACACAGTTATGTATTTAATGAAGTATATAAATCACATTATAATAAGAACCATAATAATTCATTTTCTCTTATATTCTTAATAGTAAACAAGGTTATACCAACAAATCTGTTTTCTTTTATTTTACCAACATTGTTCATTTACTGTGATTTTTTCCCAAGGGCTTAGGACTTTGTTAATGTTAATGCAACAAGAGACACATATTAAAACGATTCTTTCCTGTTTTGTTTACCTTTCTAACTCATATAATTGAATAATTATTACATTTGGTAGTTTTATGATATTTACGCTACCATAATTATAAGATAATATACACAGAGGTCACTTGAAAATATTCCAGAGTGAGCAGAATTTTTTATATTTATACAATTTGACTTTTGTAGGAAAAGTCACTGAGGACTAGTGGTATAAAAAGATTTTTCTGAAGTTCATATAGCCTGAAATGCCCAGAGCATATCTAGAACCCACATCCCACAAGATGTCAAGGAAAAGAGGTGAAGACATAGGTCACTGTTTGTCTGTGCAATACTTTCACATCTGGCATCCTCTACCTTAGTTAGTACTACATAATCTACATTATTTTATATCAGAGTGAAATCATACTATACACCAAATTCACCTAACAGTTAATATGTAACAGTCCATTCACCAACCACAGTACACACACCTTTCTCGATGGCATACAGCCACAAAACAAATCTCAACAAATCATGGATAAAATTCAACTCAAAGTATATCAAGGAAGTAGGAATTAGACCAGAGACCCTGTGCCTAATAGAAGAAAAAGTAGGCCCAAATCTGCATCATGTCTAGGTCCTGACTTCCTTAACAAGACTCCTAAAGTGCAAGAAATAAAATCAAGAATTAATAAATGGAATGGAAATAAAAAAGCTTCTTCTGAGCAAAAGAAACAATCAATGAGGTGAAGGGAGAGCCTACATTTTGGGAGCAAATTTTTGCCACACACATATCAGATCCACTAATCTCCAGGACATATAAAGAAGTCAAAAAACTTAACACCAAAAAAACCCCAAACAACCCAACCAGGCACGAAGCTAAACAGGCACTTTTCAGAAGAAGATGTATATTCAATCAACAAATATACAAAAAAAAATGTTCAAAATCTCTAGTAATTAGAGAAATGAAAATCAAAACTAAGATTTCATCTCATGCCAGTCAGAATGGCACTTATCAAGAATACAGACAACAATAAATGTTGGCAAGGATGTGGGGGAAAACGCACACTCACACATCATTGGTGGGACTGCAAATTGATGTAACCAATCTGGAAAGCAATATGAAGATTCCTTAGAAAACTTGTAATGGAACCACCATTTGACCCAACTATCCCACTCCTGGTCTACACCCAAAGGACTTAAAAACAGCATACTACAGGGACACAGTCACATCAATGTTTATAACAGCTCAATTCACAATAGGTAAACTGTGGAAGCAACCTATATGTCCTTCAATAGATGAATGAATAATGAAACTGTGGTATACATACACAATGGAATATTACTCAGAATTAAAAGAGAATAAAATGGCATTTTCAGGTAAATGGATGAAGATGGAGAACATCATGCTAAAGCGAAGTAAGCCAATCCCAAAGAACTAAAGGCTGAATGTTCTCTCTTATAAGTGGATGCTGATCCATAATGGGGGGGAAATGGAGGAACTTTGGGGGCAAAAGGGAGGAAGGGGTGGAGAGGGCGTATGAGGGCAGGAATTGGTGGAATGAGATGGACATTATCACCCTAGGTACATATATGACTGCACATATGGCGTGACACTACATCATCAATAACCAGAGAAATGAAAAGTTGTGCTGCAATTGTGCACAATGAATCAAAATGTATTTTGCTGTCATATATACCTAACTAAAAGAAATTAATTAATAAAAAATGAAAGCATGTTGTTTATCTTATCCAACTACAATGCAATAAAACTAGAAACAATACCAAGAAAACTTTGGAATCTACACCTACATGAAAATGAAATAACCTATTCTTGAACAACCAATAAGATGAGGAAGAAATCCAGAGAGAAATAAAATATTTTGGGATATAAGTGATAATAAAGACACAATGTACTCAAACCTCTTTTAACAGCAAAAGCAGCACTATGAGGAAAGTTTATAGCAATCAACACCTGTATCAAAAAACAATGTGATACAAAGCTGACTGAAGCATAGAGAATAAATGAAAAACAAACACCCTAATGTTATGTAGATGAATGATGATGACAGTGACTTGGAACAAATAGATTCAAACACAGCTGTGTCTGAAACAGAGATTAGTATTCGTCTTGTCCTAAGTGAGTTATCTGTCCTTCTACTTACTGCACACCAGAATGAAAAAAGCTCTTGACATGGAAACACCAAAAATAGCTCTCTCAAGCATATAAGCTTAATATTAATTACATCTACTGATAATGATACTTATAATATAGCCTTGTTTCCCCCCTTTTGTAATCCTATGCTCCACCTTCAGTGAGAATCACAGCCTCTGAGAATCACAGCCTCTGCTTTTCTTAAGCTACCAAATCAATAAAACTTTTCTCCTTTTTCTCAAAAAATTTTAAAAAAGCAGAAAGATCTCATGTACACATTTTGTCACTATACCTCAATGACCTAGAAAAACAAGAGCAAAACCTAAATGTCATAAGAGGAAAGAAATAATAAAGATCAGAATAGAAATAAATGGAGTCTAAAACAAAACAAACAAACAAAGATCAATGACAAAAAAAAAAAAAAGAGAGAGAGAGAGAGAGCTGGTTCTTCAAAAAAGACACTAGCATTAGAAAAAGGGTAAAAATTCTAATATATAAAACGACAATGGAAAGGGACACATTACAAATGATACCATAGAAATACAAAGGAACACTGGAGATTATTATGAACAACTGTATGCCAACAAATTTGATGACACAGAAGAAATGGACAAACTCCTGGACACACGTGCATGGACATCTTTCCAAGATTAAATCATGAAGAAATATAAAATCTTAACAAGCCAAGAATGAATAATGAGATTGAATAGGTAATAAAAATTCTTCTATCACAGGAAATGTTTGCTAAGTCCAACCAAATATTTACGGCACTAAAACCACTTTTTTCTTAAATTATTTTAAAATATTAAGAGGGGAGAATTCTTCCAAACTCATTCTATGAGGCCAGAAATTCCTGGTACCAAAACCATATAAGGACATGCAAAGATTCTCAACAAAATATTAGGAAAGTGAATCCACTGCAAATTTGCCAGATAATTCACCATGATAAGTTGGGATTCATCCAGGAATGCACAGATGATTCAATATATGCAAATCAATAAATATGATATACCACATCAACAGAAACAGGACAAAAATCATAGGACATCACAATAGATGCAGAAAGGCGGTATGATAAAACTTAATACCCTTCATGATAGAGGTTTGAACAAATTAGGTACAAAAGGTATATAACAAAGATAATCGATAAGAAACCAAAAGCTAACATCATACTGAATGGGAGAAAACTGAAAGCATTCTTTCTATGATTTGGAAGAAGAGAAGGACACCCACTTCTACCATTTTTATGCAACATACTGCTAGATGTCTTTCTCAGAGAAGAGAAAGAAGTGAAGGGCATGCAATAGGAAAAGAGATTTTAAATTGTCACTGTTTGCAAATGACATATCGTCTATATAAAAATCCCAGACTCCACCAAAAAACTACTAGAACTAATAAGCAAATTCAGCAAAAGCAACATAAGAAATGAGTAGTGATGTTATTTATTAATAGGGAATTATTTGAAATAAATCAAAACAGCAAACACATTTACAATAGTTATTAAAAAATCTGTTGCCGCCTGAAGCGCTTGGAGCAACGGAGCCGCGGGAAAAGTTCAGAGGCAAACTGGAGACAAATAATTCTGATAAGCTAACACGCACACACACAAAATGGCGCTTCAGCAATTTCGGCCAAGTCACTCGGATTTCGGGACAAGTTTACGGAAGGCGACAATGCCCAAATCTCCATGGCTCATAGTCAACCGCAATTCAAATCCCCAAACAGGGCTCCTGCAAAAATCTAAAAATAAATTTAACAAAGAGGTGAACACTCTCTCTAATGAAAACTAAAAAAGCATTGATGAATAAAATTGAAGGGGAAAACAATGACAAAAAACTACAAAATGTACAGACACCCTATGTTCATGGATTGGAAGAATCAGTGCTGATAAAATGTCAATACTACCCAAAACAATCTACAAATGCAGTGTGATCCCCATCAAAATGCCAATGGCATTTCTCATAGAAGTTTTTAAAAAACATCTGAAAATTTAAATAGAACCACAGAAGTCCCCTAGTAACCAAAGCAATCTTAACAAAATGTACAATGCCAGAGGTCTACTGCAAAGATGTAGTAATAAAAACAGCATGAAAATACTTTATGTAAAACCAGTGACTTGAAAAAAAGGTGCGCTTTATATGTAATATGAAATGAATTTCACTCTGCAAGCATGTATAACAAATTAGAATAAAAATAAATTTAAAAAAACCCAGCATGGTAGTGATATAAAACAGACACACATAGATGAGGGAATATAACAGAGACCCTATTATATCTATAGCCAACTGATTTTTTACAAAGGTGCTTAGAACATGCATTGGAGAAAGGGCAGTCATTTCAATAAATGGTGCTGGGAAAACTGGATATCCACATGAAGAAGAATGAAATTGGACTTCTTTCTCTTACCAGTTACAAAAATCAACTAAAAAGAATGAGCACTTAAATGTGAGACTTGGAAGCTAAAAGTATTGGGAAAAAACATGAGGCAAATGCTTCAGGATATTTAAATGGGCAAGAATATTTTGGAAGAGACTTTAAAGACACAGGAAACAAAAGCAAAAATACACAAATGGAGCCGGGCGCGGTGGCGCACGCCTGTAATCCTAGCACTTTGGGAGGCTGAGGCAGGAGGATCGCGAGTTCAAAGCCAGCCTCAGCAATGGCGAGGCACTTAGCAACTCAGTGAGACCCTGTCTCTAAATAAAATTACAAAAAAGGGCTGGGGATGTGGCCCAGTGGTCGAGTGCCCCTGAGTTCAATCCCTGGTACCACAACAAAAAAAAATACACAAATGGGATTTACTAATAGCATCTGCCAACAAAGGAAACAATTAACAGAGTGAAGAGACAATTAGAAGAATAAGAGGAAAACAACTGGAAATTATACTTAATAAGGGGTTACCATCCCAAATATAAAAAGAATGCTGAAAAATCAACTACAAAATAAATAAATCAAATAACAAATAAAATGGTCAATAAAACTAAGTAGATATTTCTCACAAGAATGACAAATCACCAACAGTATGTGAAAAAAATGTTTCATTCTCTAATCAACAGAAAAATGTAAATTGAAATAACAGTGAACTATCACTTTACTCCAGAAAAATGGCAATTATCAAAAAAAATAAGAACTAACAAGTTCCAGCCAGAATGTGAAGTAATGAAAACCCTTGGGCATTGTTGGTGGGAATGTAAATTAGTATAAACATTATGGAAAGCAATATGGAATTTTCTTAAAAAAATTAAAAATAAGCTGGGTATAACAGTGTGCATCTGTAATCCAGGTACTTGGGAGACTGAGGCAGGAGGACAGAGAGTTGGAAGCCTGTCTGGGGAGCATAGGGAGACCATGGAAAAAAATAAATAAATAATAAAAATAAATAAATCCAAATAAAAATAGAACTACCACATGATCCAGCAATCCCACTACTATATATATATATTCAAAGCAAATGAAACCAGCAGTTAATCAAAGAGACATCACACTCCTATGTCCACTGCAGCACTATTCACAACAGCCAAGATAATGGAAACAACTGAAGAGTCAGCCAGCTGATGAGTGGATAAAGACAATGCTGTACATATACAATAGAATACCGCTCAGCCATAAAAAGAATGAAGTCCTATCATTTGTGACAAGGCATGGATAGAACTGGAGATCATTATGTAAAGTGAAATAAGCCAGGCATGGAAAGACAAGTACCACAAGATCTTACACTTACTTGGAGGATAAAAATGTTGATCTCATAGAATTGGAAAGTAGAGACTGGTGAAAGTAGGGGGAAAGAGATGGGAAAATTGACCAGTGGTTGCCAAGTTACAGTTTGATATGATGAAGAAGTTCTCCTGTGCTATTGCCCATAGGGTGCATAGGGTGGCCATAGATAATAATAATGTGCAGTATATTTTAAAAAGCTAGAAGGATTTGGAATGTTTTCACATAAAGAAATGATAAATATTTGAGGAGATAGATATGTTTGACTTAAACACTTTACACATCATATATGTATATCAAAAAAACATCATATGATATTCCTTAAATATGTACAACTCTTTATGTTTTCATGTATTAAGTTAAGAATCAATTATTTAAAATCTTATAAAAATGGTTGTTCATTGTCTGTGCTTTTATCAAAAATTCCTGTGATCCTTCTTTAAGTGCAGTGGCAATTTCTAAGTCATGAAAGTAAACTCTGAAAAGCTGTTTTGCCTCTCACCTAGTTTCCTGGATGGGTACTTGGAAATTCACAGAGACAACAAATACAGCAAAACCATGCCCATCTACATATAAAATTTTGAAAAGATAGGGAAACCCATTACACTTTCTACTGAAGACTACCAAAATTATTATCCACAAATCAGAAACTTTGATGAATTTAATCCTCCTTCTATATTTTCACTAGGGTAAGTATAATTAGCATTCCCTCTTGAATTACAAAGGTTAAATTCTTGAGGTATTTCTTATTACTTTCATGATTTCAATAATTCCTTTCCAATGTTAGCAAAGATAGATGGTGCCATTTAAGCTTAGAGTCATTAGACTTCAGAATTCCTTCATGTTGGTTTATCACTCATCCAGGTTTACACTTTCAAGTATGTTTCTAAGTCAAACATGAATCAAATCCAGAAAGAAAGAACACACATTGTGACAATACAGGAATCCTTATTTAAAAAATCTCCTTCATTTTTCTTATACATTCCCCCCCCACAGATATTTTAGTTTTCAGTGGTTCTATTTTCTTATATTTGGGAATTTCAACTTTCAACCCAGGAAATATAGTTAAGACACTATAGGTAGGATGGTCAAATTAAGTCAATGTAAGGTGTTGCATCATATGTAATATTTTCTGGAAATGATTTGTGAGGATCAAAATTATTATTTGCACTAATGTATTTGCATAGAAACTTTAGTAGCAGAAATGCAAGTGTATGCAGGACTGAGGACATAGGTCAGTGGCAGAGCACCTCCCAGCATGTGCCAGGTCCTGGACTTGATCCTCAGCACTGAAAAGAAAAAATAAAAACAAAACCAACAACAACCAACAAACAAAAAACCCAAACCAAACAAGTATTCAGCTTATATCAATGGGTAAGAAGGAAAAAAATACCTTTATACATACAGCACATGTACATAACATATACAGACTATAATTGTATGCATTTACATACATAACTATGTTTTACAAATATATTCATAAACATAAATAGGTCAATATTTTTGTATTTAAGTATATAGTGTTTATTAATTTATTTGTACAGTGTATAACAAGGAATGGCTAATGGAGAATGACATTTAAAGTAATTAAGAGCCCGCATATATCTGTAATAATGAATCAGCAATGTGTATTTACCAAATGCTCCAAACATACACTAAATAATCCAGAGAGATACTGGTTATATACAGCAGCCAACTGTGTTCCTGCTGTTAAGCCTTGGCAGCCTTGTCTCCCATTCTCACATTATATAAAGTGAATATAGTCTTCCCTTCCCTCATTCACACTTCATCTTAAAAAAAAAAAAAAAAAAAAAAAAAGCCCCAGTAGGAAATATTCAACAAATCACAACAAAAAAAGTGAAAAGAACTATATATGGGTGGAAACAATTTATCTGTTTTTCTCTCTTAAATAATTTCCTTTCTCTTATGTCTTCTCATTTACTCATCACTGGTTTTTTCATATTATTAGGTACAGAAAATAAACCAAATCAATATGCAAGCAAAACTCCCTAATCTTCTATTTGATAGACCACACCTACAAAAAGCTGTGCTAAGAGAAACATGAAATTGCTGATTTTCACTAGAACTCTGCAATGATTCCATTTCAGGAAGGTAAAAACTACTTTCGACAGGCACTGATAAAATGACAGAGTGGATAATCAGACTTGCCACCAAAACAGGATAATAGTCTATAAGAAGAATAGTAAAGAGAAAGTATATCATAAAATGGCAAATAGAAATGTAAAACTTCGTGGTTGAAATGTGAAGCTTAAATTAAATATTTTTAAATTCTGTTTTCATCAATCTTCAAATTTCAAACTAATTGGACTATTACATGAGAAAAAAATACTACTACACACTTAAGGTCCCTTACCTGCCTCTAAAGTAGAAACTTACTTTATGAAAAGAAATATTTCACAAAAATACCACATTCTGATAAAGTCATCCCTTTATCTATCAACATGACTGGCACACATTCAGAAAGTAAATGGGATTATAGTTTGCCCCCATTTTACAAAAAGGGAAATCCATAGAAGTCAGTACTGAAATTTGATTCATTTATTGCAGTGTTCAAAGATCTTGAGCTGAACTGCTCTAAACTTAATTTAGAATAGTAATTTTGGATAACAATTTAGATAGTAACCTTTTTCCTTCTAAAAGGTAAATAAGTCGCAAAAGAACAAACAACTTGATTTGGATTATGTACTTACAGGGGCATATTTATAGTTATTTTTAATACATTAATTTGCTTCTTACAAATGTGACCTAATACTTAATAGGCACTGCAAGTTACTGAAGGGTCATAATTTCATTACATTATTTATTAGTCCTAAAAAGTAATTTAAAATTTTAGTGCTTGGTTCCATTAGAAACATCACAGTTATAACAATTGATAATAAATGTCATTATGAATGATCTTTATCAGTTCAACATGTGACTTACATTAATAGAAATGATTTGTTACCGTCTATTTGTTTGTCTTTATTTATTTACTTTTTTGAGACAGGATGCTCATATGTCACCCAGGTTAGCCTTGACCTCATGATCTTTCTGCTTCAGTCTCCCAAGTACCTGAAACTTCAGGCACAAGCTTCCACATCCAGCTGTGTCTTTGTCTTTAAAGGCCAGTAGCCTCAGTGATAGAAATTCTTTTCAATTTTAGAAAGGAACTTAAACGTAACTGACTAAGTATCATTAGAAAAGTACTGCGTGTGCAGCCAAAAAATAATAACTCATCTGGCTAAAAAAGCATGGTGTTATCCATCTCACTAAATGCATGATTGAAGATCTGAATGGTACTTATATACTTTGTATACAAGCAGTTGTATGTAAAAAGATACTATACTTGTGCATGATGAATAAGTAAATAAATAATAAAAAAAATTAAAAAAAAAAAGCATGGTGTTAAAACAGTCATCAGACAGCAGGCATGTAAATGTATCTTAAGTTTTCAATTGGTACTATTTATAGGAAAATTTGTGAAAGATATAAAAGTATTTTAATAATGAGAAATTTTTAAACTAATCTCAAATTAAATTAATAATTGGTTCTTCTCTTGTGTACTTAGTCTTGAGTCCACCAGTGTTTGATAGTATCCTGGGAGAGTTTGACTTCCTTCTTGCTAAACATAAAAGTGGTAGTAGTTAGAATAAAAGTGGTACTAGTTATCAAACACCAACAACAGCTAGTACATGCAGGATCCAGATATTAAGCACTTGTCATGATACTTAGAGTAACTCATTTTATATTTTGAATAACTTGACGAAGTTGGTGCAATTGTTAGTCCTGTTTTACAGATAGAAAAATTGAGGCACCAAGCATTTTGGTTACACTATCATGTTGGCCTTGCCAGTCAGTGAGGGATCCACAGCATGTGACCTATGACAAGTGATCCAGAGTCCAGCTATTTCCGAGTATCCTTGAAGATAAGTCTATAGAGCACAGACTTGGGTTTTCTTGGCATTGCTTGCTAAATAGGATCTGTTGTTCTAATCATGACTGTAGTACCATACCATCTTAACACAGCAGTTTTTAGCCTGAAACAAGACACTATTAGCCCTATAACTTTGTTATTTTATTAATAATATCTTTTTTAGTTGTAGATGAATAAAGTACCTTTATTTTATTTATTTTTATTTGGTGCTGAGGATCTGAACCCAGTGCCTCACACATGCTAGGCAAGTGCTCTAACTTTGTTCTTTTAAAATATACCTTGTCTGTTCTAGGTATTTTGCATTTCCACATGAATTTCAGAAACACCTTGTCATATTCTTAAAAAAAAAAAGTCGGAATTTGGATTATTAATGGCATGAATCTATGAACCAATTTGTGAATACTGACATCTTAACAACTTTGAGTTTTCCTACCCACAGACACTGTGTATTTCTTGATTTATTTAGATTTTGCTTTATTTTCACTTAGCAATGTTTTGTAATTTTTCATAGCATGCCTCTTTTAATTTCTTAGTCGGACTTAGCCCTAAGAGTTTGTCTTTCATGTAAATAGTATGGTTTCCTTATTTAAATATCTGAAAATTTTCCAAGAAAATAGAAAATCTGATTATGTTTCCATTTTGCTAAAGTCATGTATTATTTTAGTTGATTTAAAAATAAAAAGCATTGAGTGGATTTTTTTTTTTCAATTATCCATCTGTATTTGTTTATTTAAATGAATTTTACTTTATATATTTAGGTTATATAAAATGGATGAGATACTAAAGAAAATAAAATGTTTTTTTTTTCTGCATATCCAGTTATGTTGTCTGCAAATAAAGACAGTTTAGTTCTCTTCAAATCAGGATTCTTTCCCTGTTATACTGGCTAGAACTTCCCATATCATGTTGAATAGAAATGATGGAAGTAGACTTATATCACACTCCTATACTTGAGGTAAAAATTCATTCTTTTGGGATTCAATAATGTGTTAACCCAAGGTTTTCAAGAGATCCCATTTCTAAAGAGAAAGAAATTTACCTCTATTCCAAATTTACTGAGATAATTTTTATAAGAGATAGTGGTTTAATTTTGTCAAATGCTTTTTATGCATCGATTGAGATTACCAAACTGCGTTGTTTCTCATTCTGGATGTATCTTACAATGTGTTTTTAAAAATATTTTGTAGTTGTTTATAGACCTTTATTTTATCCATTTATTTATATGTAGTGCTGAGAATCGAACCCAGTCCCTCACACAACTGAGGCAAGTGCTCTACCACTGAGCCACACCCCAGTCCTTACAATATATTTTTTATAGTTTTAGAAGCAAGGGCAATGTTGGCCCCATGGAAATAATTGGGAAATATTCTTTCCTCTCCAATATTTTGGTATGTTTTGTGTAAAATTGTTATT
>CM046666.1:57914031-58056874 GCA_025594165.1 Tamias sibiricus
CTCTGAACCTTCTTGCATTGTCTCACAAGTAAGCTTTTGGGGCACACTCATATCCAAACCATAATATTCATTAAATACAAATTTCTTGCAATGAGATGTGAGAGGCTTTTATTTTGTGATTCTGTCATTTCATTCTTCCTGTGAGGAAATGATATAGCCTAAATAATAAATGACAAGTGACAATGGATAAAAAGTTACTATATTAGCAACATTTAAAAAATCTTACGTGGATATAACCATGGACTATGATAATGACATTTGGCCTCTCAAAGTTTTCAAACAGTAGATCTAAATTACAATAATTAAAATGAATTTTTCTAGGTGTGAATACAATCAGAACAGAGGAAATTAATGAGTTAAAATAATTTATTTCTTATTCACAATACGTAAAACAGCCACCTCATACTCTGTCACTGAAACTTATGAAAAAATTAAGCCAGAATAGATTTATGGCTTTTCTTTTTTCATCCTAAAGTCATAGTACACCACAGTGAATAACAAATTAATCATACACAAAAAATAATGAAGATGTTAATGTGAAAAATCATATATCACAAATATGATAAATTTTACTCTTCAACTCAAACCCAATTTTTAAAGTTATTTGATCACTTAGTCTAAATATATCATATTTTGAAATAATTTATTGCTTAAACATTGAAACACTGGTTTCATTGTGTCCCTATGAAATATGTATATGTAATATTCCTTATACATATGCTACATTTCAGTGGGGACATTTGAATCTGTAAACTTCAGAACTCAGAGAAACACAAGAATGCAGGGATAAAACAAAATAAAATTCTACTAATCTGTAATTTATGATACTCTCCTTTTTTCACAACCTCAAATGGTAGTTAAGCAAAATATTATGCTTATTCTTCTACCTCTTCTGGAAATCAAGATGAGCTAGGAATTCTTTTACACAAAAGGTAAGTTGAGAAATAAATACGGTTAATCTACCCTGCAGTTTATGAGGGGCACAGCTAAGTGAAAGTGCCTGATATCTTGATTTTTGCAGGATTACAAATTGCTTTGGTGTTCAGGATATTAAAGAGTTGAAACAGGAGTCTATGTAACCAGTCATAGCCTGATTGACAAGCAATGAGCAATGACTTTGGCCCTTCAGGATTTGAGAGACTATGGGCTTGTTTGATGTTAGAAAGAGCCCAGAAGCCAAAGGAGAAAAGGCTGGATGGTGTGGGGCTCACACCCACAATGCCCACCAGGCAGCCACATCTCTTTGAAGGATTTTAGTTGATTTTATTGTTGATGAAAATCAATCTTGCCATGAAATCAGAAAGGATTTACTAAAGTAGCCATCACCAAATACAGAAGATATATTATAAAATAGACTCAGCACTTGTTATTAGCACATCAAAGACAGAAAAGCTTGCCTTGAGAATTATCATGCATTTTCAAATAATACTCCACCAAAAAACTACTTTCCTTTTAACATTTTAATCACTAGCTGACTTTAAGACACATCCCATAATTTCTAACATTTAAGGACAATGCCTGAATCTAAGAAATTTCTGTTTACATGTTCCTGTTTTCTCACTCTGGGTGTGTGCTGCCACTGTCTCTCTCTGACCTCTTTCTCAAAGATGATATTCGCTCCTGTTCCTTACCCTCTCCAAAGATAAGCTTGTAGAACCATTGCTTCCTCTGTTCTCCCTCACCAATCTTTGCCATCAGCATGGCTAAAAAAAGCAGCACTCAGTCTGAAGCTACAGTAAGTTACTCTGAAGACTGCTCAGAAGCAACTTCTAGAGATGGCACCAGCTGCATAGTTATTTCAAACCAGCTGGCCATATGGTATGTATAGGAAGGAATTAGACTTCAAAGAAATTTCTGAACTGTCAGTTAATTTCCTGAGGTATTTCAAAACATAGCAAGTATACTGTGTATTTCACTTTCTACATTTCTCTAAGAATATCCTTTATCCTCACAATGTAAAACTTATTTTTCATTCAAGCATTCCTGAATAGTTTTAGGTAGAAGGTAAGTTCATGTATCTTGGGATTTGACCAATGTGGGAAGGAACCCATGATCATATGGTAGGAGTTTACTACTGTTGGGACCTTGGATATTACTGATTTTATTTTGCTTTGGACTTTGTTTACTTCTATGCTTACAGATCTATTAATTAGGTGCAAATTAAACAAAAAAGTAATGTTTCCCCATTACCACCAAGAACAAAACAACACACAAAAAAACCACATAAAACATTAAATTTGTTGAGTCTCCTTATTACACTAGAGCAATTTTTATATTATGCAGCTAATTTTATAATGATCTGGGAAGAAATCTTAAAATTTTAAATTTTTTCTAAGGATTAGAAGTCTTATTAGATCTACAACAATAAACCTAAGTGAGTTTGTCATTCTATCCCCCTACTAATTCAAATGATTAATACTTCATTTACTATTTTTAAGGAAAATGTTAAACAGGCCAAGGGGACTAAGTAAATTACAAGCTTTGTGAAGGGTTGAGTCAGGTTTAAGATTTTTTTTCTAAGGCATAATATTAAACCTACTCTTGAGCACATAGAAGATGTGGAATAAATAATTTTGATTTAGTCATTTTTTTCATTGACTTGGATTCATATCCAAATGTTTCCTTTTATCATGAGATAAAGATCAAGTTTAAGATACACACTGTATTGCACATTAACAGCATCTACAATGTGAGAAAAATCTACATTATCATTTCTGAGCAAAGGTGAAGCCAACAAACATATTAAGTGATATTTTCTGAATAGTTACCTGGTTGTAGGAGCACAGAGGAGATGGCTAACCTGGACTTTTAAGTACATAAGGCGTGCCTCCTAATTACTTCCCTCATGTGCCTTTCTTGAATAAAATGTGAAAATCAGATCAGGTGCTGATCTCCTTAAATGCCTGCTGATATAAACTTAAGATAAACATAGTTCATCAATCTTTGTATGGTCAGACCTAGTTGAAAGGAACTGACTAAAGTTTGGTCAAGGAGATAGTTTCCATCAAGACATGGACATACTAGTATGTGTGCATGTATGCATTTGGACAAACTATGTTGCAATGTCTATTAGACATTCACGTTGACATTCTAAGTACATGTTTAAATCCAGATTCTATAGCTTAAAGAAAGATTGGAAGCTGGATAATAAATTTTAGGTTCAGAAACACATAGATGGTATGAGATCATGAAGAGAAGAAAGAAAGAAGATGACCTGCAGGTCTGAGAGAGGAAGAGGATACAGTCACAGGGACTGATGAGAAGAACAATGAAGAATGGAGGACAAGCACTGAATGCACATAACTTTTCAGCACGTTTGCTATAAAGGTGAGCTAAGAAATCAGGTGGCAGTCAATGGGAATAAATATATTGTGCTATACTTATTAAACAGTGATATGGCTGTAGTTATCATAATAGTAATGCATATGGTAATAGATAAAGGTATAGGATTTTCTCTTTAGGACCTTCATACTTGGCATCATCTCTCTCATTTCTGATCTGTCTGTGGTTTGTTGATTCTTTTTATCTAGTGTTCTACTTGATCACTTATTCAACACACCGCTCCTACCACCATTAACCTCTTTTCTCTTCCCCCATTTTCCTTTAATCCATAAAAATTACCAATGCCTGAAAGTACAAAAGGTATTCCCTTATTTATTGTCTGTCTCTCTCACTAGAATGTAAACTCTAACAAGGAAAAAAAAAACAATCATTTAATTATTATAAACTAGAACTGTGGATGATGCATACTGTGCTCAATAAATCCTATTTGAATTAATTCGTGTGTATACCTGTTTGTATGATTATATATTTATATATAAACATTTACACACACACACATACACACTTTGAGTGTAGAATCAGATGGATTTTATTTACTTGTTAGAAAACAACAAAATCATGTAAAATCTTTCTTCCTGTTCAGGTCTCATTACAGAGAGGCAAAATAGCAGCATAGTAATCAATAATTTACCAAAGACTTATCTTTATCG
Source organism: Tamias sibiricus (assembly GCA_025594165.1). NCBI lineage: Eukaryota > Metazoa > Chordata > Mammalia > Rodentia > Sciuridae > Tamias > Tamias sibiricus. The sequence goes on from CM046666.1 coordinate 57,918,024, forward strand.
TAATCAAGTGTTTTCTAAGGTAGAATTTTTACATATATGCCTGGCTGTGTATCTAATACTCTTGACAGTTAAGGCCTAACCTGGGTTTGAGAAAATGCATTTTATAGTATGATATATTATTTTTATCACTATTAAATATTTTTGTTTTATTTAATTTTGTAAAGAAATATGAAAACACTCAAAGCAGAGGCAAACATGATGGATCACCAAGAAAGTAATAAGAAACAGGATCCTAAGTAACAGGTAATATTAGTAAAATTAAACCTAATGGAAACTTAATAGAAGGAAATTTGTTTTCTATTGGATTTTCATGCACTTGTGCTGGTATCTAACAGGCTCATAGGGAAAAGGAATCCAATTTAAAAATTTACAAATAGCAAAAAATGTCCAAATGTGTAGGGATAAAAACATATTACCTTATTTAGAAGATAGGGAGAGAAACTACCTGAAGATTCATATAAAAATTGGACTAGAACATTTCTCCAGCCTATAGAAGCTTACAGTGTAATGAGATAAACAGATAATTCAGCAAAATACATTAAGTGATGAAAAAGTAGTGAGCTTATTGTAGGAGTTCAGGGAAATTCTGCTGGAGAGTCAATGACTAATAAAAATCTTAAACATGTGTAAGAGCACAGAAGCGCACAGTAAAAAATATATACATTAGAAGACTATGAGGCATTTTGTAAATATAGCAAGAACAATATTAAAGAATATATAAATATATAAAAGCATAGACAGAGTTTATCATGTGTTATTCTATCTCATATGCAAAGAAAATCTGAATCAGTTTGGAGCAGAGGATCAAAGCTTATCTCATGATTAGATGTTTTTAATTACTTGTATTTATTCTAAATGCAGCCAGAAAAAAACTAGAGGCAGTATTGGCAAAAATGTATTCATTTCTGAAATTACACAGTATAGAGTGACCACAAAATATAGAGATGCCTGTTGCCGTTTATACAGTGAACTATCAAACCATTCTAAAACAGTACCCATGTAGGGTATCTTGCTCAAACTGTAAGTACAGACTTATGACAATAACATTTTCTGTACAATATATTATTCACTAGTTTGATGGCATGTCATACTATAAGTTCACTTAAGATGTCTCATTAATAGTTTGAAGAAAGAACTCCTAAACACTTTTTAAGTATTCCTGTAGTCAGATATGTGTTTGAACATTTCATTTTTCATAATAACTTATCAAACCATAAAATTAGAATATCATCAAGTGATATTACTATACCAACCCACCACTTCCCAACAAATTTTCAAAGATACTTTATGAATCCATCTCTACAAATAGTTATTTCTCCCAAACACAATTCTCACATAAATTGCTATCACTTTATAAAATAGGAAATTATATAGTTCTGATGTGAAATAAATTATTTCAAACATCAAACTTGATATATTTCTTGGATTATTATTCTTTTGGGGGTCAGGTGAGTTGTTTAATATCACTGAAACATTTCAAGAAATAACCAGGATTCTCTTAGATTTGCAGATAAGTATTTGAAATTGCTTCAGGTAAGAGGATCAAAGTGAAATAGAGCAGCAAGATAAAATGAGAGAATGATACAATGGGTGTGATTAGGTGATATGATTGAAGAAAAAAAAGAGATCCAGCTAGGGAATTAAAGAAAATGAACACAGACATATAGAAATATTCTACAGAGGATATAAAATGTGAAAGATTTGATATCAGCCTACACAAAGTACTAAAGACGATGAAAATGCAGAATATATGTTCTGTAAAAAGGGGAGGCAATGATTGATTTTTATGAAAATAGAAGGGACATCAGACCATGCAACTGGGTGGTTCCAGAAGACAGAAATCATAGCCAGTGTTGAAAGGACATTTCAGATGAGTTTGTAAATGTGACCATCCGTGTAACAGGTAACTCCTGCATGTGTTAAATATTAAATTCAAGATCAGTACCTTTGCTTTATCTCTCATTGATCCTTTGCCCAGGATAGACATTTTAGCACCTGTTTCTTCCTGTAGCCTCTTCAAGGAGTTTCCTCTTGGTCCAAGCAATTTCCCCACAAAATTGAACTAGGAAACAAAATCAATAGAATGTCTGTTTTAGGGTAGAGTAAAGGAATGATTTGCCCCAAGAATAACTGAAGGGTTATATATTTTTCAAACTTTATAATTGGAAAGAGTTAAGCCATCCAGGGACAAGAAACTATTTCAGACTTCCAAGACCCATTTAAAAAGGAATACCTATTCCTAAAGAAATACCAATATCAGTATTACATTGAACATGTGTACTTACCCAGTTGAATAATTACACCACACTTTATGGAAAGAAATTAGGGATGTAAAATTCTAAAGGCTTTTTCTCTCCATATAGATTATTAATTAAATTATTTTAACCTAAGTCCACAGACCTTCAAAATCGCAAATTTAACATTTGAAATTTGTCAAATAAAATGTAAAGTTCATATATGTTAAACTTTGTTAATGCCTATAATATTATGTACTAAATTTCATGACTGGGAAGAAAAGCACTCAATTATTCTTCAATCTTCATTCTATGTTTTAAAGTTGCCCTTAGGATCAGAAAATAAAAGATGTGAATATATAAAGTTAAAAACAGTGAAGTAGAATACACACACACACACACACACACACACACACACACATACACACAAAGTTTATGAAAGTAAAAAATTCTGGTATTACATACAATTTGCTTATTTCTACTAAAACATGGGTAAAAATAGGCAGATTAAGAGCAATTATCAGAGTTTGCAGCTCAGCTACTTAAAAAAAATTATCAAATCAAATGTCCCAGATTGTCACACAAGCTATAATTAACTTTAAAACACAAGGAGATTAAAATGCGCCCCAAAAGTATGTTCGAGCATGAAGAACAAACATAATTAGAATTAAGTAATTGCTAAGTCAGTGTTTTTCTATTTCTTAAAACGACGATTCCCAGAAAGAAGTTTATCATATAAAGTAATTTCCTGAGACTTGAGGTTTGGGGAAAAAATGGAGGGATAGGGAATGATTGCTAACAGATAAAGAGTTTCTCTTTTAGATAAGATTAAGTTATTTTAAAATCAATTCTGGTGATACTTGTACAACTTTGTGAATAAACTAAAAACAATGGATTATATATTTTAATGGGCATAATATATAGCATGTGGATTATATTATATAAAGATATATTTAAATATATATCACTTAGAATATTTTAAAAACAAATACATCATACTTAAATGTAAAAAATGAAATGATTACCACATAAGCTCATGTTAAAAACAAGTATATTTACTCTTAACACATTTAATCAATATTGCACAGGAGTGTTATTTGTTGTATATGTAGGTAAACAAATAGTATAGATTAGTGCCCAGAAAAATTAGCCATAGATTATCAATTTTCAACACACAAGTCAATGGAAGAAAATTTGAAGTCTTTCAACAAATGGTGCTAAAAAATTGCATATGTCTATGAAAAAAAGAAAAGAAATAAAGAGACAGAAAACAAAGACAAAACAACCACAGAAGTACCTTTTATACTTTACTTCACACTTAGGCAAACAGGCATATCTTACCTTATTTTAAGATTTTTTTGGGGGGGAAGATTTGGGCATTGGTGATTAAACCCAGGGGTGCTTTACCACTGAGCTACATTCCCAGCAATCCCCTTTTTAATTTTCAGACAGGGGTCTCACTAAATTGTTTAGGTCCTCAATAAGTTGCTGAGGATGTCCTCAAACCTGTGAACCTCCTCCCTCAACCTCCACAGACATGGTGATTAAGAACTGCACCACTGCGTCTGGCAATTATTTTCAGCTTGGCCATAGATCTAAATGTAAAAGCTAAAATTATAAAGATTCTAGGAAGAAAGTATGAATAAATACTTATTGTAGACTTAAACTAGGGAAATACTACTTAATTGGTAAGCAAAAAGCACACACACACAGACAAACACAAACACAAACATGCTGATCCAGAAATCCATTAAAAATTGAACAGAGATGTCATAGATAGGGGAAAAATATTCCCCTTACATACATTTGATAAATGAGTAGTACAGAAAAATCTGTAATAAATTCCAACGATCAATAAAAGCACACATACGTACAATCTGTACTCTCTAAAATTAAAAGAAGACTGTAGCCAAATGATGACAGAAGTGTGGAATTACTGGAGGAATCACTGTTAGCATTTTGAAATAATACAGGTACCATGGAAAGAAATTGGGCAGTTATTCACGAAGTTAAGTGTAGAAGTCCATTATTACCCAGGAATTCTACTCTTAAGTATTTATCCAAGAGACATAAAAACATATGTTTATAAAGTAACATGTACAAAAATGTTAATAAAATTTTATTCACAATCAAAATTAAACTAGAAATAAACAAATGTCCATCTTAGGTTAACAAAGGGGTTTACACATAACTAGAGAAGAAATTAGTCACTGGATGACATGACATGTATATATCTTGCAGACACTTGAGAAAAACAAACCAGATACAAGAGTATATCATATTAGAAAATAATATGCAAAATCTTAGGGGCAAAAGTAATACAGGCTGTTAGAATTCTAAATAGTGGTTGCCTCTTAAGAATAGAAGGCTGGATGGAGTGGGACTGGCTAGAGAGCATCATGAGGGAGAAGGGAACTGTTCTGTTTTGTTGGAAATATAGGTACTCTTTCCCCAAAACTCATCAAGTTGCACTCTTAAGATCTCTGCAATTCCTCACATGTAAACAGTGCTTCAATTAAAAGTAGAGAAAAGGGACTAAGGAGGTTGAAAAGCCACATAAATATTTTAAAAAATAAGATCCTGGTGAAATGTACTACCAGAAAATACCAGTCCCACAAGTTGTATGGAGAAATCTGATGATGTTTATAGGAAATATATTATTCTTAACTACGTGGACTATTTCTGAGAAATAAATGGGAAATATTCCCTAGCTACTTTTAGCAGGCTAGTATAACCTTGATACCAAAACTAAATCAGAAAAGGAAATTTATAGATTAGATCCACTCATAAAAATATAGAGAAAAATTGACTCAACAAAATAGTAGCATAACTGACATACAAAGAATACATCACAACTGAAATATATTTATCATAGATACCCAAAATAATTTGGGATTTATAACCACTAATTGTAATTTGCTCATTAAAAAAATAATGTAGAAAAAAGCCAAAATTACACTTGTACAGAAAAATAATTTTATAAAATTCAAATTTAATCATAGAAACATCATCTGAACAAAAAGGGAAACTTCCTCAACTGACATAAAATTTTTACACACACACACACAAAAAAAAAATTAGTGGACAAAATGGTAAAACAACATTGGAGACAAGGTGAAAGCACATTCTTGATATTTTATTCAAACCCAAAGAGATAAAAGCAATTGAAGAAGGCGAACTTAGAAAAATCAAAAAGAAAAATGTAGTTTATACAATTACATACATACAAAGCTTATTTTCAAGGATACTATTAGTAAGAAAGCTTAGCAAGTTTCCTTATAAAAAAGTCAATATAAAAATCAATTATAGAAGGGTGCGGGGAAGATGGCCGACAGGAGGGAGGTGCACTCTGGACAGTTACTAAAAGATGCTTAGTGGGAAGTTTGAGTGTGTTACTAGCAATTCTCTTGCATCTGAAAGGGAACTGAGACATTCGTGCACCTCTAAACTGTGACATACAATGATCTCCGGACCACGACAGGCAGGGGCAGAGTTGGAGAGGTCCACAGTCCGAAGCAGCGCTGTGGGTTCTGCAGGCGCAGCCGCTGGATAACATTGTGGTAAGGGGACGATCCACACAGCGGCTTTGAAACCAGTCAGTGAGGAAGGATAGAAAGGAGCCTAGAAGTGCGAGTGGTGTCCACGTAGAGCTCTTTCACACAACTTGCCAAGCTGATCCTCCACGCTCTGGAGTGACACATAGGTCTGTGGAACTCCTGTTGAGCTGGAGGAGAGCAGCGCCATCTTTGAGAAAAACAGTGGCTGACCTGGACAAAGAGCAAGGCAGAAAGGAAGAGCAGCTGCAGACATCCAGGGAGCCGCCAACACTCTGAGAACAGCGCACACCTAGGTGAGGCTAGGGCAACCAGCAGGGGAGGGCACGTATGATGCTGGCTCAGCAGCCACAAGAAGCTACAACTGTGGGTGGGCATGGGGAAAGGGTGCCTTCTGGAGGGTCCCTTTCCCAGTGCCATTCATCTGCTGACACACAATCACCCTGAGACACTCTTCCGCTGTGCCATTCTGCCACTGGCCAAAGGTGCAGCCTTGACCCTACTAACAGGATCGCTGACTGTCTAGAGGTCTAGACATGATCCAATACAATTGGCTTAAACTGGGAAGGTAAAAAGGAGGGCTTTCCAGGGTCCATTTGTTTGAGACATATTCCTGGGTTCGACTTTTTTTTTTTGTTAGTTTGTTTGTTTTGTTGGGTTTTTGGCTTTTTGTTTTGTTTAGCTTTGTTTTTTGCATTGATTGTCAATGTGTTTGTTTGTTTGGTTCTGCTCCTCTTTTCTTGCTTTCTTTTCTTCCTTCTCACTTTTGCATCTTTCTTCTTCCTTCATCTTTCCTATTTACACCCTGCCAGTGCATACTCAACAGAGGCAAAAACAAGTTATATGCAGAAATTGGGATTTCTAGAACGGGTGCAATAAAACTATATAGCAAAGCAGTGTTGTATATAGTTTACTCTCTATTTTGTTGACTCTCTCTCTCCTCTCTCTTACACCAATTCCTACTCTTTTGTCATTTTTTTTTTCTTTTCCATCTTACTTTATTTCTTCTCTCAACAGCTGCATAAGTTAGGTTTATATATAAATTGGTCTTTCCAACTAATTGTTCACTCCATTCTCTTTCCTCTCTCGTCTACTGATACTAAACCACTTCCACAAAACTCTCTATTCATACTTTCTAAGAAAGAACAATTCAAGATACTCACTTACTTCTTCCTAAACATATCACCTCTGTTTCCAATATTTGAAGCTATAAAACCCCATCAGAAGTGTACAGAGTAAATTGGAAACAATATCTGGGTTAACTAAATCTGTACATTGTGACCAAACTTGGATTTTCTAAATAGAAAGTGTTAGATTTTAAAGTGTAAAGGAATTATAAGGGGATCTGATAGCATTGTACTACAGGAGCAACATAAGGCTTAAAGGTAAAATCAAAATAGTCAAGGTCCCACAGTGCAGAAAGAAAAGACACACAAGCAATATGAAGAAACAAGGGAAGAAAGATCTACCTTCTCAGTAGATTCCATGGCAAGCACAGTTGGTGAAATGCCAGAGATGGAATTTAGAAATTACATATTCCAAATGTTTATGGAACTTAAGAATGAACTCAAAAATGAGATGAGGGAGCAAATACAGGTGGCAAAAGATCATTTTGACAAAGAACTCCAAAAACAAATATAGGAAGTAAAAGATTACTTCAATAGGGAAATAGAGGCTCTAAAGAGAAACCAAACAGAAATTCCAGAAATGAAAGAAGCAATAAACCAAAATAAAAGTTCAATTGAAAGCATCACCAACAGAGTAGACCACTTGGAAGAAAGAACCTCAGACAATGAAGACAAAATATATATCCTAGAGAAAAATTTAGATTACAAAGCTAAACTCGTTAGGTAATCAAGAACATAACATCCAAGAATTATGGGACAACATAAAAAGACCAAACTTAAGAGTGATTGGTGTAGAGAAAGCGGCAGAGTTTCAAGCCAAAGGAATGAGTAATTTATTTAACGAAATAATTACATAAAATTTTCCAAACTTGAGGCATGAATGGGAAAACCAAGTTCAAGAGGCTTACCGAACACCAAACATACAAAAGCACAACAGATCCACACCAAGGCACATTATAATGAAAATGCCTAATATACTGAGCAAGGGGAGAATATTAAAAGTCACAAGAGAGAGGAAGCAGATTACATATAGGGGGAAACCAATCAGACTATGTTCAGATTTTTCAACCCAGACCTTAAAAGCAAGAAGAAACTGGAATAGCATATTTCAAGCTCCGAAAGAACAGGGATGTCAACCAAGAATCTTATATCCAGCAAAATTAAGCTTTATATTCCAAGATGAAATAAAAACCTTCCACGCTAAGCAAAAGTTAAGGGATTTCGCAACTCGAAAGCCAGCACTTCTCAACATCCTGGGCAACATTTTTCATGAAGAAGAAGAAGAGAAAAGTAAGAACGAAAATCAACAAAGGGAGATATTAAACTAAGGGAAATACCAACCAGAAGAGAAACCAAATCAAGCTAAAGACCATAATACAAATAAAAATGGATGGGAATAAAAATCACATATCAATAGTAACCCGGAATGTTAATGGGCTAAACTTGCCAATCAAAAGACACAGATTATCAGAATGGATTAAAAGAAATGACCCAACAATTTGCTGTCTCCAAGAAACACACCTCGTAGACAAAGACATCAACAGACTGAAAGTGAAAGGTTGGGAAAAGTCTTATCACTCACATGGCCTGCAGAAGCAAGAAGGGATTTCCATTCTCATATCAAATAAGGTAGACTTCAAACCAAAACTAATCAAGAGAAACAAAGATGGATATTTCTTACTACTTAAGGAAACCATTCATCAACAGGATATAACAACCATAAATCTATATGCCCCAAATAATGGAGCACCTACATTAATCAAACAAACTCTTCTCAAGTTCAAGAGTAAAATAGACCACAACACAGTTATCCTAGGGGACTTCAACACACCTCTCTCACCAATGGAGAGATGATCCAAACAAAAGCTAAACGAACAAACTTTAAGCCTCCTTAAAACAATTAATAATTTAGACCTAACGAACATATATAGAATATTTCATCCCTCAGTAAACGAATACACTTTTTTCTCAGCAGCACATGGCTCCTTCTCCAAAATAGACCATATATTAGGTCATAAGGAAACTCTCAGCAAATATAAAAAAATAGAGATACTACCCTGCATTCTATCAGACCATAAAGGGATGAAATTGGAAATCAACGACAAAACAAGGAATAAGAAAAACTACTCCAACAACTGGAAGCTAAACAACTTGTTACTGAATGAACAAGGGGTTGAAGAAGACATCAAAGAGGAGATTAAAAAATTCCTAGAGGTAAATGAGAACACAGATACATTGTATAGAAATCTCTGGGACACTATGAAGCCAATAGTAAGAGGAAAATTCATTGCACTGAGCTCATTCCTTAAAAGGAAAAAACCCAACAAATATATGACTTAACATCACACCTCAAAAAACTAGAAAAAGAAGAACAGACCAACACCAAGAGCAGTAGAAGACAGGAAATAATTAAAATCAGAACAGAAATTAATGAAATTGAGACTAAGGAAACCATTCAAAGAATTGACAAAACTAAAAGATGGTTCTTTGAAAAAATAAACAAAATTCACAGACCCTTAGCGATGCTAACAAAAAGGAAAAAAAAAAAAAAAACTCACCTTACGAACATTTGTGATGAAAAACGGAATATCACAACAAACACCTCAGATATACAGAAGATAATTAGAAATTACTTTGAAAACTTGCATTCTAATAAAACAGAAAATATTGAAAATATTGACAGGTTTTTAGAGTCATATGATTTGCCTAAACTGGAACTGGAGGCTATACACAACTTGAACAGATCGATTACAAGCAAAGAAATAGAAGACGTCATCAAAAGCTACCAACAAGGAAAAGTCCAGGACCTGATGGGTTTACAGCCGAGTTCTATAAGACTTTCAAAGAAGAACTAATACCAATGCTCTTCAAACTATTTCAAGAAATAGAAAAAGAGGGAGCTCTTCCAGACTCTTTCTATGAGGCCAATATCACATTAATTCTAAAGCCAGGCAAAGACACATCAAAACAGAAAACTTCAGGCCCATATCTTTAATGAACATAGATGCAAAAATCCTCAACAAAATCCTGGCAAATCGGATACAAAAACATATCAAATAGATAGTGCACCACGATCAAGTGGGGTTTATTCCAGGGATGCAAGGCTGGTTCAACATTCAGAAATCAATAAACATAATACATCACATCAATACACTTAAAGATAAAAATCATATGATCATCTCAAAAGATGCAGAAAAAGCATTTGACAAAATACAACATCTCTTTATGTTCAAAACACTGGAAAAATAGGAATATCAGGAACATATCTCAACATTATAAAAGCTATTTATGCAAGACCCCGAGCTAACATTATCTTAAATGGAGAAAAAATGAAAGCATTCCCTCTAAAAACTGGAACAAGACAGGGATGCCCCATTTCACCACTGCTATTTAACATAGTACTGGAAACTCTGGCCAGAGCAATTAGACAGACAAAAGAAATTAAAGGGATCCAGATAGGAAAAGAAGAGCTCAAATTAGCACTATTTGCTGATGACATGATAATATACCTAGAAGACCCAAAAAACTCTACCAGAAAACTTTTACAACTAGTAAATGAATTTGGCAAAGTTGCAGGATACAAAATAAATACACATAAGTCAAAGGCATTTTTATACATCAGTGACAAAGCCTCTGAAAGGGAAATGATGAAAACTACCCTATTTACAATAGCATTAAAAAAAAAAAAATACCTGGGAATCAACTTAACAAAAGAGGTGAAAGACCTCTATAATGAAAATTATAGAACACTAAAGAAAGAAATCATAGAAGAACTCAGAAGATGGAAAGACCTACCTTGCTCTTGGATAGGTAGAATTAATATTGTCAAAATGTCCATACTACCAAAAGCATTATACAGATTTAATGCAATCCCAATCAAAATCCCAACATCATTCTTCAAAGAAATAGAAAAAGCAGTCATGAAATTCATCTGGAAAAATAAGAGACCCAGAATAGCCAAAGAAATCCTGAGCAAGAAAAGTGAAGCAGGGGGCATCAAGATACCAGACTTCAAATTATACTATAGAGCAATAGTAACAAAAACAACATGGTATTGGCACCAAAACAGACTGGTGGACCAATGTACAGAATTTAGGACACAGAGACTAATACATATAATTTCAGCTATCTTATATTAGACAAGTCACCAAAAATGTACAGTGGAGAAAGGATAGCCTCTTCAACAAATGGTGCTGTGAAAACTGGAAATCCATATGAACAAATTGAAATTAAACCCTTATCTCTCACCATGCACAAAACTCAATTCAAAGTGGATCAAGGACCTAGGAATTAGACCAGAGACAATATGCCTAATAGAAGAAAAAGTAAGCTCCAATTTCCAACATGTTGGATTAGGCCCCAAGTTCCTTAATAAGAATCCTGTAGCGCAAAAATTACTACCAAGAATTAATGAATGGGATAGATTTAAACTAAAAAGCTTCTTCCCAGCAAAAGAAATAATCAGTGAGGTGAATAGAGAGCCAACTAATTGGGAACAAATATTTAATACATGCACATCAGATAGAGCACTAATCTCTAGAATATATAAAGAACTCAAAAAACTTAACACCTAAAAAACAAATAACCCAATCAATAAATGGGCTAAGGAATTGAGAAGACACCTCTCAGAAGAAGATATACGATTAATCAACAAACACATGAAAAAATGCTCAACATCGCTGGCAATTAGAGAAATGCAAATCAAAATTACTCTAAGATTTCATTTCACTCCAGTCAGAATGGCAGCTATCAAGAACACAAGCAACAATAAATGTTGTAGAGGATGTGGGGAAAAAGGCACACTCATACATTGCTGGTGGGACTGCAAAATGGTGCAACCATTATGGAAAGCAGTATGGAGATTTCTTGGAAAACTGGGAATTGAACCACCCCCCCTATGACCCAGCCATCCCACTCCTGGGTCTATTCCCAAAGGACTTAAAAACAGCATATTACAGTGACACAGCTATCTCAATGTTTGTAGCTGCACAATTCACAATAGCTAGGTTGTGGAACCAACCTAGATGTCCCTCAGTAAATGAGTGGATGAAGAAAATGTGGTATATACACACAATGGAATTTTACTCAGCAATAAAAGAAAATAAAATAATGGCATTTGCAGGTAAATGGATGAAGTTGGAAGACATAATGATAAGTGAAGTTAGTCAGTCCCAAAAATCCAAGTACCAAATGTTTTCTCTGATATAAGGAGGCTAGTTCACAGTATTGTTGGATGGGGGTACGTAGGAGGATTATAGGAACACTAGAATGGTCAAAGGGAAGGGAGGGAGAAAGGGGGGAGGGAGGGGGAGAAAAGGAAAAATAAAAAGGCGGTTGAATGAGACGGATATCATTTTCCTAAATGCATGATTGAAGACCTGAATTGTACGAATATACTTTGTATACAAACAGTTGTATGTAAAAAGATGCTATATACGGGCACTATGAATTGTAATTATTATAAATTTAAAAAATAAATTCAAAAAATTTAAAAAATCAATAACATATTTGTATTCCAGAAACAGATAATTAGAAAATATTTTTAAAAGAGAAAATATTAAATATTAAATACCAATATTTATAATAGCAACAAAAGAAACACCCAGATATTCTAGGAACATATTTATGTATGTTTGAAACCTTTGAAGAACATTTGAAATACATTCCTAAAGACATTATATACATAAAATTTTAGATAGATAAATTTTTATAAGATACTAAGTTTATAATTGTTACAGCAGCAAAAAGAAATTAATATGGTAAGCAAAGAAAGATCATCTACCTAATGCATAATCTACCTGACTATTCATAATAAAAAAAAAATCACTTCAACACAAAATTCACTAAATTCTTGTACATTCTTCATCATTGAAATAGAAACGGGGAAAGTACAACTTCATTAGAAATTAGACAAATATCAAACCGAAGTCAAATGAGAGATCACCTTAGACGCAGTATGATGATAAAAATGAAGATAGATACCATGCATTGGTTAGAATATGACTCCATGGGTATTTATACACTCTACTTCTGGAAGTATAAATGTATACAACAATTTTGGCATGTTTGGTAAATTTGAAGTTGCATTTGACCTATATTTAGCATTTGGGGGTTTGTGGGGAATGGCAACCAGTTCAAGAATAGTGTGCTGTAAACCCAACATCATGATCAACATTGCTGACTATGTGTCTCAACTGTTTCCCAGATCCCTTTCCATGTACACTTCCTTTTGTTTTGGACTTTGTCAGTATTAAAAAGTTGCCTGTGATTTAGAAGGTGAGCAAGAATTGGTGTCCACTATTGTTGGCAAGTCCTGAATAATCAGACAGGAGCTCCAACTACATGGATGTAGAAGTCCCACAGACCTCTCCACAAGCTCCCATTTCATGGTCTCTGCAAACTTTCAGACTGTACCCAACATCCTGCTTTGTGTTCATGATCAGCTTCACAAAGTTTTGTGTTGCTCTGGTTTTCCATCTGGGATCTCAGCTCTGCATTGCCTATGAATGACAACTTTCTTGAGGTCCCTTATCTCATCACTTCCACCTGTTATATTGACCCTGAATTATAACTTTTAACTATTATATATAGAAGTGGCTTCTGTATGCCTGTAAGAATCCTGACTTGTACAGATGGCTAAGTAAATCATGACATATTCACAGTGGAATATTAAATACCAATAAATATGAATTATCCATGATTATATATCATTACTAAATACAAGAAATAAAGTTTTAAGCGAAAAATTCAATCTTTAGATGTATGCCACTGTTTTTGTAAAACTCAAAATAAGTAAAATTAAACACCATGAATACATGATTTTGTACTGTGTTTATTTTTCAAATAACAGGGATAATAAACACAAAATTCAGGATCTTATTAACCTCTGAGAATGGGGAGTAGGAGATGTTGTCCAAGGGAAACCCAGGCAGTAGCAGAAAAAAAAAAATAGGTAATGTTTTAGACTTTAACTTATGGGTTCGACGATACTCATTTATTTTCTTTTACATTCTATATAAAAGCTACACATATTCTCTTGAATGTAATAAACATTACATAATGGTTAAAAGAAATTGTATAAAACAAGTGCAGTGGTATAAAATTTGACTGGAATTCTCCTTAGTTCTCAGTTACAGAACTTTCTTTTCCTTTTATTGATTATAATAAAACATCTAACTCAAAAACACCAAAGAACTCAAAATGATGTCTCCACTGGGAAAGCTTAGGATTATGAAAAGAGACAGAACTTCACAAAATCCTGGCTGAAGAGAAGTTATTGACAGAACAAATACAAGGTCCCTACTCTACAGATTTTCTGTTCTTTGTCTTGGTTTTTTGACACATTTCACACTGGTACTGTAACACAGTATTATTTCTAATTGATAACCATTTGAAACCAAATTGTCTTTAAGCAAAAACAGAAGTATCCCCTTTAATTCATTCATAAGCTCTCGGTGTTGAAATGAAACATAGATACACAACAGAATTAAGGTGCTGTATAATCAGATCTAATCTCAGAAATCTGAGGGATTTTGGAGATGATGTTTCTTTTATGAATAATATAAACCATATGTGTGTTTTAAAATTTATAAATGCACAGTATATCATTTGTTTTTACTACCAAGTATTTAATATATTTTAAGTTTGCCTATAAACCTTTATTCCTTCCACAGTACCTGGAGTTTCCAGAGTCAGCACTGAGAAATGGTTCAGAATACTTTCTTTGGACTTTGATACCACTTCTGTTTGAGATTAAGAACATCAAAGGTAATTATGAAGCTAGTTACATATTTTTGATTATGTTTTATTATGTTTTACTTTTATTAATTTATGATAAACTCTGAAAATAGCCAATACAAAAGTTGTTCAAACAAGACAGTTTTTCCTCTATTTTCATCCTACATTAAGACCCCTTCAAACAAATCCAATACACATAATCATGACAGGAGAATTATTAATTCACTGACAGCAATTGCTTCTAACCTTTTATTTAATGCAAACCCCATTTAAATGCAGAAAATAAGGAAAACACTCATAGCAATGCCTTCAATATTTAACCAGAGTTTAGGTCTTTAGTTCTAAGATTCTTAAGGCTTAATAGAGTGAACACAGCTGTGTTTTCAGTATGTTAAATATCTTCAAAAAATTTAAAATTATTTTATTCACATGTGATTCAAGAAAATCAAATTTGTGTAATCAACCATTTAAGTCATTGTATAGTTGTTTTGTAATACCATGTTAAAAAATCTTTTGAGCAACTTTTAAACAAACTTATCCATGTTTCAAATTTATTTCTGTAAGTAAGTACTTAATTGTGTTACAAGTGAAGTTAAATAAAATAGCATATTTTAATGAATTTGAAAATCAACAAAACATAATTGACGGCAAAACAAGTACTTATCACAAATTTAGGGCCATTTTAAGAAAAACAGTTTAGGTACATTTTTAACAGTAAACATAAAAGCAGTTCAAAATTAGGTGAAAATGGATTTAAGTAATATTGGACATAAATGTTTCTTAATTAGCTACTTCATTCTCTAATTATAGGAAATATCAGAATACCTCATCTGTAACCTTTGGACTTTTTTTCTCACAATTAAGTCTACTTCATCAATATTCATGAAATAACACTTTGCTTTTACTTGTGACATTTTTCTGGTCACATGTTAATAAACTAATTCCAGTAACTCTGCCTATTCTTATCATTTGGATATGAGATGTCCCCTGAAGAGCTCATGTGGCAATGCAGGCATGTTCAGAGGTGAAAAGATTAGATTATGACAGCTGTAATCTAATCAATTGACTGATCCATTTGATGGGTTAATAATTTGAATGAATTTCTGGGTGGTAACTATAGACAGGTAGAACATAATAGAACATAACTACAGAATATACACCACTGGGAGCATGGTCTTGGACTATATCTTATCCCTGGCTCCTTAGCTCTCTTTCTGCTACTTGGCTACCATGAGCTGAACAGCTTTCCTATGTCACACCTTCCATCATGGTGTTTGGCCTCACGTCAGGCTCAGAGCAACAGAGTCGGGTGGCTATAGACTGAAACTCTCAAACCATGGGCCCAAATTAAACTTTTCCTCCTCAAAATTGTTTTGTCACACACTTTACTCACAGTGATGAAAAAACTGACTAACACAGAAATTGGTACTGAGAAATGACAAAGTGGTTCAAAAGCCTTTGGAAATGGTTTGTAGGAGGAGTTTGGAAAAGGTTTGGAAACGCAGGCTGAAGAATATTTAAAATGCCGTAATCTGATCTTAATGCCTAATTCTGATATAAGCTCAGAAGAGCAGATTGCTCATAGGTCCTGTATAGCAAAGACTGTGCTCATGAAGTTTCAGAGAAGAAAGAAGACTCCATTGTAAATTGGAGTAGAGGCCATGTGTGTTACATTCTGGCAAAGAACTTGTCAACATTTTGTTCATGTCCTGAGACTTTATATGAGGCTGAATTTAAGGATGATGGACTAATTAATCTGGTGGAAGAAATTTCAAGGCAGTGCAGCATTCAGGTGGTGTCATGGGCATTGCTTATGGCTTTTAGCCAGATTTGCTATGAGAATCGGAAGCAAAAAAAAATAGAGAGGAAAGATTTGAAAAGCTCACAGATAGATCAGAGAAGCAGCACATGTAAAATTGGGGATACGAAAAGTGCAGTTGCTGAAGACATTATGGCCACTAAAGAGATATTATGTACTTTGTAGAGAGACAGAAGAAAAGATGCCTTGAAGGCTTCTCAGGGATCAGCAAGATCACACTGGAAGGCTCAAGGGTGAAAGTTTCTTTGAGAAGAGATCATGAGGGCACAGAGCTCACATATGGGTGTCTAGGAATTTGATTCCCCAGCATTTGTTTCACCATACAGAGCTGTGCAGGCACTCAGAGGCTGCTGCAGCTATGGCGCAAGGGAGCCTGGCTACTGTGCAAGGTGGCAGTAGACCTCATTTTCATTCATGTGGTGCTGGTTCTACAGGAATCCAGGATGCTAGAGTTGAGAGTTCATAGAGGCTTCCACCAAGATTTCAAAGGTTGGTCTGGGATGTCAGGCAGGTTCAGAATTCATAATGGCAGTCCCTGAGAAGGCAATGTGTGAAGTTTTGAGAATGAAGCCAAAACTTGGAATGGACAATGCCAGCTACATGAACTGTTTGCTGAGGAAAGACATTGGCTGTTCACACAACCAGCCTAAGATAGAGGCAATATGGGATGCAACTGGTAAGGGCATAGGGGTGGGGCTGCACAAGTCTTTTGAAGAACACATTGCCTCAGCCCGTGCCACAGTTGCTGGATATGGATCTACAGGATTTGTTGGCCTAGCTGTTTTGGTTTTGTTTTGTTCCCATCCCTTCTTTATATGGCCATATAAAGGAATAGGAATGTTTACTCTGGGCCATAATACATTGAATGTATCTAACTTGATTTTTATTTTTACAGGGATTCACAGATAAGAGTTTGTGTTGAATCTCAGAATAGACTTTGGACTTGTGCTTTTGAGCAATGCTAGGATTTAGAATATGAGAACTCTTAGAGATGGACTAAATGCATTTTGTACAGGGAGATAGATATGCATTTTGCGGGGGTAGTGAATGAATGTTATAGTCACCCAAAAGTTCATGTGACAATGCAGTCATTTTCAGAGATGAAATGATTAGATTATGATAGCTGTAACCTAATTGGATTAATCCACTTGATAGATTGAAGATTCAAATATATTACTAGGTGGTATTGTAGGCTACTGGGTGGTCACTGGGGACATGCCATTGGCGACTCCTTTTCCCTGACTCCCCAGCTCTAGCATTCACTATTGTTCCCCCCTCCTCCCCCTTGTCCCTCCCTCCCACCTACCTTAGCTGTCATGAGCTGAATAGCATTCCTATGCCACACACATTCACCATGATCTTGTCCCTCATTTAGTCACAGGACAATGAAGTTGGCCAAACATGGACAGAACCTATCAAACTGTGAGCTCAAAATAAATTTTTCCTCCTCCAAGTTGTTCTTGTCGAGTATTTGGTTAGAGCAATGAAACAGATGACTACCACACTTCTCAAATAAGATAAGCAATTTACTTCACTTAACTTTCATTTCATTTGTGGGCACTGGATTGTATCCGCTTGGAGATAAAAGAGCATTTTGCTCACTAGTGATATCTGTGAGAAATTCCTGAAGAGCCAGGAATGTTTTTCCTTTTTGGCAAATGCCACTGCACTTTCATATGACTGACAGAAGTGGACTTAAATTTTCTTGTTTCTTAAGTCTCAATTATTTCTTGTCCTTACACCTGACAGTGTTTGAAAACTATTTTCATGTCCATCCTGTTTCTGATTCAGGGTGAGTCCCCTTCATAATCAGTAGAAATTCATATATCCACTGGTTTGTGCTTTAGGAATTTGGCATGATGTCAGTCTTTATTATGCTACCATTCTGTTTGTTGCTATTAAAGCAAAGTAAAGAATTTTGTGCACATTGTGCAATAAAGAATCATAGTTGCATATCAAAAAGACAATATCCTTCCTGCACAAATAGAAAGATTATGATACTTCATGTACTCACCTTAGCAATCATCAAAGAACACTAGTGAACAAAGGAATAGAGTTTTGAATATAGTAGATAAGAGTTTTATTTGATCAAAAAAACCAGGCTGCATTTGTAGAAATTTTGTTTGGAATGTATATACAACTTTGCTGGAGAAAACTACTTCCACTTCAACATAATAGACAATGATGAATATTCAAGAAAGTAGGAGATCGGAAAAGAATGTTTCAGAATTAACCACTAAATATCAAATATAAATATATTTACTGAATAAAATATGATTATGTAGCCATAAGCAAAATCAAGGACAGTATTAGTACTGTGACTCTCTAAACACATTTGTTTATCACCTAGAATTTATTAAATATTTGGATAATGCAAATTGAGCCAGACATAAAAATTTCTTTCAGGAAACCTCCAACTTCACTGAGGGGAAAATAGTGTGTGTATATATAAACTATTATAATTACACAGGAAACTGATAAGTGCCATAAAGAAATACAGAAAAAAAATGTATAAGAATTCAAGAGAAAAAAAGAAAGAACTAGTTACTCTTCTCATAGAGGTTAATATCAAGAATATATAGAGATCTCAAAAATTAGCATCAAAAAGAAAAAAACAAATAATTCAGTCAACAAATGCGTAAATGAACTTAACAGACATTTCTCAAAAAAGAAATACAAATGGACAGTAAATATGTGAAACAGTTTTTACATCTTTAGCAATCAGGGAAATGCAAATTGAAATTACACTGAGATTTCATCACACCCCAGTTAGAACAGCAATCAATAAATGTTGTAAAGAATGTGGGGGGAAACAAATTCTAATACACTGTTAGAAGGACTGCAAATTAGAACAACCACTATGAAAATCAGTATAGAGGTTCCTCAAAAGACTAGGATTGGAACTACAATACATTCCTGCTATACCACTCCTTGGTATTAATCCCAAAGAATTAATGTCAGCATACTATAGTGATATAGTATATACCCATGTGTATAGCATTACAACTCACAATTATAGAACCAGTCTAGATTTCTATTAAGAGATGAATGGATAAAGAAATGTAGTATATATGCACACAATGGAATTTTATTTAGCTATTAAGAAAAACAAAATCATTCCATTTGCAGAAAAAAAAGTATAGAACTGGGTATTAGCTAGACTCAGAAAGTCAAGGATTATATTTCTGATATCATGTAAGAAAGCTAGAAAGAAAAAAAGTGAAGGAAAAGGGACCTCATGAATATAGAAGACAGACTAAAATAACAGTGGAAGGAAAAAGGAAAGGAGGGAAACAGGGCCTGGGAGAATGAAATAGAACAAATTATGTATGTACAAATATTTTGAAATTAATCCCATCTTTATGTATAATGACAACACACCAAGAAAAATTTAATGATGAATTAACCAAAAAAAACACAAAAATAAAATTAATACAAATAAAAATTCAGAATTTTGAAGAAAAGAAGAAAAAGTAAAAACTGGTTGTGCTGTGCGAAAGCTAGAATTTTTGTTTTTCCTAAGCAATGAACAGGGTAGTAGAATCTTGGCATAGAAAAAGGGAGGAAAATAATCTCTATATGGGAGAAACATTTGGGGGGAAAAAAAGATGCTACAGAATAGTGGGGAAAAATTGAGGGAATCCATTAAAAGCTGTTTGGTGTAATCCTGATAAATAAAAAAAAAAAAAAAAAGAGAGAGAGAGAATACAATTAGTATTCTCAACAAGACTTCTCAAGTATTGAATTGGAAGGGTATCATAAGTATAAAGATGAAAAGATATTTATCCCCTTTTTCAGCAATGTACACATATACTTTTCTAAAAGTCATAATACACTTTATACACAGATAATTAAAAAGACAGTCTACCTTTAACAAAATTATGGATAATTGTATTGAAAAAATATAAGAAAAATTTGTAATGAATTCAATTTAAGGTGTACTCTAAACATTGAAACCTAGAAGCTCTTTATTCAGAACTGAGAAATAAATTTAAGTTGAAAATATGTACCCAGAATTATTCTACATAGAAGCACTGCTTGAAGTCATAAAGTTGCTAAGGAAAAGGAATAAGAAAGAAAAGCACAGTAGAGGAATCTGAAGCACACTTCTATTTAGAAGATAAACAAGGAAGAAAGGCAAATAACTGATTACTGGAGAAACAGAAAAGAATCAGGAAAAAAAAAAACAAGAAAACATTTTTGTTTAAATTGCTTAATCTACAAATATGTATCAAATGACAATTACTTGCCAAGAACTCTGCTAGAAAACATCTGCATTCCACAGGAACATTTGACTGGAATCATCAGGAAATTTTTCCTGGGATTGTATTCAAGAAAGAATGCGACATACAGAAAAGAAATGTGACATGTGGGTAGTTGGGGCAAGGGCAAGAGAGAAGGGATTTGATGGAGACATTCCAGGTTGAAAAAATGTTATGTGAGAAAATTCAAGAGCATGGCATAATTGATAAATGGAAAGAGATTCCTTTTGAAAGGATAAGATTGTTCAGGTACTTATGGACCCTGCTAAGAATTTTGGTCTTTGGGTAAAAGCAATGTGTTCAAGTCACAGGGACTGAACTGGATGATGGGCTGGGAATGGGTGGGAGGTGGACTATGGTGTGATCATCACCTACCTATTTTAAAAGTATCTTCCTAATGACAATGTGAGGAATAAAAGGAGAATGCAATGAGGTGGAAAACCGGGGGAAATCATACATGCAGAAGATATAGATGGTGACAGCCTAGAATTTGAGATGAACTGGAACAGTTCACTAGAGTTGGCAGCAAGGAATAATTATGATTCTGGGCTACATTACCAACCATTACAATATATTTAATCATAAAATATGTTAAAAGACAAAATAGTAAAAGTCAATACATATATGAACTAGAAGAGTTTAAAGAAAAAGGCTTATTAATACAAATATAAAAATAAATTACTCTTGCTTGTCATAAGTTCCAAAACCCCACCAATGCTTGAATTTGGGAAAAAAAAAAACACATTATTGGAGAGTAAGAATCAATTCATAATTCATAATAAGTATAAAAATGTGGGTCCTTTGAAATGTGTTGATGAGACATATCTTATGCTTAATGTTTGTCTAAGAAGTTTTAAAAAATAGTATGATCTATGTTAAAATCATATACTTAACAGATATGGCAAAGAAACTTGAGAATATGATATAAAAATAATTCACCATGAATTTTAATGAACACAATTCATATAACATTTGTATTGTTATAAATAATTCTATACTAAGCTTTGGTACTTTTGTGTGTGTTAATCATGTTCCTTTCAGACACAATTAAAGAGCCTGTGGTCATGTTTTAAATATTTTTGCCCTGTGTGGAGCATTTTAAATGTCTTTGGAGACACATCTTTGTCACATTTATACAACTCTAGCAGCACCTTCTCCAACTTCAAATTTATCTTGATTTCAAAAGTCTCCATTAAAATATAACCATCAAGCTGGGCACAGTGGTGCACACTTATAATCCTAGCATCTCAAGGGACTAAGGAAGAAAGATCCCAAGTTCAAAACCAGGTACAGCAACTTAGCAAGACCCCATCTCAAAATAAAATACAAAAATGGCTGGGGATATGAGTCACTGGTTAAGCGCCTCTGGGTTCAATCTCTAATATAAAAAAAAAAAAAAAATTACCATCAAGTGAAAATTATCAAAATTAAAACACAACTCTACTCTTAAATATAACCACTGCTGAAACCTAAACTCTAAATTGTCCTGTAATTTAGAATAAAAACATCTGAATAAAAAAGGTAAATAATTGAATATGTACTCAGCACAGTGACAAAATTCAGTAGCTACAAAACTATTATTATCTCTATTTTTGTTATTTTAATGCTTAGAAAATATTTATTTGGCCTCCCAAATAGTCATAAAACACATTAATGTTAATTGCATTCTTAGGTATTTTAGATTTTTAATTTTTTAAAATAAGTAACAATGTTATCACGTTCTATTAACATATGTTACCATGTTACATTATGAAAAATGTACCATACATTTTTCATTACTGGCACTGGATGAAATCCTTACTTTCCAAAGTAAATTTTTTATGTAAATATCACATAACATAAATCGATTGCAAACTGCCTTTACATGTACAAATTAGAGATACTTGTTCTTCTAAAGGACTTTTTCATCTCTACAAAATGTCATAACACACATATGTGCTTGGTTGGATGAGGACACTCATCCAGCAAGGAGCTTAATCTAGGTGTCAGGCATTGGGGATACGAAAAGAAGTGAAACCATATGGGGATCACATTCGTTTTTTGGGGTGGGGTACTGGGGATTGAACTCAGGGCACTTGACCACTGAGCCACATCCACAGCCCTATTGTGTATTTTATTTAGAGACAGGGTCTCAATGAGTTGCTTAGCACATTGCCTTTGCTGAGGCTGGCTTTGAACTCACAATCCCCCTGCCTCAGCCTGCCCAGCCATTGGGATTACAGGCATGTGCTACTGCACCTGGCAGATCACATTTCTTTTTTTTTTTTTTTTTTTTTTTTTGAATATGTATTTTTTTTAGTTGTAGTTGGATTCTACTCCTGAGCACAACCGCAGCCCCACAGATCACATTGTTAATGTGCATTTTTTTCAAACTTACACATATGTAAGTAGCCATTTGCATTCTGTGTCCTGGACTGTATCTAGATTTTTCAAGACTCAGGCTGCTTAAAAATCAACTATTGTAGCCGGGCGCGGTGGCGCACGCCTGTAATCCCAGCACTTTGGGAGGCTGAGGCAGGGGGATCGCGAGTTCAAAGCCAGCCTCAGCAATGGTGAGGCACTTAGCAACTCAGTGAGACCCTGTCTCTAAATAAAATACAAAAAAAAAAAAAGGTCTGGGGATGTGACCCAGTGGTCGAGTGCCCCTGAGTTCAATCCCCGGTACCACCAAAAAAAAAAAAAAAAAAAATCAACTATTGTAGAGGTTACTATTTTCTGTACATCATTACATTTTTAAATCTGCCTTAATTTACTAAGGTTTAATTCAGTAATGGAGTGGGGAAAAAAGATATTATTAAAATTTCATTTAAATACTGTCATTGTATATAATCTTATAGAAAGTTGTCTTTCGAGTTTATCTGTTTTCGTAATTTCTTTTTATTGTTTGTATTTGCAAAACTAAAGTTTTAAATTGTGACATAGTGTAAAATTTTTGTTGTTTTTGTTGCTTGTGCTCTTGATGTCCTTACACACCACTGCATGATTCATATTTATTTCCAGGGAATCTTATAGTTTTAAATCACACATTAAAATCCATTTTGAGTGAATATTTTTGTATGGTATGATATAGGGCTTGGACATTATTATATGGTTGAAAATTTCACATCTCCAAATTTGTTTTACATTTTCAAGATTATTTTTGGCCATTGTATTTCCATAGGAATCTTAGGTACAGCCTGTCAATCTCTGAAAGACACCTGGGATTTTTACAATGAAATCCCAGGTGAGATTTGCAATGAAAATGTCATCTTAACAACACTAATATTCTACTACATTAATAAGGGACACCTTTGCACTTATTTAAATCTTTCAACAATGATTTTTAGTCTCTTTGAATGTATTCCTAGTTGTTTTATTCTATTGATGTTATTGTAAATGGAAGAGTTTCTTAATTTTTGGAACATTTATCACTGTTTTATAAAAGGAATAAAATTGTTTTATATATTAACCTAGTTTTCTGCAAACCTGTTAGACTTTTAATCAGTTCTAATAGCACTTTCATTAGATTCTTTGAATTTTCTACATATAAGATCATATCATATACAAACAGAACTATTTTCTTTCCTTCCCCCCCCCTATTATCTGGGTATCCTTATTTACTTGCCTAATTGCCCATCACACAGCATCCAGTATAATGTGTAATAAAAATGGTAAAAGTTGACCTCCTTATCTTATTCCTGATCTTAAGGAGAAAGCAGTCAGTCTTTCATCACTGAATACATATTAGTTGTGGGGTTTTCATAGATGCCCTTTCTCAGGGTTGGATGTTCCTTTCTGGTGCTTGAGTTTTGTTTTGTTTTATAAATAATAAAAAGATGCTGGGATTTGTCAGATGTTTTCCTTGATTAGACTGAGAAGCTGATAGGGTTTCTGTTCCTCATTTAGTTAGTACAGTGCATTATAGAAATTGATCTATAGTTGTCAAAATAAATTTGCTTTTTTTGGATATCCTTCTTTGTAATAGTATATAATCCTAGCCAAATGCTAGATTTAATTTGTAGTATTTTGCTGAATATTTTTCTCTATATTTATAAGGGATGTTTATCTGGAGCTTACTTTTGTTACTTTTTCATGGTTTGGCATCAAAATCACACTGACTTTGTAAAATGGATTAGGAAGTACTGTCTCTTCTAATCTTTGGAAAATTTATTCAAAATTGGAATTGATTCTTTGATTTTATGTTTTGAATGTTTTGTAGAATATTCCAGTAAAGATACCTATACCTCTGTGTCTTCTATTCTGTACCATTGGTTTACTGGTCTATTTTTGTGTTAATATCATGCTGTTTTAGTTACTATTTCCCACATATCTACAGTTATCTTATATTAGACAAAGGTGCCCAAAAAATACATTGGAGAAAAGACAACCTTTTCAACAAATGGTGTTGGGAAAACTGGAAATCCTTATGTAATAAAATAAAATTAAACCTCTATCTCTCTCCATGCACAAAACTCAATTCAAAGTGGATCAGGACCTAGGAATTAAACCAGAGACCTTGCACCTAATAGAAGAAAAAGTAGGCCCAAATCTCCATCATGTTGGATTAGGCCCCAACTTCCTCAATAAGACGCCTATAATGTGAGAACTAAAACCAAGAATTAATAAATGGGACGGATTCAAACTAAAAAGCTTCTTCTAAGCAAAAGAAACAATCAGTGAGGTGAACAGAGAACCTGCAGAATGGGAGCAAATTTTTACCACAAGCACATCAGATAGAACATTAACTTCAAGGATATATAAAGCTCTCAAAAACCTTTACACTAAAAAAAAGAAACAACCCAATCAATAAATGGGCTAAGGAACTGAACAGACACTTCTCAGAAGATGATATACAATCAATCAACAAATATATGACAAAATGTTCAACATCCCTAGCAATTAGAGAAATGCAAATCAAAACGACTCTAAGATTTCATCTCAGGCCATTCAGAATGGCAGCTATGAAAAACACAAACCACAATAAATGCTGGCGAGGTTGTGGGGAAAAGGGCACACTCATACTTTGCTGGTGGGGCTGAAAATCGGTGCAGCCAATCTGGAAAGCAGTATGGAGATTCCTAGGAAAACTTGGAATGGAACCATTTGACCCAACCATCCTGCTCCTTTTTCTATACCCAAAGGACTTAAAAATAGCTTACTACAGGGACACAGCCACATCAATGTTTATAGCAGCACAATTCACAATAGCTAGATTGTGGAAACAACCCCAATGCCCATCAATAGATGAATGGATAGGAAAACTTTGGTATATATACACAATGGAACAATACTCAGCACTAAAAGAGAATAAAATCATGGCATTTGCAAGTAAACGGATGGAGTTGGAGAAAATAATGCTAAGTAAAGTCAGCCAATCCCTAAAAACCAAAGGTTGATTGATTCCTTTGCTATGATGATACTGAATTATAGTGGCAAGGGGGAGGGGGGATGAGAGGAATGAGGAATGTTAAATAGAACAAAGGGGAAGGAGTGATGGGGAGGGAGCAAGGGGATAGGAATAATGGCAGAATGAGTTGAACATCAATACATAACGTGCATGTATAAAAACTCAAATGGTATAAAAATACTTTGTGTAAAACCAGTGACTTGGAAAACTGCTTTTTATATGTAATATGAAATGAATTGCACTCTGCAAGCGTGTATATCAAATTAAAATAAATTTAAAAATTTATACTATAAAAAAACTACATGTTTTGGATTTTTTGCATCTACGTTTATAATTCATATGAAGTAAATATATATGAAAGTTTTTTTAAAGAGATACCTATATCTAGGATTTCTTCATAGGAAGTTTTAATTACCAGTTTTATATGTATTTATCATACATTTTTTTCAGATATCCTATTTCTTCTCCAGTTTTGTCAATTAATTTGTGAGTATACAGTTTTTCATGATATTTCTTCCTAATCTTTGATACTATTTTAAGGTCAGGAGTAATATTCCTACTTTTTTTCCTGATTACATTAAATTTGACTCTGTTTCAGATTAAATATTCACCAATTTTGCTGATCTTTACAATGAAACAATTTTGGGGTTTGGTGATTTTTCAATTTTTTAGATTTTATTCTTATTTCCCTTATTTCTATTCTAACATTATTTCCTCTCTTTTGCTTGCTTTGATTTTAGTTTGTTCCTTTTTCCTCTAGTTTCATAACATGGATATTTAGTTAAATAATTTGGACCATTTATATTTGTAAATATAGGCACAAATTGTGATCTCAGAAAAGCCCTTCTTGAGTGTCACTGTTCTATTAAATCCTATTCCCAAATTCTGTTTTGTTTTGTCTTATTATTTTTATCATGTAGCTATCAATCAGTGTCCTCATAGTTGCTCTACAATGACATGTCCATTATCTAATACTCTTAGTCACATACTTATCCACTCCCCATCCCACTTGATGTCTGTTCTCATAGGGAGGATTGTGGATCACTTTGTTCTATGGCCTGCTTTTCCTTCTGACCCACTGAAGCTAAAAAGGGTATGGGACCTACTTTTCTTGTAGTAACACTCCTATTCTCTAAGTGAGGATCACAGCTGACTCTGAGGAAAGGCTGTGACTTGCTGGACTCCTTCAGGAGCAATCAGAGCAGAATATGTGGCTAACTTGAGAGCACTCACGTCAGGCTCACCAAGGCAAAGCTGAAGCTTCACTGACATACAGTGTTTAAACAGTGGCTAGCCACACACTCATCAAATAATAAATTAGAATCTACTTCAGCCATGCTGGGACATCTGACCTATAGCAAAGTGAGACAATAAATGTGTGTTGTTTTAAGCCACCACATTTCTTATGATTTGTTATGCAGTAGTGGAAAACTAATATACCCCCAAAAGAAACACCCACTGGCTTTATACCAAATTACTCATCTAATAATCTTAGAATGACAGTTTTATTACTATCTCATCAGTATGATTACTGCAAACAATTATTTTTTAATCATATGTTCTCTTCCTTATCTTCACATTTTGGGAGCCTTCAGCTGAAGTTTATCTTCTGTAATACAACCTCATGTGCGTGCAGGCATCTGTATTGCCCTACCATGTCAGTTTTTGAGACTCGAGGACCAGAAAACTGGCAAAAATGGGCCCACAATTATAGTGCTAGCTATAATTGTAAGTAGTACAGCCCTGTCTCTGACTCAGTCCTGCATGTTCCATCAGCCTCCATGAGCTCTTATAACTGACTAACATATCCAATAAATGCAGTAAAAGACCACCAGTTCTTGAACTATTCCTTCTTTACTTATGTTTCATTTTGCTTATTGGTGCCTAATATTTACTGGACTGTATTATTAGAAATTTGTTTTGAGGGCTGGGATTGTGGCTCAGCGGTAGAGTGCTCGCCTAGCAGACGTGTTCAGCCCAGGTTCGATCCTCAGCACCACGTAAAGAATAAATACATTGTGTACAACTAAAACAAATAAGTAAATATTAAAAAAAAAAGAAATTTGTTTTGAGTTTTTTCCTGCAAAAAGATTCCTTTTGGACTTACTAATGGTCTACATTACTTCTTTCATTTTATTAGGTTGATTTCTGGTAATATATTTATTTTCCCACTCTCACTTTATTTATACTAACATTATTTTATATCTTCTTAACATGAATATCAGTTAAATTATTTTCAAATTTTTGTATTTCAAAATAGGTATTTATAGCTAAATAGGTCCACCTAGCTTCATGACACCTCCTAGTCACTGTATGTTCCAATATGCTTTTTTCCCCTTCTTTTAGAACTGCCACTAGAAGTAAACTAAGTATTCTCATTACATATCCTCCAGGACTCTAAACACTTTATCATAGTTTTAACTTTTCATTTCTGTGAGCTACATTCTCCAAATTTTTTTCAGACTATACAGTTAATTATCGTTGTTCAAATGTGTTGATTTTGCTGTTTAACATATCCCCACTAATTTTCTCTATTTTTTAAACTATGATTTTTATTATATAACTTTGTTTTTAATTTTTTTTAATTAGAGTTTGTGTGGGGGGGGGGGAGAGAGAGAGAAGAGAGAGAAAGTGCAAGAGAGAAAACCCTAGAGAAAATGAGACTCAGACTAGGATTTTGTGAATTTCTTAGAGAGTACTGTATTTGCTTGTGTTTAACCTCTTATGTTAAGGCCCGAATGTTTATGTTCTCCCATAATTTCCATATTGAAAACTAACACCCAAGGCATGATACCATATATTTGTACATATAGCATCATTACAATGGTATTTCTTTTTTTCAGCAAAATGACTTAACTCTGAGCATGTAATACCTTGGCATATTTTATAAACATAATGTGCCCCCAATCATGAAATCCAAGTAGTTGAGAAGTTTAGAAATGTTTGACTGTGTTTTAGAACCCTATGATCAATATCATAAAGTAATAGACAACTGATAAATGGCATTATAAAAACAGTGTGTGTTTGTGTGTGTGTGTGTGTGTGTGTGTGTGTTTTTACTTTATCAAGGTCCACACAAATTTATCAGAGACACAAAGCTTTACCAAATAATTTGAATATATTTTTATTATTAAATATGTAAATTGGTTTTGGTCAAATTATCAAATTTTATAATTAATAAATATTTTCACCTTTAGATAAAAGAATTTTACAATTATTTTCCCCAATGGTGAAACTGCTTATTATTTGACTTCTAAAAGCAAAGCATCTAAATTTACAATTTATTCCATTTTAGAGGAACTGAGAAAAGAAGTACTATGTGATCACTCATACACAATAAAAGAAGTAGTGACAGAAAATGAAAACAAAGTTATGAAATGCATGCAAGTGTGCATGAAATGCAATAATTATTCTATACCTAAGATCTAATATTTTGAAGAAAATTACACCACAGAAAGCACATTTAAGGTACTTTACTTTCAACTTCCGTGGTGTTAAAAGGTTTTAAAGTGCTTTGATGCAAAATGGCAAATGACATGCTTTAGAGACAATCAATAATTCTGCATTTGTTACTGAAAGGGACCATTTGTGTGTGTGTGTGTGTGTGTGTGTGTGTGTGTGTGTGTGTGTGTGTGTGATTGTTGGGAGATTTGCTCTGAAAGAAAAAAGCCAGCTATATTTTTAAACAATTTCTTCAAAACAATTTCTTCAAAACATCATATATCATACTAGAGTTAAACTGCCTCCCCAACTGACTGGCAAACAGATGATAATGTGGCAAAGCCTAGTGCAGTATCTCTGAAAACAATTGCTTTAAATCATGAACTAAGCACAAATAACAATTCAGAATTATCCATAACCGTCTGTCCACTGAATAAATAGGTCTTGGGTTTTTTTGTGTAAGGAAATGTATTTAATCGGGTTTTTAATTTAATATTCTATGGTTATTTTTCTCTCTTAAGTAGAAAGTGCTTTTTCCAAGAAATTGATTAACTTTATTATGTAAATAATAGTATATCAAATCCATAAGCAAGTGTATCAAATAATTTTACCATTATTGTAAAATATTATCATTAAAACAAGAATGGCTTTATTTAAATTAAGAATTATCAGAACATGATTTAGAAATGATGTAGGCAGTCACTACCCATCTAGCTATTTTGTATAGTCTGGGATCAAGTTAGAATTTATTGAAAAAGAAAACTATAAGTTGTGTTTTACATTTAACACTGCAAAAGATTCTAAGATAAACCTAATATTCCATGCACAGTTATAGAAAAGCAATACACAAGAGTAGAGGATTTTAATGGAACTGGATTTAGTTGTTGACTTTCAAACAAACAAATAAACAAAAAGAATTTCTCTGACAAAGTGGAAATTTAATCCAACAATTTTTTATCCAAATAAATCTTTACATTTACTTCATTGAATGAAGATTTAAAAATACAGAAGTAGTCATGAACAGAATATCTAATTTAGTTTGACAAATACTCTCTGTACCCTTAACAAATATGCAAAAAAGAACAAAAGCGGGATAGACATCATCCAAAGTTTTCAAGTAACCAAAATCCAAGTCTCAGGAAGATGCATTCACTTATACATTTATAAAAGTCCTAAATTTGTAATGGGAACTTTACAAATAAAATCATATGATAAATAGATTAAAAATTGTGCCCATAG
Source organism: Tamias sibiricus (assembly GCA_025594165.1). NCBI lineage: Eukaryota > Metazoa > Chordata > Mammalia > Rodentia > Sciuridae > Tamias > Tamias sibiricus. Next base: position 57,948,823 of record CM046666.1, read on the forward strand.
ATATGAGAGCATAGAGGTTCCACAGAGTTTCTGAGTTGGCAGCACATTGGACTTTGAGCTTTCTTGTGGTCAAATATAAATGAAAGATGATGCATTATAAAATTTACAATATTCCTGATGGAAAAATGCACATTTATAAATAAATTAAAAAATAGTAATAAAATATGGTAAATAAAATTCTAATGGCTCTAAGAAGAGATACTCAACTATGTGGAATAATACATTTGAAAACATATGGCAGCATTCATCAAGGTAAACCAAAAATAAAATAACCTATACTTATTAAATGTTTGTGATGTGCCAAGAACCATTCTATTTTATATTTATGATCTTGTTTACTTCTTAAGCTCTTTTTTCTCAGTTTTTTCACCTTTCTGACCAAAAGACCTGACAAGAACAATTGTAGAGGAGAAAACGGGGTTTAGTGCTCATATTTTCAGATGTTTCAGTCCATAGATGACCAACACCTTAGCTCTGGTATCAAGGTGAGGCAGAACATCATGGCTAAAAGGTGGGCTGGAGGAAAGCAGCTCAGGACAAGACAATCAGGAAGCAGACAGTGAGCTTCCCTCACCTGGGCAAACTATATACCCCAAAGGCACACTCCAAATAAACCACCCCCTCCAGCCACATCCTACCTGCCACCCAGTTAATCCACTCAAGTGGATTAATGCACTGATCAGGGTAAGTCACTTATAACTCAATCACCTCACCTCTAGACTTTCTTGCATTGTTTCACATATAAGTTTTTCCAGGATACCTTATATCTAAACTGATATCTAAACCATAAAATAAGCCAAGACTCAGAGGGAAGTACTGAAATGAAGATGTTAAATAATATGCTGAAATTTTGATGGAATTGGTCAGTGTTACTCTAGTAGGTGTGAGGATTCAGGAAAATATGGTCTCTTTAATTATGGGGATATTTTTGAGATATCTTATAGATGCATTGGTGAACAAGATAGTCTTCCAATGTTACCTACAAAATATTTTTTTTTCTTTTTGATGATAGTCATTCTGAGGTGAGTTGATATCTCACTGTAGATTTAATTTGCATTTTTCTGACATCAGTGAAATAGAGCATTTTGTTAATATACTTGCTGACCATTTGATGCCCTCTTCTTCCAAGTGTCTGCTTGGTTCTTTAATCCATTTTTGTATTAGATATTTTGGTTAGTTTTGGTGATCAGCTTTATTAGTTCCTTATATATTATGGATATAAATGCCTTGTCAGATGAACAGCTTGCAAACATTTTATCACATTCTTTAGGATGTCACTTAATTCTACTGATTATTTTCTTTGTGGTACAGAAACTTCCTGATTTGATATAATCCCATTTATCTATTTTTACTTTTGAAGCCTATGCTTTTGAGGTCCTATCTAAAAAAGCACTGCCTACACCAATGTCTTAAAGTATTTCCCCTGTGTCTTCTTGTACTGCTTCATAGTTTCAGGGTGAACATTTAGATCTTTGATCCATAACATTTTTTTTTTATGTATAGTGAGAAGAAGGGATATAATTCCACTCTTTTGCATAGGCCTATCCAGTTTTGCCAGCAATGTTTAGTGAGAAGACTCCTCCCACTATAGGTTCTTGGTGATTTAAAAAAAATATATATCAGTTGTTGTATAAGCATAGATTAATTTCTGGGTTCTCTGTTCTGACCAATTCGTCTATGTGTCTATTTTTATGTATGATTCTGTTTTGCAGACTGTAGCTTTGTAATATGTTTTGAACTCAGATATTGTGATGCCTTCACCATTGTTTTTGTTTATAATTATTTGTTTTTCTTTTTTCTCAGTATTATTAAGCTATCTTTGTTTTTTGTAATTTTGTATGAATCTTAGGATTGTTTTTTCTATTTCTGGAAAAAAGTTGTAGGTCTTTTAATGGGAATTACAATGAATTTATAGATTGCTTTGGGTAATATGGTCATTTTAACATTATAGATTCGTCCAATCCATGAACATGAGATATCTTTCCATTTTTTGAGTCCTCTATCATTTATTTCATCATTATTTTATAATCTTCATTGTAGAGACCTCTCACTTCCTAGGTTATGTTTATTCCTAAATGCTGGTAAGGATGCAAAGAAAAGGAAACTCTTGTATAATGTTGGCAGAAATGTAAATTAGTATAGCCATTATGGAAAACAATATGCAGACTCCTCAATGAACTAAAAATAGAACTACCACATAATGTAGCAATTCCACAACTGGATATATATCCAAAAGAGAAAAAATCTTTATACCACAGTGATACTTGTACCCCTGTGTATTGTAATAGTATTTAGTGAATGAATAGATAAAGAAAAATGTGACATATTTACACAATGAAATACTGTCTAGGCACAAAAAGGGAATGCAACCCTCTCATTTGTAGCAACATAAACAGAACTGGAGGTCATTATATTAAGTGAAACAAGCCAGACACAGACAGACAAATGCCACATGTTTTCACTTATTTGTGGAAACCAATAAGTCAGACTTGTATAAAAATTGAAAGGAATGGTGGTTGGTACAGATTGAGAAGGGCAGGAGAGAAAGAAATCTGGTAAGAGTCACCAGAATCATGGAGTGGAAGAATCTCTCTGGTTCTCCTTTGGCCTAGTAGGGTAACTACTAGTTAAAGTAATGTATGATATAAAACACAATGACTAGAAAAAAAAAAAGAGCACAAGATTCTAAAAATAAATATGATTAGTGGTTGAAAACATGGATATGCTATTGCATTAATTTGATAATCACTTTTGTATATACATATTGAATTATCACAATATATTCCATAAAGATATACCAATATTATGAATCAGCTTTAAAAAAAAATAATGGTTTTCCCAATCAAGAATGTGACAAAATTTGGGAACTGATGTGAATCTCTGTGATTCTGTTTTGTGGAAAAAAAAAAACTGCACTAAAAATATTATATGTTAGTTATTGTTTTGGAGAGCTCTTGTTTGTCCATTCAGATCCTCTGACAACCTTCTCTGTCCTCTTCTGTGCCCCTGAGCTTCTTATGGAACACTATGGATCCTAACTTCTTTATGCTCCTTCTCTTAAGCTTCTAGTTGGATTTGACAACAGGAAAGGAGGGAAATCCAGTATTGGGAGAGTAAAGAGAAATTTCAGTTTCATTTACTTTGCTTCTAGCTTGGTGAACCTTAGTCTGGCTATATTCTATTGCTCTATTTGGCTGTACTATGTGACTAAGTTTTTTTTTTGTTTTTTTTGTTTTTTTGTTTTTTTTAAGTTTGTGCCTAAGTTTCTACTGCAGCTTTCTTCTATAGCTTACAATTCTTTCTCTTCCCTTGTCACTTGAGCCAAGAAGTACAGTAATGCTCCCCTCTCCCCATTATTTCTATCTCTGGAGCACATCACTTGGGAACGTGACCACCATTGCTTATTAACTTCTTTTAACCCTATTTGTAATTTGTAAATATCTTCTTAATTAAATTATTGCTAATCACCACCTTTGAGTGTGCCCTGTTTTCTTTGGGACCCTAACCAACATATTCATGAAGAACAAACATAAAGCTGATAAATTATTTTTTTTTTGTTTGGTTTTATTTGGAGGGGTTAAATGGACATTAAACCCAGGAACACTCTACCACTGAGCTACATCCTGCCTCAGCTGCAACTACTGAGATTCCAGCTCATGCTGATGTATTCTTAAAATTCAGAGATCTAAACAAGGCTTTCACTTAATATATGGCCAAGTCACACTTGTACACAAGTGTGCTAATAAATCTAGGATAATATAGTTTCCTAGATATAAATGAAATCTTAAATTAATTCATATCTAGTTGGAGAGGGCTGAAAAGGTGCTATGGTTGAAATGTTTGTGGCTGACCAAAATTCATGTTGAAACTTAAATCTCCAATGAAATCATAAGAAAAGGGGGGGTCCTTTGGAGAAGTAATTCAATCATAAAGCCCTCACTAGTGGAACTAATGGCCTTATAAAAATAACTCCAGAAAACTGCATGGCCTTCCATTCCTCCCACCTCATGAGAACAAGGAAGGCACCATCTATGAGGAACAGGCCCTGACCAGATACCAAATCTGCCAGCACCTTGGCCTAGGACTTTCCACCTTCCAGGACTATGGGAAATAAGTTTAATGGATAAAATGTTCTCCTAACATTATCCCTTTGGCAAGAGTACTTTTCCTGTATATTGAAATTGTACATAAACAGAGATTACATTTAAATTTTTTGGGGAAAACATGCTATTAAAGAAAGATTTTGGAGAACATAATTTGCTTAAGTTACTTAATTGGAAGAATGGAAAACTACAATTAAGTAAGATAGAAGGATGCATTCAGCGCTGTTAAAGGAGATCAAGAAAGAAAGGGATATTTCTAAATCAGCCAAATGTATTAAATGTAACTTGTTTCCAGAAGTTATTCAAGCTACTTAATAGAACATATTTCCATGTAAATATTCTCATTACAAATAGCATAATGCTATACAAATTGTTCCTTTGTTTTTAAATGTTACACAAATTGTTCTTTTGTTTTCAATTTGTCTTTTCTTATTTGCAGCAACTGTGAGAGGTTTGTTAAGATTTCAACGTTTATATACTTTCATATACTTTTTGGGGAGAAAATAAAAGAAAACATGGTACATATTTAAAGTTACTCTTTTTCCTTTTATCTCTGGTGGTTTAGTTTCAAGCATCTAGCAGAAGCATAATCTCAAAAAATAAACAGAAAATTCTGTAGCTATTGTTGGAAATAATTCAAGAAATTAATTGAAATACTGCAATAAATCACATAGGGTATTCATCTGAGAATTTAGAATGAAGAAAACAGTTGTTCAACCAATGGGAATTGATAATTCATCATTAAAACAGCTACTTTAGGAACAGACTGAGCCAAGATTTGACTCATCTCTTACAAAGGGATTTCAGGACTAGGGCTGGATTACTGCCCTACATCTGACTTCCAGACTAAGAATAATTAATAAGCATATCAGAAATATTATTAAAATCCATTTTTAGACACAAAAAGGGTAAAAAACCTGCCTTGCTTTATTTAGTAAGTGCACTGTGAGTATGTATGCTCATGTGTGTTAATAACTCAAGTTTACTGCACATCACAGAACACTCATAAGTATATTTTAGATAGAGTTCTCGCTCCTTATTCTATACTAGGTTTTTCCTTTTGAGAGAAATATTTCATATTCTTTCATCACCACACCAGCCTTCCCACATAGGAATGGTACAGGATAGATGCAGGATCTAATTCCTGTCAATTAGGGTCCTAACTTGGAATATTTTAAAGTAGAGTTGAACATAAGAGCCTACCCTTTAATAAATGTGTAAACTATGAAAGACAAGGTTAAAAGTAGCCATGTTTCCTGCCATGTTGGGAAGCAGGTGTAGAATCAGAGAAAATGAATCTGAAATTCAAAGGAAAACAGAAACTAGAGACGAAGAATGAGATCTCTTGCAGGTTGAGTCTTCTTTACTAGTTGTTCCTAACGCTCAGTTGGATTCCTCTATGTCATAAAATTGCATGTTAAAACTGTCCTTCAAGTATGACAGATAGCTGCAGAATCCACCTAATTCCCTTTATGATTAAGCTAGCCAAAATTGAAAGCTAGCCAAAGTCTCTGTCACATGCAATCAAAAGAATTCTGACAAATGCAGATTCAGTAGTAACTTAGTTATTATATAAGAGTCTTGTATGTTGCAGGCTTGTGACAAGCTGTCTACTGCCACTCATCTATCATCATGTTAACTGTTCACCAAATTTATTATTGTTCCATTGGAAACAATCAGGAAAATAATAATCAATATCATCAAGAAAGACATAATAAATATAGTTATGGACCAAATGCCACAGCAAATATGATGCATTTCTAATTTTCATGTTAGAGAATAATACAAACAATATTTTGTTAATTATTTCTTGCCTTCCTCCAATAAGCAGAGATTTTTCTGTGATCTGAAGAGACACTAGATAATTGGGACGACAAAGGCTTCCTGTCTACCTTTGGTATATATTTGTATAATTCATGGCTGAAGGAAAACAAAGTATGATTTGTAAAGAGAAAAAAAGATGGTTTAAGTCCTGATCTTGCTCACTTTCACTATATGGCTTTTACATTCTGCAGAACAAGAGACTGTATTAAAAAAGTCAAACAACCAGACATGGTTATGATGAATGCCTATAATTCCAGTGGCTCTGGAGGCTGAAGCAGGAGGATCATAAGTTCAAAATCAGCCTCAACAATTTAGCAAGGCCCTAAGAAACTTAGTAACACCCTGTTTCTAAATAAAATATAAAATGTGCTGGGAATGTGGCTCAGTGGTTAAGTGCCCCTGGGTTCAATCCTCAGTACCAAACAAAAAAGTGAAAAAGGTTTTGGAGATTCAACATTGTCCAGTGATGCTGGGGAGCCCTGGTGATATACCCCACCAAAATTTGGGACAGACACATTCCCTCTTTCTTGTTAAAATAAAGAAGAGCTCAAAAAGGAACTGAGTAAGGAGAAATGGTCACAACACACTTGTAGCCAAGAGTCAGCCCTATGGATATCAGCATTTCCCCAAAGCAACAATGGGTAGCAAGGAAAGTCTAGGGATCTAGACTTGGTAGTCTGATTCTGGAAATATGAAAGATGTTTATGTGGCTATCTCTACGACATAATTAAAATGAAAAAAAGTAGAAGTAGTAGTATTTGTTTAAAGGTTTCTCTGGAATCAACACAATTATTCTGAATTAATAACAAAGACTAAAGAAAAGTACATGTAATTATTCATGTTGCATTATTAAAGATGAAAAATATGTTTTCTGTAAATAGTCTTAATGAAGTATTGTGTAGATTGATAATCATAGTTTCTCACATTTCTCAAAATACGCTTCAGCTGAGAAGAGTACTCCTATTAAGTAGTTCATTAAATTTATTTCACCCATTACAGAAACATGATTTTCATGACAAATTAAATTATAAATGTTTTCCTTTTCCTTCAAGAGAGATAAGTGATTTAGTGAAATCTGAATTCTTATATACATGTAAATGACTACAAGGTCTATAAAAATCACTACAACAAAACAGTTAAATATATACAGGTGAAACTCAAACACTGAATGATAAAATGGCATACAATTATGTACATAATATTAAGCTTCTTAGAAATTAAAATTTAAATATTACTCAATACTCTAGGATTCTAAACAAGTATTGTTTATTGCCTACTAATTCCAATTTTAAAGGCCCATTGTATTTGAAATATGAAGAATATTAAGATACATAAAAAATAGTCGTAGCATTTATTTAAGACAAAAAAGGCAGTAAGATTTGCTAAATCAAACTGTTCTCAGGCCACATAATGAAACTCTGAATTAAAGCAATGGAGACTATGTACAGAAAAAAGCCACAGATCAATGAACAAACCAGCAAAAACATATAGAGTGGGAATATAAAAAGCATAGTAAAGAAGGATGAAAATTACCAAACTATGGGGGTCTGGTGGAGGATAAGCAGAAGAAATATCATTAAAGGGAAATGAAAAAGACAAGGGTTAAAGAAGGAAAAAGAGTTAAATGGGAAAAAAAGAAAAAGAGAAAAAAAAAAACAATGGAAAAACATGCTACGGAGAAAACCAGACATTTTATATTTAATACACAGTTAAAAGTACTGAATCTATAGAAGTGAAGGGTTTAGTGTACAAGTGACATATAATTTTGTACTAACACCAACCAAACAATGTGGAGGAAGCAAGGCCATGAAGCTTAGCACTAAGGAAATCAGAGGAGAAATTGAGCACTGTATTGCTAGCAGAATGCTGAGGGACAAAGGTCTGTGGCAATGTACTGAGGAATATATTGAAAATGAGAGTGTCAAAGGTTTAGGGTTAACTGTAAGATTGCAGAGTCATAGCATGTATACAAGAAATTGAAAATGCATGCAAGAGCGATGTTGAAAGGGAAGAATGAACACAGCCACTTCTATGTTTATAACAGCTCAATTCACAGCAGTAAAACTATGGAACAAATCTAGGTGCCCTTTGATAGATGAATGGATAAAGAAACTGTGGTACATACACACAATGGAATATTACTCAGCCTTAAAAAAGAATGAAATTATGGCATTTGTGGGTAAATAGTTGGAGTTGGAGAATATCATGCTAAGAGAAATAAGCCAATCCCCAAAAACCAAAGGCCAAATGTTCTCTCTGACAAGTGGATGCTGATCCATAATTGGGGGAGGAGGCATGGGAAGAATGGAGAAACTTTGGATTGGGCAAAGGATGGGGGAGGGGGAGCAGGTTTGGAGGTGGGAAGGATAGTGAAATGAGACAGACATTATTACCCTATGTATAAGTATAATTGCATGAATGGTGTGACTGCATCACGTACAACCAAAGAAATGAGAAGTTGTGCTCCATTTGTGTACAATGAGTCAAAATGCATTTTGTTGTCATGTATAACTAATTAGAACAAATAATAAAATATAATTTACTTGAATGGGTCAGGGTTAGAATTGGGGAAAGGATGTAGCATCTGAGGCAGCTGACTTTCCTTTGGAGTTAGTGAAAAATGTGACCTGCTAATAATTGAGTGGCTCGGGGATTTTTATAGTGGTGATTTAGAATTTTTAATGAAAAATTTGAAAGAGTACCAAGAGGAAATAAATAAAAGAATTAGCAATGCACACTAAAACTCTATTTTTGATGTCTGAATGAGTTTAGAAATTATGTCTCTAATTGTGTCTATTACGCCATGTGTCAATTTTCAGTGATGCTTGATGGATTTATATAAGGATAAAGAAGCATAAAAGTTAGCTAAAAATACAATGGAACTTTGACAAGAATTGTTCAGGAAAAGGTAAAGAGGACTAGGGAAATGACAGCATTATTGAATGTTTCAAAGTGATAGATTAATCCTGGGATTCTGACTGAATACAAAAGGATTCAGGGACTTGAAAAACAGGAAGAGGAGGGAGACTGGAAGATTTGGTATAGCTGAAGAAAAGAGTTAATTAGTAAAACAGTGGGGAATCTAAAATTCTAGACAGTATGTATTGGAAAGTTGAGAAATTTGGTTTTTTAATAAAAGAGATCAGAGATTTGGGGGGGTGGAGACCAAAGTGACAGTAGAGTATTGAAGTCTTGTGTACTGTAATAAATATGAACTGAGCAACCAGACTGCAAATCAAAAACAACTAGGAAACACCACAATAGATCTATGTGATAAGAATTCTCCATGATCCCAAAACAAAAATGATAGTGACAGGTGTGTTAGCTTCTGCTCAGGATGAAGGAGAGAAGCCTGGGGTGTCCGACAAACCTGAGAATAAAAGAATCCCATAAATAAATAAATAAATAAACATACTGGGCCAATCTGAAATTAGCATGTGAACATGAGAGGAGTTTTTCCCAGTACAGGAACAGGTGGATACAGGGTGGTCACTGTAATTTAAAGAGCAGTGTCACCCCAAGAGCCTCTCAAAATTGACCAGTCAGGGATCCATGTCAGAACAGAGCTCACTTAGGTAAATTTACCAGACAAGAACCAAAATTAGAGCAGACACTGATAATAAAAATAAAGAAAAACAAGATATATATACCCGTGTGTGTGTGTGTGTGTGTGTGTGTGTGTGTGTGTGTGTGTGTGAAGGAATGGGAAGGGATGAGAGCCAAAAAATCACACAGCCTATTTATAATACTGTCTAACTCCATATGAAAACAACAAAACAGGTAACTGTGAATTTAGAAAACTTTTAAGAACTATGTATCTTTCTAGAAGTTTGGAAAAATATAAATCCACACAGAAATGAGAAACAGAAATGGGTAGGGTCAAAGTTAAACCTCATGTTAAGTTATAACTCAAAAAAGGAACAGATACATATAATATTCCTAACAAGCAACAAAAGCATGTGAGGCAGATATGACCATAAAACATATTAAAATTATATTTCACTCTTTAAAATAATCTGAAAGAAATTAAGAAAAATATATCAAGAGGTAAAAAATAGAATTAGATTTTTTTCTTTTTTATTCTAATTTGTTATACACATTTACTGAGTACATTTCATTTCATATAACATATAAAGAGCACAATTTTTCAAGTTGCTGGTTTAATATAAAGTAAACAGGATTTTTAAACTAAGAAGAAGAATTAGAGATAAGGGAAATCATTTTAAAAATGTAGATAAATCTATAAGTAATGAAAAAAGATGAAAAATAGAAGATAAAAATGAAATTTTAAAGGTCAAAAATAAATGAAAAAAATGTGATTATATGAAATACAAAGTGGTAAATACTGAAGATAGGTAAAGGAGATTCCACGGATCCTAAGATTCCCTCAAGAAGACCAAGCAAAAGAGCAGAATGAATATGAAATATGACTATTTAATAAAATTTTCTTAAAACAAGTGATGCTACATATTGAATACACATACAATATATCTGGAGATATCTATATAAAACAGTCAACATTAAAATGTTTCAAGTGCAATTACACAACTTTACATAAAAAGGAGGAAAATCTTTGAACAGCTAGTCAAGAGTGATTTTTAAGAATAAAATAAGAACATCATCAGGTTTTTCAACAGAAATACTTCATAACAGAAGAAAATGTCTTAGCACATTAATATACTCAAGGAGAGAAAACATGAGCAAAAAATTTATATACACCAAAATTTTGATAATAAAGGCCAAAACCAAACACTTAACATGTAAGAATCAAGAGAAAACACTGTGCACAGGAGAACTTCCTGAAGAATCCCATCAAGAAGTCATTTTGGCTAAACAAAATGACTAATGAGTCATTGAATAAAGAATTATTAGTGACTATTAAATAGAAAGCTACATGTAGAACTGTGTAAGAGTGAAAAGGTAGAAAGTATAATATCAAATGGCCATATGCTCTGACAGAGTCAGGACCACTACTATTTAAAATGTGTGGATACGAGCGAGAACACAATTCTTCCTTCCTATTTGTGGTTAATACTACTGGTGTTTAGTCTTGTTACTCTAGGACTGTTATGTGTATAATTTGGAATAAAGCAAATGAGTAAATATGGGATATGCTCACTTTCTATCACTGAATAACATATTATCACAAAGCTGTGTGACTTAGCACATGCTTTCTATAAGTCCCAAGTACAGGTACAGTTTAACTGCATCCTCTATTTAGGGTCTCAGGAGCCTACAATTAACAGGCGATTCAGGGCTAGGTTTGATTTTGAAGAACATACTGGGTAAGAACTCTCTTACTCACTCACAAAATTATTGGGAGCATTCAGTTTTTTGAAGCTATAAAACTAGCAGCTTTTTTTATTTTTCAGACGGGGGAGGGTGGGAAGGGAGGAGGAACTGGCTGTTGGCCAGAGGCTACCTCAGCTTCTAGAAGTCACCTGCAGTTCCCAGAAACCATCTGGAACACCTTACCACATGGCTTCCCTAATGGTGATTTACTTAATTAAGTCAGTAAGTCTCCCAAGTTAAGCTAGTTAACAGGATAAAATCATAAAAGCTAAGTAAAAAATCACTTAGGCCTGGTTTGATTCGAGAATATCTCTGTGAACTCTGGAGATATTTCTACCTTAGTACTCTGCTATGTCCAGTGTTCAGTGTGCAGTCTACTGAAAAGCCCTAGAAACAATGGCAAACATATGGTTATCCCTGTACCAAGACAGTGGTCTTTTTCATCATCACCCAGAAAAAAAAAAAAAAAAAAAAAATCAGAGTTTCTTAGATAAATACCCTATTTGGCAGGAAATTCACAAAATACATAACACTGGAATTCTTGCAGAGAAGATAGTAAGGAAGCTAACAAAGCCTACTCAAAACATCTAAGGAACCAAACTGGGCACGATGGCATTTAACTGTAGTCCCAGCTACTTGAAGGCTGAATCAGGAGGATTCCAAGCCCAGGAGTTTGAAGAGAGTCTGAAGAACACAGTGAGACAAATGTCTATAAATAAATAAATAAAACTTGAACATAACTCCCATGCAATATTTGAGTTTCAACAAAGATGGAATTTACAAGGTACTGAAACCTTACAAATTATTTTTTAATTTTATTTTTTCTAACTTGTTACATATTACAACAGAAGGTAATTCAATTCATCATAATTCACAATAGATAAGTTGTGGAACCAACCTAGATACCCTTCAGTAGATGAATGGATAAAGAAAATGTATATATACACAATAGAATATTACTGAGCATTAAAAGAGAATAAAACCATGGTATTTGCAGGTGCATGGATGAAGTTGGATAAAATAATGCTAAGTGAAGTAAGCCAACCCCAAAAAAATAAATGCCGAATGTTTTCTCTGATATAAGGATACTGATTAATAATGGGGATGAGGTGGGGCATGGAGGAATAGACTAACATTAGATAGGGCAAAGGGGAGTGGAAGGGAGGGGGCATGGAGGTAGGAAAGATGGTGGAATGAGATGGTCATCATTACCCTAAGTTATTGTATGAAGACAGGAACGGTGCGAGTCTATGTTGTATACAACCAGAGACATGAAAAATTGTGTTCAAATATATTTTAACCCAAGAGTTCATGAAAATACTTTAAAATACATGAATTTGCCAACTTTGTTAGTCAGTTCATTACCTTCGTTATCTTGAAAGTTGTTACACAAAGTAAAGAGGCTCTGTACTATATGGGATTCTCCTGGAGAACATGGAATGTGGTGGGGATGTCATTTATCCTGCCAAGGAGTAGATAGTTGGAAGTATTTCTTTATAATACCAGACAATAAATAAAAAGCAATAATAGATGTGACAAATTATCAATCTGAAGCCCCTAATCAATCAGCAGATCTGGACACTGCACATCAACAACTACGAAATCACAATTGGTGAAAGAGACCCACACAATAGCACCTAAGGTATGGTCCTGCCAATGTGCAAAAACCAGAGATGAGGGTGTTGGAATGTGTCAGAAGCTTGCAACCAACCAAACCAAACTATGAGAAACTACAAAATTAAAGGTTCAAATTTTAGGAAAAAGGCAGAGATAGAAAGAAAAAAAAAAAAAAAAAAATGGTCAAGGCTAAACAATATTGTTTGAAAATTAACATTTGAGAGATAAAACTGTGAATATTTGGCAGAAAGTAATAAGCGTAAAACAAAAATTACTATGTAGTCAGAATAGCAGTTAATTTGGGAAGGAAACAGTTTTCTTTGGAATGGACACATGGAAAGATTCTAGCAATGTTCTGTTTTGTAAACTGAATTTTTCATTACAAGACTTTCTGTCTTAGAATAATTGTTGAGCTATACATTTGTGTGTTTTTCTGTATATATATTACTCTGTGGTGGTTATGGTTTTCAAAGATGCTTTGTGTAACATATGTACAAAGTTGAAAAAAATAGATGGGCTATTTCTAAGTTTAGGAAGAACCCACAGTGAGTCTAAAGATAAGGGTCCTGAAGTCAAGCAAATTGAGAGGGTCAGAAACTGTTGAAGCCTGCACGTGGCCCGGGGCATCCACGTGACTGAAAACATCTCCCGGGTGGTAGCTGAACAAAACTTCTGGGTAGAAAAAAAATCCCAGTAATGTGTGGGAGTTGACTACTGGGAAGATGATGTGAAAGACATTAAAAAATGACAGTAGAGAAAATACAACAGCACTTTTTTATAAAAAAAATCTGGGACTTGGTAGATATCAACAAGAACTAACTGTTTAAGGGAATAGCTCCTTAATTGATCCTCAATAAATTAATCCTTGAAAAGAAGAGGAATTTTTAATAGGATCATATATTTCTTTTCTAAGTGGATAGTTTGAAAGCCCCAAGAGTGTTAAGCTCTAAAAATAGGTATTGTTTCTTTATCTCAAGAAAGCAGAAGAAATTAACACCCCTTATCAACTGATACATATTAATCAACAACTCTGTGCTTGGCACTCTAAGTGCATTTCATTGGCAGATAATTTAGTGGCAAAGCAAATCCCCTTCTGGTGTGTAAATTGTATAATGGAGCAAGGATGTATTTTCCAGTAACCTCCAGGGACTACAGGCAAGTTTTTGTTTAGCATTTATTGGGCAGCAATCATGCACGATGCTCCAAAGAGAACTGGAAATATTTATGTGCCAGAGAGAACAGAGGTACTGTTTTTATTATCCAAGAGTCTGATTCTAACAGAAATAGAATTTTCTAAAATGAAATGTTCCCTACAAATGTTACCCTGCATTTAAATGACAATTTTTTCCAAGGAACTCCATATTCTACGTTATTGACTTCAATTTTATTTTAAACTCACCTAAATGAAGGGGGAAATATTGTATTATTGAGGTATATTTAGGTACTCAACTTTAGCAAGTGTCACACGGAATATCAACCAACAAGTATTTTAAATACCACTCAGCAGGGTTAGAATGGTAGATCCTCTTATAAACATAAAGTTACCACAGATGTAATATCATTCCCACAACCTACAGGTGACATGGTAATTGTGACTGGCAGAACCTGTCATAGCCTTCTTTGCAATCCCCTACTGCACTGCCATGGGGAACAGTTGCAAGGCCATCTGAATATCTGACTGGATGGCTGGAGAGCACAGCATCCCTAAAAGAAAAAGCACAGCCACAGGCTTGACCCCATTGGACAGTATTTATAAATTATCCTATCAAGGTGGAAACCTTATGAGAATGATCATATAATCTATAGCTTTAATGGGCTATAAAGGTCTCTAGGTTCATATACATGTTATTAATAATTTTAACATAGTACTGTGAAAATTTTAGTTTGTATAATACACATACACAATTCTAATTTTTTAGTAATTCTAAGTATAAAACACTTATATTAAGGAAATCAAGGTAATAGTAATTTGTTTAAAATTAAAATTCCCTTGGCATTTAATAGAAAATTGCCATATAAATTTATTTGAATATGTCCCTTATTCTGCAATAATGGATGTTGGATACATTCTTTATTTTATTTCCAATAAAGTGTACTTTTCTAGAATTATTTAAAAGACCATATGATTGTGACTTAGGTTTGTAAGTCATCTGGCAGAATTGCCAATAACAGATAACCAAATTTTCATCAGAAAAAGTTCTCAAATACTTACACAATATCTCATGATCATCAGAAAGCAGAGCACAAAGGTAAAAATTACAGATGGCCTGGCCCAGTCCTTGCTGTGCTCCACTAGTCCTTAGATAAATTACTTAATATGGCATTTCTTCACCTAGTATACAAGCTTAATATTAGTATGTAGTTTGTGTCACGGACTATAAAGAAAGCATTTATGGGGCTGAGGATGTAGCTGAGTGGTTGATGTTTGCCTAGCACATGCAAGGCCCGTGGTTCAATCCTAGTACAGTAATTAAGCAACAAGAAAGCAGACATTTATAACAGTGACTATCAATGTTTAACACACATTCATTATTAACTATAATTATTATCCAGGTTCTGGATTAATGGAACTTGAATAAATAAAGAAGCCTCTAAGGGAATGCACTGGATGCACTCAGCTGGGTATTTGTTGGAACCAGACTGCAAAGGTAGCGTACCTTATTGATACCTTACTAATATTGAGGACTGTTACTGTTGTTCTCTAGTCATTGTCAAACAATTCTCAAAGTTATGCTTCCATGTGATCTCCAGGGTCTTTGGTCTGCTGTTCTGTGTTTCTACTAGCCATTTAGAGTTCCCAGCAACCTGAGACATTTGTTCATTTCCCTCTATATCAGTCTTGGAGATTGACACCTACCACCCTATTGCATAACTCACCCAAATAACATTGACTAGACTGCAGTTACCACAAAAAGAACTATAAAACTATTCTTGAGAATTATTTGATGAACATGACCTTGGAACAGATAATAACTTTAAGGAAATTAATAACTCCAAATATGTGATCAGTTTCCAATACTGTGTCCCAGCTTTCACTGATATCAGAAAGTATGGACATAACTAAGTCAAAATGTTACAAAAAACAACTTCACCAGATTTTCAAAAAGTTTCCCATAAAACTGGAATGGTAATAACAAGTGTAAATGCTATTTAATTTGATTTCTCCTCTGGCCTCTGCCTATGGGCAAAAGAGATATTTCATGCAAATCTAAATTGTCTACCTGATTGAAAAATATTTCATTGTAAATTCTGCCTCTTCTATTATACATTTTCCTAAAACCACTTTTTCTGTAGAATAGTTATGAATTTATAAATGACCTTTATTTTCATGATTCTTCTATGACTGTAATTTATAGGCAAAGTGGAATAGGCACTGAACAATGAAAGGGTAAGGTAATCATTTAATATCCATTGCAGAAAAAGAAATTCTACTTTTAGGATCAATTAGTAGCTAATCTGCAGGGCTAATGAACCCTGGACAAGGATAAAATAGTGAACATATGCATTCCCTCCTCTAGCTTTGATTGTCATGTTAATTTAAATAATACAGGAATCATTAGACAAGTATTGATAGCAAGGTTTTCAGAAGTTATACTACTGGTCTATTTATTGGGAAATCAATGAACAGATAAGACATTTTATAGCACTTACCTTTGTGTAAGGGCATGTTTATATATGTGTATATACGATTCAACTATGAACATTTTGCAAATAAGATCCTCTACCTTTTACTCAGTGAATGAGGTACAAACTTACTTGATATATCAAAAGGCAACTTTCAGCAGTATATATTAAGATAAAAGTAAGGAAGTAGAGAAATTGGCCTATCATTAGGTAAAGCAAGAGACAGTCAAGAAAAAAGAATAATATGCAAAACACAAGTCTCAGATGGCCTCACCAAGTCCAAGGGTAAAATGTAGAGTTCCTGCATGAATGGATAAGCTTCAGGCAATTCTCTATAAAACTATTTCTCCCAACTAAGTTTTTTATACATATTAAATTTCAAAATCATGAGGTCATATCATGAAAAGTACCTGGAATGCAGATAGTGTAGCTTGGTGATTAATGACAGATATACATATTTTAAACAGGGCTAACAGCTGAGAGAAAGACTGACTTCTTGTATTTAAAAGAATAAAATGAATACCTTTATAAGACTCAAGTCTGAAAAAAATGACCGAATAACTTCCATATAAAAGTGGATATATTAAGGGATATACCTGCATATTACAAAGATTCTACATCCATTTCATCACAGAGTGACTGAAGTCCTTAAAAGTTTTAGGCCACAGAGTTAGGACTTGGTTTTCTCCAACATTGAGAAAAGAGAAAAAAAGGAATAGGTGGTGTTTGTATAACTTTCTGCCATGAGAGTTTGGGCCAATTATATAATTATTATTAAAGTCCCTACTATATTTATATGTAAAAAACAAACATGTTAAGAATATACAAAATGATACGTTTCTATCATCTATAGAAAATGTGGGTAATAAAGGGATGGAGGAAGGATAAATTTTTTTCTGCTCATCAAAAAGCAGGGTTATTACTTCTTGGTATTTCGGCCAAGATCAAGTGAAAAAGCAGGTCAAGCATTAAAATTCGAATTCAAAAGAAGGGATGCTAAAACACACTTTGGTTTTAAACCATTTGGAAATTATAATTTTACTAGCAGAACTCTCATTCCTTTCTCCACATCAAAGCAAAGCAAAACAAAACATATTTACCAATCAGACATGACACTTACATAGAATTATTAAGATTCCAGAAAAACAGATGCCTATAATAGTTTACGTTCTTATCCAAATGCCAATTCCTTTGCATACATTAAACACCTAGAAAAAATAGTTAATAATCACAAACAAGTATCTGTTTTTCTAAAAAGAATTCCTTAAAGTACAACACCAGCCAATAACAACACAGACATGGCAAGTATCTGTCTGTTCCTCACAAAAGATATTGCCTGAATATATCTGAAAGAAAAAGTTCACACTCTAAAGAAAGACCATAAATGAATACAGTAAGTTTCTAATAGTGGAGGGTGGGGGGGTAGTTTATAGAGTTATTGTACTTAAAACAGAAGTAAAGTCTGAAAATTCTCTCTTTTATTTTTTTCCCCACTCAGGAAGTCAGTTCATCTATGCCAATGACTTTCGTTACAATCTATGTGCTGGTGACCCCAAATTGACATCTTCAGGAAGCATCTACTCTGCACTCCACACATGAATTTCCACCTGTCTTTGGCCATCTCCAACTTTCACCTTTGAGTGTCTTAATTCTATACATCTAAATCAGAACTCAATCAGCTTACAGTAATTCTCTCTCAACATTCTGTGATGCAGTAAAATGCTCTATACTCCCTATAGTTGTAAAGGTGTAAAACTTAGAAGTCCTTCTTGAAACACATCTCTCATTTGCACTATATTCAATCCTGCTGATTTTATCTTCTATACTTCTAGTCCCTATCATTTTTAATCATTTCAACTATCAATTACTGTGACTCAAGAACATCTGTTGCCCAAATCACTAGATTATCCTCCTTGTCAATTCTACCATATTCTCTTTTCTTGCCAAGTCTATAATATGGATGGTATTCAGTGTGACTATTTTTAAAAGAATTATTAGTGTATCTTCCCTTATAAAAATCTTCAAGGGTAAAATTAGAATGAAAACCTCAGTTCTTATAGGATCTATCAGATTTGCAATCTCCATCACTTAGCTATTTCAAACCTTTACTTGCACCACACTCTTCATTGCTCTTCAGGTACTTTATCCAGTTCTATGTATCTTTTGCTTATTCTATCAGCCTACCTCACCTCTCCTAGGCCTTGCAAAGTGATTTTCTACCCATATTTCTGATTGCAGTTCCAACCACATTTCCCTAAAGAAGTTATCGCTCATTATTTAGATTTTCACTGTGATATAGTCCCTTAAAAACATTTCTATATTTTCTTAAGAATTGATCTAGATTTGTAATTAAATATTTGCATAATTATATGATCACCATCCGTAGTCACCAACCAGAATATAAAATACCTGGGATGCCGGAAATGAGGCCTCAGCCCAGGACCGCCCCTGCCACATTTGCAGGAGGAGCCCAGGCCCAGGTCCACCCCCAACCCACCCACCTGGGAGAAGAGGCCTAACCCACCTCCATCTTGGAACACTGCAGCCATCACCATAGCCCTCCCCACAAAGTAGCCTTAACCTTACGACAACAGAAAGGTCCTAGAAGCAGCTGCATCTGGGTACAGGCATCCCAAAGCCAGTGTAAGACCCACCTTTTCAGCCCCATCTCTGAAAGTGGTTGCATCCATCTTGGGATACTCCCACTGCTATCTAGAGTTACTTCTGCTATTGCCACCACCATTGTTAGTTGCTGTAGCATCCATCACAGGACACAGGCAGGGTCTAAAGCCCAACACCAAGGTGAGGTATAGATAATCTGCATGGATACTACAAGATTATAGGGTAGAAACTGTAATACCTCAGATCTGCAATGTAAGAAAGGAAGACACATAGACAACATGAAAAAACAAGGGAAGAAAGTACCCCAAACAAACTAGGATACTCCAAAAATAGTACCGATAGTGCAGTTGATGAAATGTCATAGAAGGAATTCAGAATATATATGATTAAAATGATCAGTTAATTGAAGAATGACCTAAATGAGCAAATACAGGCAAAAATTGATCACACCAACAAAGAGATAAGGGAGCAAATACAGGTAGCAAAAGATTACTTCAAGAAAGACATGGAGATTCTGGGGAAAAAAAATCAGAAATTCTTGAAATGAAGTAAACAATAAACCAAATAAAAAATTCAATAGGAAGCATCACCAACAGACTAGATCACTTGGAAGACAGACAGCAGATAATGAAGACAAACTATACAATCTGGAAAATAAAGTTGATCACACAGTGAAGATGGTAAGAAATCATGAACAGAACATCCAAGAATTATGGGGTAGCATCAAAAGACCAACTTCAAGACATGAGACAGAGGAAGTCACAGAAATTAAAACAAAAGGAATGCACAATATCTTCAAAGAGATAATATCAGAAAATACCCCAAACATTAAGAATAAATTGGAAAACCAAATACAAGAGTCTTACAGGACAATAAATGTACAAGATTACAACAGGTCTACACCAAGGCACATTATAATGAAAATGCCTAGCATACAGAATAAAGATAGAATTTTAAAGGCCACAAGAGAGAGGAATCAGATCACATAGAGGGGGAGATCAATTGTAACTCAGCAGATTTTTCAACCCAGACCCTCAAAGCCTGGAGATCCTGGAACAACATATACCAAGCTCTTAAAGAAAATAGATATCAACCAAGAACTTAAATCCATCAAAATTAAGCTTCAGATTTGATGATTAAATAAAAATCTTTCATGATAAACAAATGTTAAAAGAATTTACGGTGAGAAAGCCTGCACTACAGAGCATCCTCAGCAAAATATTCAAGGAGGAGGAAATACAAAACAACAATGAAAATCAGCAAAGGAAGGAACTACAATAAAGGAAAGGCCAATCAAAGGAGAAGCCAAGTCAAGTTAAAAACCAAAAATAAACCAAAATATCTTGGAATACAAATCACATTTCAATAATAAGCCTGAATGTGAATGGCCTAAACTCATGCAATTAAAAGATATAGACTGACAGATTGGATATTTAAAAAAAAGACACACAACAATATGTTGTTGTCAAGAGACTCATCTCACACAAAAAAGACATCCACAGACTGAAGGTGAAAGGGTGGGGAAAAATGTACCACTCACATAGACCACATAAACAAGCAGGGGTTTCATTCCTAATATCAGATAAAGTGAACTTCAAATCAAAGCTAGTGAAAAGGGATAAAGAAGGACATTTTATACTGCTTAAGGGATTCATACATCAACAAAACATAACAATCATAAATATCTATGTCCTAAACAATGGGGGGAGGGCATCTATGTATGTCAAACAAACCCTTCTAAATATAAGAAGCAAATAGACCACAACACAATAATACTGGGTGACTTTAATACACCTGACTCACCACTGGATTGATCTTCCAAACAAAAATGAAACAAACTATAGAACTCAATAATACAATCAATAATTTGGACTTAACAGACATATATAGACTATTCCATCCAACAAGTGAATACACTTTATTCTCAGCAGCACATGAACCCGTCTCCAAATAGACCATTTATTATGCCACAAAGCAACTCTTAGCAAATACAAAAAAAAAAAAAAAAAAAAAAAAAAATAGAGATACTACCCTGCATTCTATATGACCACAATGGAATAAAATTAGAAATCAATGATGAAATTCAAAAGAAGCTACTCCAACACCTGGAGACTAAACAATACACTAGTGAATGACATATGGATAACAGAAGACATCAGGGAGGAGATGAAAAATTCTTAGAGGTAAATGAAAACTCCAATACAACTTATCAAAATCCCTGGGACATTATAAAGGCAGTGATAAGAGGAAAGTTCATTGCATGGAGTTCATTCACTAAATGAAGAAAAAAGTCATCAAATAAATGATGACATTACATCTCAAAGCCCTAGAAAAAGAACACACCAACACCAAAAGTAGTAGAAGACAGAAAATAATTAAAATTGGGGCAGAAATCAATGATATTTTAGATCCTTCTCCAAAATATACCAATTCAAAAAACTTACAAAACAAAAAGCTAGTTCTTTGAAAAATAAATAAAATTGACAAACCCTTAGCCACCCTAATGAAAACAAGGGAGAAAACTCAAATTACTAAGATTTGTGATGAAAAAGGAAATACCATGACAGATATTATTGAAATACAGAAGCCAATTAGAAACTATTTTGACAATTTATATTCTAGTAAAATAGAAAAACTTGAAGACACTGACACATCTCTAGAGGCATATGATAGACCCAAACTGAGTCAAGAGGACATACACAGTTTAAACAGATCAATTTGAAGCAAGGAAATAGAAGACACCATAAAAAGCCAACCAACCCAGAAAAGCCCGGCATCACAGCTGAGTTCTACTAGACCTACAAAGAAAAATTAATACCAATACTCCTCAAATTATTCCATAAAATAGAAAATGAAGGAACCCTTCCAAACTCATTCAATGATGCTAGTATCATACTGATACCAAAACTAGGTAGAGACACATCAAGGAAAGAAAATTTCTGACCAATATCCCTGATGAACATTGATGCAAAAATTCTGAATAAAATTCTAGCAAATTGCATACAAAAACACATTTAAAAAATAGTGCACCATGATCAAATAGGGTTCATTCCAGGGATGCAAGGTTGGTTCAACATATGGAAATCAATAAATACAATTCATCACATCAATAGACTTACAGGTAAAAATCATATGATTATATTAATTGATGCAGAGAAAGCATTTGACAAAATACAGCAACCTTTCATGTACAAAAAACTAGAAAAACTAGAGTGAGTAGTTTTTTGAACAGTGTAAAAGCTATCTATGCTAAACCCAAGGCCAACATATTTCTAAATGGAGGAAAAATTAAAGCATTCCCCCTAAAAACTGGAATGAGACAGGGATGTTCTCTTTCACTACTTCTATTCAACATAGTCCTTGAAACTACCCAGAGCAATTAGACGAAAGAAATTAAAGGAATCCAAATAAGAAAAGAACTCAAACTATCATTATTTGCTGATGACATGATTCTATAATTACAGGATCCAAAAACTCCAACAGAAAACTTTTAGAATTAATTAATTAATTCAGCAAAGTTGCAAGATATAAAATCAATACCCGTTAACCAAATGCATTTCCATGCATCAGTTATGAATCCTCTGAAAGTGAAATTAGGAAAACTACCCCATTCACAACAGCCTCAAAACAAAAGAGGTGAAAGACCTCTACAATGAGAACTACAGAACACTAAAGAAAGAAATTGGAGAAAACCTTAGAACATGGAAAGATCTCCCATGCTCTTGGATAGGCAAAATTAATATTGTCAAAATGGCCATACCACACAAAGTGCTATACAGGTTCAATGTGATTCCAATTAAAATCCCAACATCATTCCTTATAGAAACAGAAAAATCAATCATGAGATTTATTTGGATAAATAAGAGACCCATAATAGCCACATAGCAATCCTTAGCAAGAAGAGTGCAGCAGGAGGCATCACAATACCAGACCATAAACTACTACAAAGCTATAGTAACAAAAACAACATAGTATAGGCACCAAAATAGACATGTAGGCCAATGCTACAGAATAGAAGACACACAGACAAACCCACATAAATACAGTTATCTCATACTAGACAAAGGTGCCAAAAATACACATTGGAGAAAAGATAGCCTCTTCAACAAATGGTGCTGGGAGAACTAGAAATCCATATGCAGCAAAATGAAAATAAACCCCTACCTCTCACCATGCACCAAACTCAACTCAAAATGGATCAATGACCTAGGAGTTAGTCCAGAGACCCTCCACCTAAGAGAGGGAAAAGTAGGCCCAAATCTCAGCATGTCGGATTTGGCCTCAACTTCCTTAACAAGACTCCTAAAGTACAAGAAATAAAACCAAGAATTAATAAATGGGATGGATTCAAACTTAAAAGCTTCTTCTCAGCAAAAGAAACAATCAATGAGGTGAAGAGAAAGCCTACATTTTGGGAGCAAATTTTTGATACATGCACATCAAATAGAGCACTAATCTCTAAGATATATATAGAACTCTAAAAATTTAACACCAAAAAACCAAACAACCCAATCAATAAATGGGCTAAGGAGCTGAACAGACACATCTCAGAAGAAGATATATATTCAATCAACAAATATATGAAAAAAATGTTCAACATCTTTGGTAATTGGAGAAATGCAAATCAAAACTACTCTAAGATTTTATCTTACACCAGTCAGAATGGCAGTTATCAAAAACACATACAATAATAAATGTTGGCAACGATGTGGGGAAAAAGGCACACTCATACATTGCTGGTGGGACTGCAAATTGGTGCGACCAATCTGGAAAGCAATATGGAGATTCCTTAGAAAAGTTGGAATGAAACCACCATTTGACCTAGCTATCCCACTCCTCAGTCTACACCTAAAGGAAATGCATTCTATTGTCATATATACCTAACTGAAATCAATTAATTAATAAAAAAACACTAGTTTGATTCTTGTACCTATCCAATCTGACTACAGTCAATAAAAAATGAAAAAAGAAAATAAGTTGTTTTCTTCTCCTCTGCATCTAACAAAGTGAAATTGTAGGAAAAGTGGCCCCCAAATGTCCTCATTTATGGAACAAACACTGTTGATTATAGTCAGTTTCTGCTGTAACAAGCAATGGACAGAGTTTCTGCCCTCAAATAGCTTGCATTTTGTACCCAGGGAACAAAATAAAGGGAATACTACTAACAAAAAATAAATAAAATAAAACAAAATACCTGGGAGCATAATATGTGTTTATTTTGCTTATCCAGCTTCTAAGTAACTCAGTGCCTATTGTATTGTAGGCACAAAAACAAATGTTTGTAAACTAAAAAAAAAGGGATGAAGGCTTTTGTCACAGCTCTAGATTTTTACAATGACTTACAAATTGAGGAGGTTGGAAACTCATCTTTCAGAGCAATCCTTCAATTACTTTCACAGGTAGGAAATCTATCTCAATTGCCTGAAAGAGCTGATTTTAAAATCATTTTTACAGATAGAAGAACTACTGCTTATTCATAATGTGACCTTGAGTTTAAAATGTTCATGTAATTTTGCTTTTTATTTTCAATGTGGGAAAAATTAAAAATGTAAAGTATGAAAAATTAGGTTTCCATAATCAAAATCATCAAATTCACACCTGAGACAACTCTGTCCTAAATGTTTATTCCTAGATGTAATGACTAATTTCTTATGTAACAAAATGTCAAGAAGCATATTTTTGCAGCAGTTGCCTCAAAGGAGAAAGGTGAGCTTCAAACAGATTATGTAGAGTTTTCAAGCAATTTCAAGGTCTTGGGTTTTAATGGGGTGAAATGGGGATCACCACAGGTTGTGAGAAGCACTAGGAAACTATCCATTTTAACAGATCACTTTGTCTGCTTTGCTGTAAATAGATGTAGGGGTACAAAGAGAAGCAAGGAAATTACTTAGAAGACCATTGCAATAATCCTGGCAAGTGATGACAGAGGCTCAGACAAGAGCAGCAGCAACAGAAAAAAAGTAAGATTCTGGGTATCTATTAGGTAGAGCTAGCTAATAATCTTCCTGACTGATAGATATGGGGTATGAGAGATAAAGGAATAAAAGTTGTTTTGGTCTGAGCAAAAGAAAAAACCAAAAGGAAATTTGGGGAGGGACAGAAAATAAGGAAAACATCATTTTTGGAAATATTAAGTTCAGTAATGACAATTATATATGAAATTATATACGAAAGTTCATTATCAAGGATGTAAAATTCAGTGCAAAGAGATCACATGACTTATCTTCTTTCTTTCTGCATTATTCTTTAGTGCACATATCTTCAAAAAGTGGAAGAAACATTTGTATTATTATGGTTTTCTCAGACATTTTAAAAAGCACAAACAAGCATTACAACTCTACCGTGAATTTTATTAATATTGATGGAATTTCCCTCCAAGTTTGTAAGTCTTATGGACTAGTTATATCATTGTTTCAAATTCTCAGCAACATTATTTAGTTAGAAATAAACTGAAAATTTTTGCCTATATTTATTTTTCCAATTGTTTTTAAAATAATAGTAATGAATTATGTTCTAATTGTAATTATTTAATAAATAAAGAAAATGCAGGAGCCTTTAACCTAATGAATTAATAAATCCACAAATTTTGAATACAGAGGGATTCTCAGTTATAATATTTAAATATTATAAGAGGTTCTGAGTGGTAAACATTTTATTCATTTTTCCATTTCATTTTTTATTTTTTGAAATTATATCACTAAGCAACAGAAATTTTTCAGAAAATAAATATATATTGTTTTGACTCAAACTTGTCTAAAAAATGAGTAACCACTAGAAATAACAATTGAATCAAATAATAATCTGTCAGTCAACAAAATAACAACCAACCACAAACACATAATATGTGCAAAATAATATTTGCCCATTTGAACTAAATTTAGTCAGTATTTTAACCTTTACCAGTATAATTTAATGAGGTTGTATACAGATAGGCTAGCAATAATATTTTGTTTTTCTCTAAGAAAAAGTGAAAAGTCCCCACTGCCTATATTTGAAACAAATGTAATTTTGTGATATGCTACTTGAAGTCAATTAAATCAATAATACTGGTAAAATATTGAGCCATTGTATAACATGAGTTACACTAAAAATAGTTATGCAAATTAAAATGATATACATCTTCTGTCTCAAATATGAGTGTGCTAACATATTGAATAAAAAAAGATGTTAAAGGGAAAGAAAACCTAGGGAAAAATGAGGACAGCTGGTTTTTCAGCTTTTAAGCAAGATAAAAATACTAGGAATGGATTTATGCTCTTTCCTCAAGCAACCACAAATAAAAACAATTATATGAAGGAAAATAAGAAAACACTTTTTATGTTAGTACTTATAAGATACTGAAAGTCAGTTCCTTGAAAGACAGGAAAAATTATATTAAAAAAACAAACTAGCACCCAGAAAATTTCTAATCTGGTAATCTGATATTTAATAAAATATTGCCACCTATGCAAAATGCAAGAAACCATTATCTATTATGAAAATTATAAATTTAAAAATGGACCCCAAACTAATATTTATGATAACAGTAA
This sequence comes from Tamias sibiricus, assembly GCA_025594165.1. Lineage (NCBI taxonomy): Eukaryota > Metazoa > Chordata > Mammalia > Rodentia > Sciuridae > Tamias > Tamias sibiricus. Next base: position 57,975,434 of record CM046666.1, read on the forward strand.
TAGACAAGGACATAAAAACAATTATGTCAGGCATAGAGGTACATGCCTGTAATCCCAGCTACTTAGGAAACTGAGTCAGGAGTATCACAAGTTCAAGGATAGTTAGCAAGACCATGTCTCAAAATACAATAAAATAAATGTTTAGAGTTGTAGATCAGCAGTAGAGTACCACTGGGCTAAATCCCCCATACCACAAATAAAAAATAAAAATTAAAAACCAGTTATATAGTACCCCACATGTGCAAAAAATCAATATAGAACGTTTTTAAAATATCCATATAATTTCTCAAGATATAAGCTAAAATATGTAGAATGAAAAAAGGCTAAATGGGAAAAGATATGGATTAAACACAGCACAGGAAAAAAATGAATACACAGCAACAGAAACTAAAATGAAACACCAGGAAAAAGAGATAATCAAAATAAAGGAAAAGAATATCAATGGGCTGTGGAACAATTTCAATAGCCCAAATATTAATGTAATATACACATCCAAAGTGGACAGAATATATTTTGGAAATATTATGGCTTCCAGGCACAGTGGCACATGCCTTTAACCCTAGAGACTCAATAGTCTGAGACAGGAGAAGACAGTAAAGAAAGACTGTTAAAGTATTAAAAGAAAGAACACTGTCAACCTAGAATTCTACACATAGTGAAAAACTCTTGAAAATGGAGGTGAAATAGAGTCAAAGAGGATCATTACTACAAGAAATGTAAAGAATGGCTTTCAAAAAAAAAAAAAAAAAGGAAAATTATATCAGAGGGAAATACAGACCTACAAAAAAGTATAAAGAACACTGGAAATGGTAAACATGAAGGAAAATATATAAGATTTAAAGTATTTAGAATACAATTGCTTAAACAAAAAATAACTAATAACTGTAGAAATTAGTAAGGTATTAGAGACTTGAACCAAAGTATCAATCACTTTGACTTTATCAACATCTTTAGAACACTTTTCCTAACAATTGTATAAATACAATTTTTCCATGTATACCTGGACCAAATATAGATAATATTTTGATCATTAAACAGGTCTTATGAAATTTTAAAATGTCAAGTAATTCATGAGATATTCTACAACCAAAATGTAATTAAACTGAATATCAATAATAGAAATAATTGATTATTCTTCAATTTTGAAAAATTATGCACCACACTTGCATATGGACCAAAACATAATCAAAATAAAATAAAAGGATGTTTCCTAAACTGAATTAAAAGCAAAATTCAATAAACCCAAAACCAGGAATGATGGCACATAACTACAATGCTATAATGATAACATGTAATACATCAATAATAATGATACATTAACAGTTAGTAAGCATTATATATTTTATATACATACATGTCACACATTTGATATTACAATTTATTTAATACATTGAATATATTTATCATCTATGTTACATACTGTATTGTATATAATATATATTGTGATATATGATTATATGCATTCATAATAATAAAATATAATAATAATCATAATCCTATAATACTTGGGAGTCATATTCAAGAGGATCAAAAGTTTCAGGACAGCCTGAACAACTTAGCAAGACCTGATCACAAAATAATTTTTTTTCAAAAAGGAATATGGATCATTGTTAAAGTGCTTGTCTACCTTGTGTAAAGAATGGGGTTCAACCTGAGTATAAAACAAGCAAACAAATCTCTACAAACCAGAATGCCAAAGCAATGTATGAGGGGAAGTATGGCATTATATAATGATATTAACACAGAAGGTTCCCAAATCAAGAGTCTCATGTTTCCATTAGAAAACTAGAGAAGGAGAACAAATTAAATCTAAACTAATTAGCAGAAAAACTGGAGTGGAAATATGTAGAATAGAGAAAAAATAATAGAAAAAAATCAATGAATCAAAAAGGTGTTTCATAGACAAGATTCCAAAAACTGTTAACCTTTCAGTCCAGTGGGTTAGGTAAAAAGACAAAATACAAACTATCAATAAAAGCAATGAATAAACTGACATCATTACATATGTTCACAGTATTTAGAGGAAAATAAAAGAACGTCATCTATGTGCATGTATGAATACATCACAATGAATTTCACTTTTATGTATAACTATAATGCAGCAATTAAAAATAATAAGTAAGTAGAAGAAAGATCAGTGGAGTTGAGGAAGGGGTTGGAGAGGCAAGGAGGAAAAGGGATGTACTGGGGATTAAAATAAAGCAATGATATTATATGCATTTATGAATAATTCAAAATAAATCCCACAATTATGCATAACTATAATGCACTTATATCAAAAAAAATAATATGAACAAAGTTATACTCACAGAATAAGTGGATAAACTTCTTTGAAACTATCAACTCACATCAGGAAGAAATAAATTATTTGTGTAGTCCTAAATGATAAGGAAATTTGATGTTTTGGTTAAAGATTTTTCACAAATAACAAAGATGGATTCACATGTAAATTTTACCAATTGTTTAAAGAGAAATAATACTAATTGTACACAAACTCTTCCAAAAAATTGAAGAAGGGCTAATGATTCCTTATTCATTCCAATGGGCTAGTATTACTCTGACATGATAGGAAAAAAGTGTTGTAAGAAATATACAAACCAATATCCCTCATGACACTAAAATCAAGAACTGTAAACAAAATTTTAGATAATGGAAACCAAGAACATATAAAAAGAATGCACAAGACATTTTCTTTCTTATTGACAGTCTATTTTAATGTTGTTATTAATGTATTAGAATTATACATAATTGTAGGGTTCATTTTGAAATATTCATAAAAGCATAAAACACAGTTTGCTCCATTTCATTCATCAACACTGGCCCCCTTTCCCTCTCCTCTTCCTCTCCCTGGTCCCAGTCCTCTATTCTACTGTTCTTCCTTCCTTTTCTTTAGTTTTCTAATTGATACATTATAATTTACATAAAAGTTGGATTATATTTATACTTGTACATAATTTGGTTGATTTCATTTCATAGTTCCTCCCTACTGCACTTCTCCTTTCCCCTCCATATTCCTTCTCTACTCTACTTTTCTCCCTTCTATTTTGACAAGATGTCCTTTCATTATTATTCTTATTTCTGTAAAGCTCTGCATATGAAAGTAGACATTTGATTTTTGACTTTCTGTGTCTGGCATCTTTCACTTAGCATTATATAATCCAGTTCTGTCCATTTACAAACAAATAACAATTTCTTCTTCATGACTGAATAGAACTCCATTGTGTGTATATACCACATATTCTTTATCCATTCATCTGCTGATGAACACCTAGACTGGTTTCATAACTTGGCTATTATGAACTGCACTGCTATAAACATTGGGTTGCAGGTATCCCTCTAGGATAAACATCAAAGAATGGAAATGCTGGATCATATGGAGTTTCCATTCCTAGTATTTGGAGGAATGGATCTCCATACTGATTTCCATACAGATTATACTGATTTGCATTCACACCAATAATTATTACTTCCCCCCACATCCTTGTCAGTCTTTATTATCATTTATATTCTTGATGATAGCAAATATAACAGGAGTGTGATGAAATTTCAGTGTTGTTTTGATTTGCATTCCCCTGACTGCTAAGGATTTGAACATTTTTTCATATATTTGTTGGTCATCTACATTTCTCATTTTGAGAATTGTTAATTTAGCTCATGTTCCCATTTATTGATTGGTTCACATTTGTTTTGTTCATAAGTTTTTTGGTTCTTTTAATATTCTGAATATTAAACCTATGTCTTGTGCTTCCTGTAGGCTCTCTCTTCATGCTCTTGTTTCCGTTGTGCAGAGCTTTTTTTTTTTTTTTTTTTTTTTTTTTTTTTTTGGTGGTATATTGAACTCAGGGGCACTCGTCTGGGTCAATCCCCAGACCTTTTTTGTATTTTATTTAGAGAAGGGTCTCACTGAGTTGCTAAGTGCCTCATTGCTGAGGCTGGCTTTGAACTCACGATCCTCCTGCCTCAGCTCCCAAAGTGCTGGGATTACAGGCGTGAGCCACCGTGCCAGCTGTGCAGAAGCTTTTTAATTTGATTCTATCCCACTTACTAATTGCTGTATTTTGTTCTTGCACTTTATGAGTTTTAATAAGGAAGCTGCTGCCTACGCCAATAAGCTAAAGTGTTGATCCTACATTTTCTTCAAGCAGTTGCAGAGTTTCTGGTCTAATTCCTAGGTCTTTGATCCACTTTGAGTTGACTTTTGTGTAGTGAGATACACAGGAATCTTAGTTTCATTCTTCTGCTTCAGTTTTCTATGTATGGCTACCTACACTTTTTCTGGCACCATTTGTTAAAAATACTACCTTCTCCAACATATGTTTTTGTCAGCTTTTTTGAGTATCAGATTACTGTATCTACATGGGCTTATATCTGTGTCTTCCATTCTATTCCACTGGTCTTCATGTGTATTTTTATGCCAAATACACAATGAGATTGAAGAAGTAATAAAAAGATTTTCAAAAAATAAAAGCCCAGGGTCAGATATATTCTCAGATGAATTCTACCAGAACTTTAAAGAACTAATTTCAATACTCAAATTATTCCATGAAATAAAAAGGAAATAAATACTCCCAAATTGATTCTATGAAGCCAGTATTACCCTAATATCAAAATCAGCTAAAGACACATTAAGGAAAGAAAACCACAGACCAATATCTCTGATGAACATAGGTGCAAAAATATTTTAAAATACTACAAATATGCATTCAAAAACATAAAAATTATCAGGTTTGCTTCATTCTAAGTATATAAGGTTGGTTCAACATACACAAATCAATATATGTAATTCAATCATATAAATAGAATTGAGGAGAAAAATTGCATGATGATCTAAATAGATGAAGAAAAAAAAACTGACAAGTTCCACCATGAATTCATATTAAAAAATTTTAAGAAACTAGGGATGAAAGGAATTTACCCCAACATCATAAAGGCTATATATGACAAGCCCAAATCCAACATCATACTGAATGAAGAAAACCCAAAAGTATTCCCTATAAAATCAGGAACAAGATTAGGGTGTCTATTCTCATCACTCCTATTCAATATAGTTTCTAAAATTTTAGAGTAATTAGACAAGAAATGGAAACTAAAGAGATACAAAAAGGAAAAGAAGTCAAAATATCTCTGTTTGCAGATGATGTTCCTATACTTAGAACACTCAAAATACTCAACCAGAAGACTTTTAGAGCTGATAAACAAATTCGACAGAGTAGAAGGTATGAACTGAACATAGTAAAATCAATAGTTTTTCTATACACCAATAATGAACCAGTAAAAAAAAAAATCAGGAAAACAATTCCATTCACAGTAGCCTAACAAACAAATAAAACCCTAGGAATAAATCTAACCAAGGATGTAAAAGGCCTAATGAAAATTATAGATCACTGAAGAAAGAAAATGAAGAGGACATTAAAAGTTGGAAATACACCCCTGTTTTTAGACAGGCAGAACTAATATTATCAAAATGGCCATACTACTAAAAGAATTACACAGATTCAATGCAATCCCCTTCAAAATAGCAATGACATTCTTCACAGAACTAAAAAAACAGTTCTACAATTCCTATGGAAAAATAAATGACCCAGAATAGCCACAGCAATTCTGAGCAATAAAATCGAGGCTGGTTACATCAGTATACTTCAACTTAAATTACACCACAGAGCTACAGTAACAAGAACAAGAGTTTTTATTACAGAAATGCAAGGTTGTTTCAACATTTGAAAAGTACTCCATGGGTTGGCCGAATAATCTTTGTGAAGAAAGAAGTTCAGTATTTTAAAAAAATGATCCAATACACACCATATTTAAATCCTGTTTCTATACATGAGGGAAGTGTTGGTATATTGCATACATTTTCCTAGATATTAATGTGTTTGTCTGTGAATTCTAGTTACATACATGGATACTTAACTTCAAAAAATCATAACAGCTACAAAATGTACAACATGAAAATTAGACTTAAATTTTAGTAGCTCATCTATTCTGGAATTTGGTTGTCACAAACAGTGATTGCTATATGCCTTGGCTATCCCATAAGAATAAGATACTTATTTAATATATTTAATGGAGTTATTGCAAAGATCTCCCATAATTAAAACAAAATTCTAAATATAAAAGCATAAGTTTTTTCATTCATTAAAATATTACTTTACCTTTTTGTCTTTTCTTTTTTCACTGCTTTATTGAGCTAAAATTGCACATATACATATATTTAAATCAACAATTTTTTTTTTTCCGTTTCTGTACTATAAGAATATTAAAATATCAGAGTGGAGCAATGGAACTACAAGAAAACCTCTGGGCTACAAAACTCAGGCAACACTGAATAAATAGGGCATCTCCACTGGGATTTATAGACTAGCAAATCTGCTAAGTTCCCATAAAGAGAAAAATAAAATAGAAGACAGGAACTTAAATAAAAAACAGTAATAAAATTAACCCTATATCTTATATGATGGTCCTTTCTACAAATAAAAAGTTATATAATGAAAGGTGTTAGCAAAAACTAATAAAGATGTTAAAATATCTTCAGAGCTACAACTGATTTTTTCTTTAATCTCACAAAATTAGACTACTTTGTGGAAACAAAAAGGAGCTGTCCACCAAAGAGTTCAGTGGATTCTACACCTTCAGCAAAATGGTACAGTACAAATATTGTTAAAATGAGAGAACAGCTGGCATATTGAAATTATCTTTAGCCAGTCATCTTCCTTGGCATTATAACATTTCACAGAAAAACTTAAACAGCTAAAGCTGTGATGGCTCTCTCTCTCTCTCTCTTTCCACCCACCCACCCACCCACTTACCCACCTATTCATATAGCTAGCTGTCAGAATTTTTTAAGTATAATTTTTTTCCTAATACATGGCATCCAAAATGCTTTGAGAGTACTTGATTAAAGACAATAAATCTGTCCAGTGGATGGACTACCACAAATATTTCATTGGGATGTAAGCCAAGGGGATTTTGTTGATAGGAGAGTAGTGCACAGTACACTGGAGATCATTTTCATTAAGTGTTCTTCTAGCATACAGTATGTCACCATATCCAAAATCTGGACCTGGTTGAACATATGTTTCATGAAACATACTGACTTTTTTTATTCTTGGTACTTGGGGATTGAACTCAGGAGTGATCTACCAGTTTGTTCTGCTCTAAACTCAGAAAATGATGGCAAATAATTTTTATGTGGAGCTAACAAAACTTATCAACCTTTAATATTTCTCCAGATACTATTTTTAAAACAATTACATGACCTCTGTGTTCATACCTGAGCCAAAACCACTAAGACACATTCCCAGCCTTTTTAATTAGTTTTATTTTGAGACAGGGTCTTTCTAAGGTGCTTAGGGCTTCACTAAGTTGCTGAGGCTGGCCTCAAACTTGCAATCCTCCTGCTTTGGCCTCCCAAATCACTGGTATTACAGGTGTTTCCCAGTGCACCCAGATAAGACATACTGACTTGTATATTGAAGTCAAGCAATCAAGATTTCAAATTAGGAAAGCAAACAATGTTATAGTTAGATCTGAACTGCTCTTGAAAATTGAGAACACAATTGTAATGTTGTTTAAAATGTGTGTGTATCTGTGTGTGTGTGTGTGTGTGTGTGTGTGTGTGTGTGTGTGGTGTCATTCTGAGAAAACCAGAATTATGAAATATTAATTTGAATAAAATTGAGAAATGCACATTAGGACTTAACATAAAATGCAGAAAAATAAAGTATTTTATGTTCTAAACTCAGAAAATCATGGCAAGTGATTTTTACGTGGAGCTAACAAACCTTATCAACTTTTAATATTTCTCCAGATACTATTGTTAAAACAATTACATGACCTCTGTGTTCATACCTGAGTAATAGTGCAGACATCCGACTCTCTTCAGAGACATTTTTGAACATGTGTGAAATACCTTCTATATTTGCTATTTATCAGCTGAGAAAAGTTATCTGACAAGTTATCCAGAAAGGTCAGAGAACTGAAAAAATATATTCACTAAGAGGGAATTTACAAATCTCAAACTTTAATGTTAACACAGTTTCCACAATTGGTGATGACTCTCAAGAGCTGAAAAGATGGCAAAATTCCTTATCTGGAATGAATCAGGGCCCATAAAAAAGCTTCGGTGACCAAATCCAGTTGCACTTGCAGAAATATTTACTTGCCATAAAGGATAATAAATAAAGGGAATTAGAAGAGTCTTTTCCAGAAAATACTGCATACTTTAATGATAACCTTCTATAATATAATAATTCTGCAACAATGTTGAGCAGTATGCTAATCCTTTCTGAGACTATTTTTCCTTATTTGAGAAGTAGGATGGCAAGAATATCAATCATGAAGACTATTAAATAGAATAAAACATGCAAAAGTATTTTTAAAGTCTACTTTGAACAAATATTATCCATCAACTAATTAGATTGTAATATAAGTGATAGGAGGCAAAATTAGTATTATCAATAATGAAAATGGCAGCTTACATTTAGTATGCATTATAGTCCCTTGGTATTATTCCAAGCCCTTTACATATATTAGCTATATTAACTTATTAACAGTTCTATTACGCTCACTTACAGACAAGGAATAGTGCATAGTAAACAAGTACAAGTTGATTCCAGAGTCTAAATTCTTGATCATTTCAATCTTGTTAGTCTTAATTAAACAAACAAAAACACTCAATAAACCATACTGATTGTAGTATGTAGTAATATTAACTTTTTAAAGCAATCCTGTTAAAATTTGAAAACAAAAACAGTTTCACTCCTGAGTAAATATAGCATTCAATATTTAGCAAGCAATTTTCTAATCTATGAATCATTTCATTAGACTTTAGAGAAGAAATTCATGTTTATCTTTCAAAATTATATCTAAATTTTCAATCAATTTGTAGTTAATTTAGGAATGATTCACTTGGTGTATTCAAATGATTGTTTTTTTTTTTTAATTTCCACAAATAAATGTCAATTTTTCATAAGAAAATCAATGTTCTGGCTACTGTTTCATTTCTTTCAAAACTTAGTTTTATCCCCAAAAGATAATGGGTTGAATATAAAGTACCATTAATTTTTATAAGAAGGGTATTCATAACATGAGGTCATAGAGAACAGAGTGAAAGGAAAACATAGTTTTATTATGCTTATGACCTTACACACATACAAACCCAGCTCACCTCAGGCTTATGATACGTGTGCATGTATGTGTGTGGGGGGGTGGGGGCTACTGGGGATTGAATGGGGATTGAATCCAGTGGTGCGCTACCACTGATCTGCATCCTCAGCCCTTTATATATTTTTTTCAATTTTAGACATGGTCTCAGTTAGTTGCCCAGGCTGGCCTCGACCTGCGATTCTCCTGTTTAGCCTCCCAAGTCACTGGGATTATAGGTATGCATCAACACATCACCACTCCAGGCTTACTCCTGGAGTAAGCATTAGAATATGCTGCTGGATATAGGTGCTTCCATTATCTCAATTATACAGAATATGATTTATGGAGGCTTAGAAAAGTCAAGTAACATTTTTCCAGATCACAAAGCCAAACAGCAAAGGTAGGAAGAAAGTCAAACCCCAAACTCTTAAGCACCTTGATAAACTTTCTTAATCTTGCAGTTTTGTTAAATGGTCTTTCACCAAAAACAGACTGATGGAAGAATCAAATATAGAATAAAATATTTGTTCATGCAGATAGTGGCCTGCTTTAAATAAGCAATTGGTAAAAGTGCAACAAATTTCAAAAGTCCAGAGATATTTATTTCTAATTAGTAAAGATCTTACTTCATGAGGCTATTTCTGTGCCATAATTATATAGTTAATCTTTATTCTACAAAGTTCTTAAAGAAACTTGCCACACAAGTGAATGGGATGTATTTTAAATATGACAGATTTCAACATCTTCACCAAAGTACTTAAGGGTAAACTCTACACATATTTTAAGAAGATTTTTAAAGCATAAAACGTGTTATAAATTTATCCTGAATCCTTAAATCCTACCTGTTATTTAAATAGTATAATGGGACCCCTAATACCTTAGAAATACTGACATCATTACGTTTATTTTTATACTGTACACCACTCAAGTTATGTTTGTTCAAAGTGCTATTTGATGTTTTAAGGGAACACGAGGTCATATATAAGAAAACATCTGAATCTTATCACTGGTAGCAACACTCATGGAGATGCATCTTTTGCTGTGTTTAGGCATGCATATCCTATGGTGTTATTTAGCAAAATGAGGTAGTCTGGAGACAGTGAATATTTCTGAATATTGTGTCTTTAGTTGTTGTTAGTATGTTCCATTTTGTTGGCAGATTTGCATTTGTCAATTAAAATGCCAACAAATGACATATGTTTCTTGTAAAACAACTGCCCTTTTCAGTCTTAATAGCATTCAGGGTACATAAAACAGTACCACACTGATTCATTGATTTTTCCCCCACACTTTGTGCCTGCCCTTTCCATTGTATATGTTTAAACTGCTTTGGCAAAGGTTAAAAGTGACTGCAAAATTGCTAAATTTGATGGACACTTTTCTGTTCTTATCTTTCTTGACTGTTTTGTAAAGACTTGGAGGCTGTATCAGTATTCTCAGGGGCCTGATGTGGCCTCTCCTCTTCCCTGAGTGACCTTGTTCATCCACTTGGCTTCAAATACCGCAGTAAATGTTTATCGTAACCTCAATTTTGAGCATCAGTCTAAGCAATTTATAACTTCCTTCAAGACAGAAGTTACCCATGGGTTCTGCATTACCAAAAAGATAAAGTCCAAATTTTTAGAGACAGATACATGATTCATATGTGACCCAGTTCTCATCCACCTCACTTTCAAATGTACCATTCATTGACACCACTTTGAATCATGTGCTCTGAGTTCATGATTTGATGAAGGTAACCTGCTTTATGTCTTAAGTGCATATAACCCCCTTCTTAAAATGACCTCTTCTTAATTCAATGCAAACTTGCTCAACATAAGCTGCAGCTCTACCATGAACCTTTCCTGAATTCTTCTTCTCATCATCACACCCTCAGTGCGTGATGGTGGAGGGGGCACCTACGGCCATCACATTCCATCATATTTGTAAGTTTGCTTGATGTCACCTCCTTTTATCTAGCAACTCCATGAACAGAGATTGGACATTTTCCTCGCCGTTAGAACATGTAGTTTTGTTTAGTATAACATATGGATGTTCATTTATTAGAAAGACTGTCCACTATGGTTAATTTTAGAAGTGATATTTGAATCTTACAAACAGTGATGTCCATATAAACTATGAGATCCACAAAGAATTTGATTTGGTTAAAAAATTATATGTCTGGTCTATTACATATAAACACATTTTTCTTTGTTTGCTTTTGCATTCATATGCCTCTGTGATTCTTAAATTTTATACTTGAAGTTCAAGAATATTATTACCCTACCCCTAACAACAGTCATCTAAAGAACATGCATATTTTAACAAAACAGTCACTATTTACAGATCTCTGTCACATTTTACCTCTTTCCTGGGGGGAAAAAAAAATCTGTCTTTTATAAAACTTTTCATCTTCATAGATTCAGATTCCCTTGCTGTCTATTATCTTATTTGGGGTCTCTGAGGATACCATTTTAATGGTTTCTCCTTTAGAAAAGAAATCTTCCAAACCTTTATTTGGCTTTAGAACAATGAATATTTAACTTTATATATGAGGTACACTCACTGATCAACGGAGGAATTGACATACCCTTTCTTAATTGGAGTTCTCCTCTTCCCATCACTTCATTTGTCAAATTAGACTTCCTTCACATGACTGAATGAGTAAACCATGAGGTAGAGCTGCAGCATCTTTCACAAAAAGTAGGTTAAAAAGATGATAATTAGGGACCTATCATCTGAGTCTCACCAGCTCCTAAGTAGAAGGATTTTATTTGATGAGGTTTAGAACACAGGCAATATTTGGAGAGAGTCTCCTTACCTTGACACAATTTCGGATTTAAAATCTATGGTACTGAAACATAGACCAAAGATAAAAATTATGACCATGTGCTCTATTATTTCACAGAACTAGTAACTTCCCTGCATTTAAATGGTTAAAATTTATCTCCTCCTCCCAGGGCAGATGTTCATAGCAACTGTGGTTAATGACTAATAAAACACCATAGGTTTAATCCTTGTTCCATCCCTTATTCCCTATAGTACTTTGGGCATATATTCCTGCTCATTTCCCTACCTGTAAAAATGTCATACTATCAATTGGCCCCTTATGAAGTTGTGAGAATACCAGTGGTTAAATTTTTTCAGTCTACTGCTAGTGGCCTTGTAGTTGGTGAAGAGATTTCTGAGATTCTGGAAATAGGTGTGTTGTCAGGCCAAATAGTCATGTAAGCCTTTTCTCTTTAAGGGTACATTTTAATAACTACTTTAGCAGAAATGTAGGAAAGATGATTTTAGGAAATGAACACAATATAAGCCAAAGCCTTCAAATTTATGATTTTCTTTCTCTTTGTCTCTCTCTTTTCTCTCTCTTTCCTTAAATATTTTATTTTATGGTGAACAGGGAAGTAACACAGTCTCTTAAAATAATAACTTTCAAATATGCTAGATAGGTCAACTGCATTAATCTAGTTCTTTTCATCAGCTTGATGAATATAAGATTTATATATCTTAAATATATCTTCAATATAGATTATTTATAATCATGGCATGCCTAACTTCTTCCATATGAAAAAATTATAATGATTTATCAAACATGTCAACATATTAAAATCATATCCCAACCAACATGCAAATTAATATTAAAGACAAATTTGAAATAGTTATATTCTGCTTACAGACCTACCTAAAATGACTACAATTGGTTCATATTACATAATTCCTATGTAGTCAAAAAACAGTGTTAGGAAATAACTTACTACCTTACAGCAATGATAAATATAACTATCACTGCATGATAAACAGGACATTTTTTAATTCATGAACTGGATGTCAGGTTCAACTGAAAAATGTGTATCATATTCAATGTATTCATTCCTAGGCTTATTAAAATTATTTTCCTGCTGATGGATAAAAATAACAATCACTTTTCTGTGCTTAATGGATTTAGATGTGTGGAATTATAGCTTTAAATATCCTATGTTTACAAGTTTATTAAACTCCACAGCAAGTTATGTACTTGATTAAATATTTATAGAGGACACACTGGATCACATTCTTATAGGCAAATGTCAAGATTTCATGGGGGACTGCTCCAACATTAGAATACTCTGAAAACATCCATCATACTACAGAGAGATAAGTTCCAAGGTGGAAAAAAAATGCAGTCATGAAAAAATATAACACAGGAACAAAAATTACTCCCATAATACAAATATATATTTAATACACTGAGTTGAATTAAACCAGCCATAAAGAGAAAACTGTTAATGAAGGATACCTAAATCTTTTTAATGACTTAAATATCTTAACTACTTCCAAGTTTAAAAAGAACACAGCTAGATTTGAAATAGTCTTAAATTGTGTCAAATAGGCAAAAGAATACTCTATAATGAGCTTTCTAGAAGTGTGTTTTCTGGACCAATAAAAAGGTCACTAATCACAAGTGACTATTTAAATTTAGATTAATTGAAATAAATAGTATTGGAAATTTGTTTGTTAAGTTACAGTGAAGAATATTCCATTTGCTCTGTAGCTACATGTAGCTAGTTACTACAGAATGCTTCTGTCAACACAGGGGACCTTCTATTGGACAGGGAATTCTAGGGAATGGCATTCCTGGAGAATCAGGAATACAGAAATAAAGTGTTATCACTGAAGGAAATGTTCCAGATGTTTAACATGTTTCAAATCTGAGAAAATTAGCTGAGATTCTTTGTACACAATTATGTGAAAGAACACCCATGCTTTTTTTGACTAGACACATATTTGTGCATAACTACTAAAGCCTAATATAAAGAAATGAGCATCATTGTTGATGGTTATTATTTTTTAATTCTAAAATGTCCATAAGGAAAACAAACAACTCTAATAAAACTAATGATTGGAAAAACGAAAAGAGGTAATGGCATTAATTTCACAGCCCTTGGCATGGGAAGGTAATTTAGAAATACTGAGGTTGTAATCACAGTAGAATCATCCCTTTTGCAGAGTAACTAGTAACAATATGATAAGGTAAGAAAATTGAGGCAGTGGAATTGAGGACCTATTGGCAGTTTGCTATAGCTCACCAAGTATGGCTCAAAGGCCATGCACACATGGTGAGGTATTCAAGCACGTGGATTCTATGATTAGATACCTGAGCTACTGAACTGAGGTTTATAGTCCTAGTCAAATTACTTAAATTTTCTATTCACAGTGTCATTATTTGTAAAAGGAGAATGAGAATAGCACATTTTTATTAAAAATTATTATGAAGACAACTAGTTGTTATGGTTTGGATGTGAGGTGTCCCCTAATAGCTCACATGTAAGACAATGCAAGAAGGTTCACAGGAGTAAAACTTGTGAGAGTCTTAACCCAACCAGTGATTTAACTGAGTGGTAACTGAAGGGGCAGGATGTGACTTGAGGAAGTGAGAATTGAGGCATGGCTTTGGGATATATATTTGTTTTTGACAAGGGGAGTCTCTCTCTCTACTTCCTGTGTGCTGCTTTCCACTGCCATGATGTCCTGCCTTACCTCGAGCCCCTAGGAATGGAGACTGCTGTCTGTGGATTGAGACCTCTGAAACTGTGAGCCACTAAATAAACTTTTTCTCCTCTACAATTGTATCGGTCGGGTCTTTTAATGGCAGCAGCAATAAAGCTGACTAAAATACTAGTTCCAGGGAGCATAACAAATGTTCATTAGTAGTGGTATTTATGACAGCAAAATGAACATTTTTGCAATATCATATTAAATACTTATGCTAATATATTTGCATTATATGTTAATAAGAATTTATAATTATTAGAATCATAAAAATTGGTATTACTAGCAGTATTTTTCCAGAAAAAAATCTATGATGTTGTTAAATATACAGATTTATAAAGTTTTATACCTTAACTAGAATCAAAATTTTTGATGGTGGAATTTAGAATCAATTTGTTTTACAAACTCCCCCAAGTAATTCTTATATGTACTCACATTTGATAATTGTTAATAGCATCTAAACACTCCCATTTCTTGGATCCTTAATTTCCTCATATGTAAAATGGTAAACTAATATTTACTTCCTCAGATCTCTGAGGAGATGCTATTGGTAAGGATCCCAAAAAGTTCCACTGGAATTGCTATGGCTTAAGCAGGGATTATTCACAAAAGGGCTCCTTACAAAGATCAGAGTAGCACTGGTTTTCACAGGTGGTACCCCATGTGGAACAACAAAGTCAAGCTGTACAGCCCTCCAGTATGAAGGGAGGAGAGAACA
The DNA here is from genome assembly GCA_025594165.1 of Tamias sibiricus. Taxonomy (NCBI): domain Eukaryota; kingdom Metazoa; phylum Chordata; class Mammalia; order Rodentia; family Sciuridae; genus Tamias; species Tamias sibiricus. The sequence goes on from CM046666.1 coordinate 57,990,807, forward strand.
GAGGTTAGCAGAAGAGAGGGAGTTGTGTACAGGAGGCTACTAGAGCAGAACAGTCACACTGATGGAGCATAGTTCCTAAGAGATCCTCACATGTAAGAAAAGAAAAAAAAAAAAAAAAAAATAGATGCCCTCACCTCATTCTCTATTCTTACCCTCTGATCTCCTAATTGGCTAAGCCAACAGGAAGCCAGAAGCCACAGAAGCCTGTTAATACAGTCCATGTGTATCAATTTCTCATACCAGAAAACAGGGAGAAGATAGTGGACAGTGGATCTTAAAGAGAAGTAAATGGGAGATATGTCATACATAGAAAGTGTTTAGTGCATTCTCATTTTCAATGAATGGTTTCTCGTTTCTATGTTGAAATGTTTTCTGAATGAATTTGTGAAATGTTCTAACAATTTACTCGACACCTGTTTGTGAACAAAATATTGAGGATAAGATGAAGTAGACAGTTTTGGATGGAAATCAATGAAAGGAAGTATATTTTGATGACTGCCATCTCTAAAAACAAGTTAATTGTCTTGAAATTTTTGTAACTGAATTACGTTTTAATCATAATTTTTTTCACATTACTAAATAATCAACAATACCTCAAAATAATCCTATAGGGAAGGCAAAAATTCATCTCCAACATTTAATTACAAGAATACTGATACTTTAATTAAACTGGTGAATAAATGAAAAAGTCAGGACTCAGATTCATGTCATTATTTTTGCTTTACAGTATATTTGTTTTGCTTAAATGATTAAGGCATTAATCATCCCAAATCATTCTTATAACAAAATATACAAATGAATTTATAAGCAGGACATACCTTCCTTTCTTAAGGTAAACACCCTAAACTGGTCATTCCCAACCCTAATGAATCAGAAATTCTGAGAGTGAAGCCCAGTAATCTATCTCCTCAGAGCTTTTGGTGCTCTTGATGCAGCTAAAGTTTGAGAATGACTCCTTTAATGAGTTTTCTTTAATAACCTAATGTCAGCTGCCATAGCTGAATCTGAATATCTGGAAAAAAGAAATATACTGATAGGGATCTTTCTATGTTTTTGGGGTCATTTAAAATGATGAATGTGAGTGAGAGGAAGATGGCAGAATAGAGGGTTCACTTCTTTGGTGGCTCTGTGGCATGAACAAAGAAAAGCAGACAGGTAGCTTTTCAGCATGGTGGATGAATGATCAAAATTAGGGGGGAGGCCGGGCGCGGTGGCGCACGCCTGTAATCCCAGCACTTTGGGAGGCTGAGGCAGGAGGATCGCGAGTTCAAAGCCAGCCTCAGCAATGGCGAGGCACTTAGTAACTCAGTGAGACCCTGTCTCTAATAAAATTCAAAAAAGGGCTGGGGATGTGGCCCAGTGGTCGAGTGCCCCTGAGTTCAATCCCCGGTACCAAAAAAAAAAAAAAAAAAAGAAAGAAAGAAAAAGAATTAGGGGAGACTTCACTGCAATTTAACACTGGACACTCAAAACAGATCAGGGACTCAGGAGATGTTATATAATAAAATATGGGGGATAGATCCCCTGCCCAACAGCCATGGCAGTGGCAGGAGGCACAAGTCAGAACAGTCCCTCTATGAACATAGTAAAGCAATAAAGGAATTAAAGAAATCTCCATTCTCAGGGAGACTGAGGCATGTAGGGGTACAGAAAGTTAAGAATTCAAAGTCACTGCCTGAAAAAAAAAAACAGTAAGCTGTGCTGCGGGTATCTGTGTATGGGAAAGAAGGGGCCATCTCTCCTGGTGGTATGCTTGGAGGACAAAAGAAGGAGCCATTTTGCAGCCCCAGTGTTTTTCAAGTCTGGCTTGAAAAACAAGTTGGGCAAACTCACACTGCATGACAGAGGGTGTACCTAAGTGAACAAGAAAATATCAAGTATGGAGAGAGGTTTACACAGGGGAGTGCTAGTCATAGAAATCCACCTGGTTTCCCCTATCCCATCCAGTCTGACTGCTTTCAGAACTGGCTGGGAAAGAAGCACTGAACTGAGAATATGAAAGGGCAAGGGCAAGAGATAGTGCGTTTTGAGACTGAATCAGAGACCAGGAATTTTGGGGTCTGCAGGCCCAATAGTGGGTTAAGATAGACTCCTACACCACAGGAGTGGAACCCAAAAGAGACTGCTAGGAAGCAGTCTTCCAACATGGACTGGCAATTGCTGGGTCCTCGAGGTGTTCTGACTTAAAATCTCCAGATCAGTTGGCACCCAGTGAAGAGACTGGAGCATACCTAAGCCTACACCCTGCCTCAAGGAGTTCTGCCTCCAGGACTAATCCCCTCACCCTAGTAACCCCAGCAATCTTGAGGGTGGAACTAGCATCATATTTTAGACAACCCAACCAACCTACTGAGAAGGAAAGCTGAGAAACTTTGAACTCCAAGGAAAACAATGATTCAATTTTTCATCAAGCTCTTTTATTTTTCCCTCTTCTTTTTCTTTTTGCTCTCATATTTCTACCATTTTTGAAAGCAAGTATTTTTCATGCATCAGTTTATTGATGACTGAGATGTCTGAATAATATATTACAGTCTTATTGTATATATTTTTATTCTTTTTTCTATTTTTATTTTTTTAAATTGTTACATATATATATATATAGATAGATAGATAGATTGATTGATTTACTTATTTATTTCCTTTCACTTATCTGTTTCCCTGGATTCCTTTTCTCCTACTAAAAGCTAACCTCTATTAATCCCTCTTTCACTCTTCATATAGTATTTTACTTGTAACTTCTCTCCCCCTTCCTCATAAACATCACATCCTACACCACTTCTGTTCTCTCTTTTCCCACCAGTTGAAATTATAAATTCTTTTGCAGATGCACTGTTTATATTGCAGACAATAATTGAATATATCATTTCTGTTTATTATGACAAAACTGTAGATGTCCTAGTAGGAGCTATTTAAGGCTATATGTTGTTTCCATTGGGTACTGTAATTATTTGTCTCCCCTTTAAAGGCGAGGTACTGGAAACCTTCAGGGACACTCTAAGTCTACAGAGTAGAAACTGTACTGCCTCAGATCCACACTTCTAGATGTGTAGACACACAAACATCATAAAAAAACAAGGGAACAAATCTCCCCAAGCAAACCAAGATGCTCCAATGATAGAATCCATTGACAACACAGTAGAAGAAATAACAGAAAAGGAGTTTTGAATGTATATAAAACATTCCGCAATGTAAATGATGATGTAAGAAGTGAAATCAGATGTAAAATTCAGGAAGTGAAAGACCATTTCAATAAAGAGACAGAGATTCTGAAATGAAATCAAGCAGAAATCCTTGAAATGAGGGAATCAAAAAAAAAAAAAAAAAAAGTTAAAAACTCAATGAAAAGCATCAACAACTGACTAAACCAAGTGAAATACATTATCTCAAGCAATTAAGAGAAAATATATACATTTGAAAATAAATTTAACCATGAAAAGAAGATATTTAAAAAACAGGAGCAGAAATTCCAAGAATTATGGGATAAGCATGAAAAGACTAATTTTAAGATCTATTGGGATAGTTGAAGTCAGGGAGCTACAAACCAAAGAAATGCACAATCTTTCCAATGAAATAATATCATAGGGCTGGGATTGTGGCTCAGCGGTAGAGCGCTTGCCTAGCACGTGGGCGACCCGGGTTCAATCCTCAGCACCATGTACAAATAAAACGCATTGAATAAAACACATTGTGTACAACTAAAAGCAAATAAATAAAAATATTTAAAAAAAAAGAAATAATATCATAAAATTTCCCAAAATTAAGGATAAAATAGAAAATCAAAGATGAGACTTACAGGACAACAAATATATAAAATTACAACAAACCCACACCAAGGCACATTATAATGAAATTGCCTACTATACAGAATAAGGATAGAATTCTAAAGACTGTGAGAGAAAAATATCAGATTACCTTTAGGGGTAAACCATTTAGAATCTCAGCTGATTTCTCAACCCAGACCTAAAAGCTAGAAGGTCTTAGAATAATATATACCAACCTCTGAAGGAAAAGGGATGCCAAACAAGAATTCTATATCCAGCAAAATTAAGCTTCAGTTTTGAAGATGAAATAAAAAGCTTCCATGATAAAAAAAAAAAAAGTTGAATTCACAACTAGAAAGCCTGCATTACAGAACATTCTAACAAAATTTTCCATGAAGATGAATGGAAAAAAAATAACAGTGAAAACCAGCAAAGGGAGGAATCACACTAAAGGAATATTCAAATGAGATACTAATTAAAATAAATAAAACAGATAAACCAAAATGAGTGGGAATACAAATCATATCTTAATAATAACCCTGAATGTAAATGGCCTACACTCATCAATAAAAAGACATAGACTGGCAGATTGGATTAAAAAGCAAGACCCAACAATATGCTATCTCCAAGAGACTCACCTCATAGGAAAGACATCTGCAGAAGGAAATTAAAAGGATGGGGAAGAAACATATCACTTACATGTATGGGGTAACAAGCAGGGGTTTCTATCCTCATATCAGATAAAGTGGACTTCAAGCCACAGTTAATCAGAAGGTACAAAGAAGGGAATTTCATACTGCTTAAAGGAATTATACATTAAGACATAACAATTGTAAATATTTATACCCCACACAATGGAGCATCTACATATCAAACAAACCCTTCTTAATTTCAAGAAGCAAACAGACCACAACAAAATAATACTGGGTGACTTTCACATAACTCTCTTACCACTGGATAGATCCTCCAAACAAAAACAAAATAAAGAAACTACAGAACTAAATAATACAACCAATAATTTAGACTCAACAGACATATATAGATTATTCCATTCATCAATGAGAGAATACACTTTCTTCTCAGCAGCACATGGATCTTTCTCTAAAATAAATTAGAAATCAACTATAAAATAAAAAATAGAAGCTACTCTAACACCTGGAGACTAAGTAATGCGCTATTGAATGACAAATGGATAACAGAAGAAATGAAGGATGAAATTTAAAAAAAGTATTTAGAGGTAAATGAGAATAGTGATACAACATATCAAAATCTGCAGGACACCATAAAGGCAGTGCTAAGAGGAAAGTTCATTGCATTGATCTCATTCTTAAAGGAATAAAGTCAACAAATAAAAAACCTAAAATTATATCTCAAAGCCCCAGAAAACGAACATATCGACACCAAAAGCAGAAGACAGAAAATAATTAAAATCAGAGCTGAAATCAATGTAATTAAACAAAAAAAAAAATTCAAATTGACAAAAAGTTGGTTTGCTGAAAAAAATAAAATTGATAGACCATTAGCCATGCTAACAAAGAGAAAAAGAAAGAAAACTCAAATTACTAAAATTCATAATGAAAAAGGAATTATCATAAGGAACACTACTGAAATACAGAAGATAATATAAACCATTTTGAAAATTTATATTCCAATAAGATAGAAAATCTTGAAGACATCGGCAAATTTCTAGAGACATGTGACCTACCCAAACTGAACCAGGAGGACATACACAATTTGAACAGATCAATCTCAAGCAATGAAATAGAAGATGTCATCAAAAGCCTACCAACTACGTAAAGCCCAGGACCAGGTGGATTCTCAGCCAAGTTCTACAAGACTTTCAAAGAAGAATTAACACCATACTCCTCAAAGTATTCCATGAAATAGAAAAGGTGGGAACCATTCCAAACTCATTCTATCAAGTTAGTATCACCCTGTTACCAAAACCAGACAAAGACACATCAAGGAAAGAAAACTTTAGAGGAATATCCCTGATGAACATAAATGCAAAAACTCTCAATATAATTCAGGCAAATTTCACACAAAAACATATTAAAACATCACCATGGTCAATTGGGGTTGGGATGCAAGGTTGGTTCACATAAGGAAATCAATAAATGTAATTCATTACATCAACAGACTTAAATACAAGAATCATATGATCATCTCAATAGATGCAGAAAAACCATTTGACAAAATACAGCACCCTTTCATGTTCGGAACACTAGAAAAACTACGGATAGTAGGAAAATACCTCAACATTATAAAAGCTAAGTCGAAAGCCAACATCATTCTAAATGAAAATAAATTGAAAGCAATCACTCTTAGAACTGGAACAAGACAAGGATAGCCTCCTTTACCACTTTCATTCAACACTGTCCTTGAAACTCTAGCCAGAGCAATTAGAAATAAGAAAGAAATTAAAGGGCTACAAATAGGAATAGAAGAATTCAAATTATCACTATTTGCTAATGACATGATTCTATATTTAAAAGACCCAAAAAATTCCACCAGAAAACTTCTAGAACTCATAAATTAATGTAGCAAAGTAGAAGGATATAAAACTAACACAAAAATCAAATTCACTCATCAGTGACAGATCCACTGAAGGAAAAATTACAAAAACTGCCCCATTCACAATAGCCTCAAAGTAAATAAGATATTTCAGAATTAATCTAACAAAAGAGGTGAAACCTCTACAATGGAAAACTACAGAACACTAAAGAAAGAAATTTAAAAAGACCTTAGAAGATAGAAGGATCACCTATGCTCCTATGAATCATATAGGATAGGCAAAATTCATATTGTCAAAATGGCCATATTACTAAAAGTGCTATTCAGATTTAATGCAATTCCTATTAAAATTCCAGTGACAATTTTCATATAAATAGAAAAGGCAATCATGAAATTCATTTTGAAAATTAAGAGACCCAGAATCAGCCGGGCGCGGTGGCGCACGCCTGTAATCCCAGCACTTTGGGAGGCTGAGGCAGGAGGATCGCGAGTTCAAAGCCAGCCTCAGCAATGGCGAGGCACTTAGCAACTCAGTGAGACCCTGTCTCTAATAAAATACAAAAAAGGGCTGGGGATGTGACCCAATGGACAAGTGCCCCTGAGTTCAATCCCCGGTACCACAAAAAAAAAAAAAAAAAAAAAAAAAAAAAGAGACCCAGAATCACCAAAGCAATCCTCATCAAGGAAAGTGAAGCAGGAGGCATCACAATACCAGACCTTAAATTACACTATAAAGCTATTGTAACAAGAATAGCATGGTATTGGCACCAAAACAGACATGTAGACAAATGGTACAGAATAGAAGACACAGAGACAGACCCACATAAATACAGTTATTATGTACTAGACAAAAGCACCATAAACATACATTGGAGAAAAGATAGGATCTTCAACAAACAATGCTGGGAAAACTGGAAATCCACATGTAACAAAATGAAATTAAACCCCTCTCTCTCACCCGGCATGAATCTCAACTCAAAGTGGATCAAAGACTTAGGCATTACAACAAAGACCTTGGGCCTAACAGTAGAAAAAGCAGGCCCAAATCTTTATCATGTCAGCTTGGGATCTGACTTCTCTAACAAGACTCCTAAAGCAGAAAAAGTAAATTCAAGAATCAATAAATGGGATGGATTCAGATAAAAAGCTTCTTCCCAGCCAAAGAAACAATCAATAATGTGAAGAGAGTCTACAGAATGGGAGAAAAATCTTTACTGTCTGCACCTCAAATACAGCATTAATCTCCAGGATATTATAAGAACTGAAAAAAATATAACATTAAAAAAACCACAAATAATACAATATATAAGTGGGCTAAGGAACTGAAGAGACACTTCACAAAACATGAAATACAATCAATCAACAAATATATGAAAAAATGTTGAACATCTCTAGCAATTAGAAAATACAGGGGTTGAGAATATAGTTCAGTTGGTAGAGTGCTTTCCTCACATGCACAAAGCATGTGAGGTTCAATATTGTGCACCATACCAAAGAGAGAGAGAGAGAGAGAGAGAGAGAGAGAGAGAGAGAGAAATAGATACAAATTAAAACTACACTGAGATTCCATCTCACTCCAGTCAGAATGGCAATCATCAAGAATACAAGCAACAATAAATATTGGTGATGATGTGGGGGAAAAGGTACACTTATACATTGCTAGTAGCACTGCAAAATGGTGCAACCACTATGGAAAGCAGTATGGAGATTCCCCAGAAAACTTGGAATGGAACCACCATTTGACCCAGTTATTCCACTCCTCAGTTTATACCCAAAGGACTTAAAAACCTACAGTGAGGTAGCCACATCAATGTTTATAGCAACTCAATTCACAATAGCTAAACTATGGAACCAACCTAGGTTCCCTTCAAAAGATGAATGGATAAAGAAAATGTGGTATATACATGATGGAATATTACTCAGCCTTAAAGAAGAATGAAATTATGGCATTTGCCAGTAAATGGATGGAGCCGGAAAATATCATGCTAAGTGAAATAAGCCAGTCCAAAAGAGCCAAAGGCCAAATGTTTTCTCCGATATGCTGTTACTAATTCACAATAGGGGGAGGGAGTAAGGAAAAAAGAGGTACTTTCGATTAGAGAGAGGAGAGTGAAGGGAGGGAAGGGTGTATGAAGAGAGGAAGGATAGTAGAATTACTTGAACATTATTGCCCCATGTGTGTATATATGATTACATGACCAGTATAATTCTACATCATGTACAACCAGAAGAATGAGAAGTTATACTCCATTCATGTATGATTTGTCAAAATGCATTCTACTGGCATTTATAACTAATTAGAACAATTTTATTTTAAAGTAGATGTTGGAACCTTTAAGAGGAAAGCATAGCAGGAGGTCATCAAGTCTATGGGGACATGCCCTTGAAAAGTATTTTGGGGCCCCAGTCTCTCTCTCCTTTACTGTCTCACCAAGCTGTGTGCAATATTGTTCTACTAAACAGTCCCACCATGATTTGCTGCCACTGGCCATACGCAACAGGTACAACTGATTATGGAGTGAAACATCTAAAACTGTCAGCTCAAGTAAGTCTTTTCTCTTAAAAAAAAATTTTAAATAAAATGATGAATCGGATACCATGGTAACCTATTAACTATTAGGTTTCTGTTTCCAGAAGATGCTTACTACCACATACAACATGCCATTGTTATTTTCATTATGCCATTGATTGCAATAATTCTTTAACTGTCAGATCACTTATTCTCTTCCCTCCTCATTTGATTTAGAAAATTTCTATAAATTCCAGCATCAAAGCCAAAAATCATGTATCATAAAATGGACTCAAACATCTTTGAACCAGATGAACATGTCTTCTTGTGGTCTAACTTGATCATTAAATTTAAATGAGACCCAAAACACACATCAGCAATACTTTTTTTCTACAGTTCCAGGGAGTAATACTTGAGCTTCTGGTCTATATGGTCTCTTGGAACTACTCAATTACATCATAAACACAAAACAACATGGACACTACATAAACAAAAAGGCTGTGGTCATGGTCTAATAAGGGTGACTATGATCAAAAGAAAAAAGCACTTGTAAGTAAAGGTGTGAAAAAGAGAACGCTTATACATTTTCAGTGGGAATACAGATTGGTAAACCCTTTATGGAAAACATATACAGCAGTTTCTAAAGAAATTAAAAATGGAATTACTATTTGACCTAGTAATCCCTATTCTTGGTATATACTAAAAGAAAATGAAATTACCACCTCAGAAAAACATCTGCACTCTAATGGTCATTAGAGCATTATTCACAAAATATGTAAACAACCTAAGTGTATATAAAAGCATGAATGGATAAAGAAAGTGTATAAATATATACAATGAAACAGTATTCAGTCGTAAATAGGAGATCGTGCCATTTGCAACAACATGGATGAAAACAGTGAACTAATATTATAAGAAATGAAATTAACCAGGCAGAGAAAGAAAAATATTGCATAATCTCACTCATATGAATCAAAAAATGGCATTAATAGAACAGAGTAGAAAGGGGGTTACTAGAAGTATGGTTGGAAAAAATGGGAAGATCATAAGTCAAAGAACACAAAGATTTAGTTATTTGGTTAAATAAGTCTAGAGATCAAATATATATCATGAGGTCTAGAATTGCTAGTATTGCAACATACACTAGAAATTTGCTAAGAGGTTTTAGGTATGCTTATCACAAAAAAAATGAAAAAGAAAAAATATGTGAGATACTGATGTACTAATTTACTTGACTGTAGCAATCACTTTACTATGTAAAATGTATATGGAAACATATGTCTTACACTTTAAATATATGTAATAAAAATTTTAATGTTTGCATAAAGAATGTTATTTACTGAAACAAGTCATGGAAATTGGTCTACAGGACAGCATGTCAACTCTTGGTCTAAAGGATCTTGTTTCTAGTGACTGTACGTTACAAAAGAAAAATCGAATTCAAGCTGGTGAATGATTTTGTTCAAACCACATAGCTGAATAATAAACAGTTTCACTAACTGATTTCCAATCAGGAGACATACCTTTTTAAATATGAGCAACCAATTCCAGCTAAAGTTTCAGCATTATTCTATTAACATATAGACTTTAATCCCTTTAAGATTGTCTTAATTTTCTATGGCTGTTGCATAAGGAATAATGTTTGTCTTGCTTAAGATGATAGGTTAGGGTGTTTTTGAAATTATGTTGGAAAAAATGCTTTGTGTATTAATAACAAAAACATGAAAAAAGGAATTATGTTGTAAGACTATCACTAATGCTAAAATGTCAGTAAGTGGTTAACTACCACAGTGAACAGCCACCATTAAGGGAGATTCCTGGCATCTGCCTGGCAAACATTTGCCAATCACACTAAAAGCACAGTCATTTAGATGCATAGTCATTTAGCTTGTTCCCTGCGGCAAAGTTCAGACCTCTTTGGTAGCATATGTAGGAACTCCACTCTGTGACACCTGTGATGGCAGCTAGGGCTATTTGAAATGTGCTCCTCCCCATTCCCTACTGTTGTGTCTGAGCCTGAGTGCACAACCACATCTGATTGCATTTCATACATTTTTTTTCTTAAATAAATGTAATTCTCAGCATTTTATGCCAGATTTTTTCGACTGTTAGATTTCTGTCATTTAAAGTAGCCACTTCTGGGATAACTAATTTTATACATACAATTTCAAATCATTTTTATTTGGAGCAGAATTGTAAACTCCAGGTCTTCTGAGGCAATGCAAATAACAATAATGAATGTAAAATCCATTGCAAGTCTATTAAAAGAAAACTAATACTTGCCCTTAGGGAACAATAGGGAGTGCTAGAGAGCTGGACTAGAGAAAGGATGTCCTATAGAAAAAAAACTAAATTTCACCAACTGATTAATAACCTTAGGCTATAAAAGTCAAGTGTTCTTCTCCTTTCCAGTTTTTTCATATTAAGGGCTTTAAATTGATGTCCACTAGTTCCTGATTTTTAAACACTGTGAGGACTGAACATTCAGTTCATGGAATGCCATTTTAACAATCTTAAATTTAAGGTTTAATAAATTATTTTAAGTGTCTGAGTTCATATCCTGATGTTCACAAAGTTAAATGAGCCAAGCTTCCTCAAAGTGACTGACTGTTCATTGAGGTTTAGCTGTGCACTTGAAATCCTATCAAAATAGTTCACAAAATGTCCTTTCCCCATGTTCACTGTTCTATGTAGTTGTTTTGCTGCTGAGTTCACTTGGGTAGTTTCTATTCCTTCATTGTCCAGGTCCACAATTGACAGATGTCACTGACTGACTTGTAGGCTGACCCTACACAGTATAGGAGCACAAACACAACTGATCCCTCTGTGTGGAATAAGACTTGAAGTCTCAGCAATAGCATGCAAAGGCACTTAATAACCTTCTGTTTTCTTGCTTCCAAATATCATATGCATAAAGGTTATCATGTAGTCCTTTTCAGCTATCTAAGTTATCTTGACATGCTTCAATTATTCTGTAATTGCAAGTTTTTCAAGTCGTGCCCTTGGAATGCATTTGCTCTTTTGACTAATCAGATAACTTGAAGATGCACTGCTACTTCTGCAATAAAAACAATATTGATAAGAGTCATTTGGTATTTTAGCGGATCCATATTTCAGGAGAAAATTATACTATCAACAGTGATTTGTATGAAATTTTTGTTATTTGTAAAGCAAGTAGGCTGCTAAATTTCTACTTAGGAAAATTTAACCAAAAATGTTATCTCTTATTACTGCGACCAACTCAAAAGGCTGATAAAGAAAGATTTTTACAGTAAGTTGTTCATATTGCATTTTCACTTAATCCTAAAATAGAAGTCTGTTGCCAAACAATAGAAATAACAGAATAACTGAAGCTTGTCAAGACCATCTAGGAGGTTGATTAAACCTAGAAATAGTTCCATGTGAAATTGACTGTGAACTAGAATTTATGAACCCATTACACTTTGCAGATATGACTTACATAGATTACTCCCTCAAGAAAAATTTAAGGAAAAAAGAGATATGTCACCAAAAATTGTATGTGTTGCTATTACAACAAACTACAAGGTTAAATAGAAACAAACTCACATCTTTAAAGTCTTATCAAACTACCTGCATGTTTTTTCCAGGAAGTGTGTAAAATTGGTTATTTAAAATTATTCCAAGGTATATATAAAATGGCCACTGGCAAGTCATAAGTAATTGTTTCCAATGCACTTTTTCCTTTGCAAATACAATGCTATTATTTTTATCCCAAAATGGATAAAGCTGAAAACAAATTGATAGTATTTTTAGGATGAAAAACAATTCGAGAACACAGCATTTTTGAAACCTTTAGTTACAGATTTTATTACTTTTCAAAAGCCATTGACAAAAATTTTCAGTAAACAATGTTTCACTAGATGCCAGTGGGAAGGCAAGAAAGGAAATGGATATTATTTTATACAAGTGACTTTGTTACTTTGATTTAAAAGTTTTTTTTTTATCATTTATATATAATGACACACTTGGACAAAATACAAATATATCCTGACACTATCATTTATTGTCCCAACTCCTAAATATTGATTCAGCCAACATTAGTTCTCTTTATGCAGCACCTTCCTCAGTACAATATACACTTAATCAGAGCTATGTGATACTGATGAGAACAATGAGAAGGTCATTGACTTTTAAACCATTACAGTAACATGAGGTAAGTCAAACCATTTATTAAATGACAATCAAGCAGAAAGGCTGCTTTAGCAGTGGGTAATTAACCCAGCTCTCCACAGATGGTTTATGCTCTGCTACTGCCCCCTAAAGCCAGTTTCACCTTTTGCCTTTGTCATATGAGATTTCACTTGCAAGCACCACCCCTTTATCACTTCATTTTACTTATTTATTTATTTAAGTATTGCATTAGGATACAGAAAATGTCTGGATACAAATAAAAAATAACACAAACAAGGTGTTCTATTAATCTTAATCCACAATGACAAAAACCCAAATTTGCCAAGAAGAACTTTCCTTCAACATTACTTTGCTTCCATATTTCTCTGAAGCTCCTAGTTTTGTAGTTCCTGTTAAGACCAACTATCACAACAATACTTTTAAAAAATGATAAAATGCTCTTGAGACAAATTGAAATAAATGATACAGTGTCTAGCACATGGAAAGCACTCTGAAAAGTTTATATACAGTAGGTGACAAGAATTGAGTCCAGAAATAGGTAGCAGACAAGAATTGAGTCCAGAAATAGGTAGCAGACATCATGCCTCCTGCACAGTACTGAGGATCTTAGATTTTATGATCAGATTTCTACATTGGATAAATAATACTAACAGCTGTATGGAGGCAAGATTAAGGATAGAGACAGCTGGGAGACTTGTCTAAATATGGAGTGAAATGATAAAAAATGGGAGTTATTAAAATTAATCCAGTATAGAGAGCTGATGCTCATGGATTTTTAATCAAAAGTGAAATAATAGGCTGCAGTGGATTCATAAGTTCTGAAACACACACATAATTCCCTGTTTGTATGATATGCACGTTACCATTCATTCAAAGCCCCTTTAGGGAACAAAGTCTAGCTATCAACAGATTGCCAAAGAAATGTACAAAAACTCAAAATATTAATAACCACTGGCATAAAGTGTTGTTACATACAGTAGATTAAGAATGTGAACTATGGGCGACATTGATATTAAGGGGCAGATCAAGGTAAAAGAGCAAAGAGAGAAATTACGGAAGTATAAGGAGAAACTGATAAATGTATTATTTTGGAAATGAAGGAGATACAAAAATACAAAAAAAAAAAAAAGAAGGAGAATGAGCTGAACAGTACAATTGGAAGTCTTGCATGGCAAGAAAATTCTACTGGTGTTTAAAAGGTAGAGTGCTACAGAGGACTTTAAAGAGAACACTTTTGAAAGAACAGTGATTTACAATTAGAGATAATCCCATCCCATCAATGGGCATCTGTGAATATAAGAAATATTTTCTGATTGTCACAAAGACTGAAATTTAACTCACAGGATAAGAGGATGCTAAACATTTTTAAAAATATGTAACCATTTTTAACAGTGAAGAAATATACACAAAAGCCAAAATGGAGTTGACTTGGCAACTAAAGAAAATACACAATTGAATACAGAATGAGAAAGGGATTTGAAATATTAACAGCTAGACATGTTTTCTTTTTGAATGGGTAAGGTTTAAAAATATACATTGATTAAGAAAGAGTCTGAAGAGAAGGCTGTACTGATAAGTAATATCAGTAAACTGAGGCTCTGGAGAAGATGGCTGGATAATGTGAAAATAAGCAAAAACACAGATGATTTGACCTTAGGTAGGAGAGAAAAGCTTCATCCTATGTAAAAGAGGGACAAATTCTCAGGTTTTGAGGGGGTGGTTCTAATGAAGGAGATCTTGCTTGATGACCTCAATTTTCTCAACAAAATAGAGTATCAGTGAAGTAGATGATTTCTAATTTGTCTTCTGTTTACTGAAGTATATCTTTTTCCAAAATATCTTGTTACTGAGCGTAATGAATACAATGCTCCATCTTCAGTTGTTTGAAGAATTACATCCTAGATGTCTCAATAATTACTTTTACAGTTAGTTTTGATATATGTACATAATCCATCTACAATTAATTTTTTTATGAGCACCTACTTTATACCACACATTATTCAGGCACATGTTAACGTCTAGGGTAGGTGGATTTCTTTTAATGTCATTCATTTACATGAGTGCTAATATGATTCTATCTGCAGATCTTAAGTTAGAAGAAAAGTTCATGTGCAGAATTCTTAAATCTATTGTAGCTAAAGCATTAGTCCTACTATGATTTTCCTGGGATTAAAATATTTTTTTTCTTTTCCTAAAGCTTTTTTCAAACATTATATGTAGGGGGAAATATTTTGGGTAATTGTAAATAGTCCTTACATTTTAACTCACCCAATATAGAGTAGAAAAAAAAAAAAATAACAATTATTAGTCCCAGAGGTCTTTGCAACTATACTACTTCCTCCTCAGTAGAACCTTTACACTTGTTCCTGATTACACTGAATTTGTGGGGCCATATAGGCAGAAACAGTCCGATACAAGAAAGTGGAGTTAGCCAGGTGTGGTAGTGCACACCTGTAATCCCAGTGGCTGAGGAAGCTAAAGCAGGAGGATCACAAGGTCAAAGCCAGCCTCAGCAATCTAGCAAGACCCTGTCTCAAAATAAAAAAAATAAACAAGAGCTGGAGATGTGCCTCCGTGGTCAAGTGAACATGGGTTTAATCCCTGGCAAATATAATAATAATAATAATAAAGTAGATTTAATTTGCAAAGATACCTTAAAATAGTAGTGGGTAAAACTGTAGCTAGATTTGTAGTTATCAAAGCCTAGGTCTAGGTAGACAGGACACAAAGTTGAAATAGAATGAAAAACCTCTGCCTCTTCCCATCTAGCTGGTTTTGTTTTATAGTGTGATTTGTTTTCTGATGTTTAGAAATGTGTCTTGTAGTATGAGAGATTGTTGATTAATATTCCCTGAGCATATAACTTAGTAACCTTGTACCTCCTTAGGTAATTTTAAATGGATTTCAATGAGAAACTTTGGGTGTCCATAAACATGATTAGCTCTTCTAAGCAGTTAAACAGTGTTTTGCATATAAATGTGGGTTTATTTTCCATCTAAAACTTTAATTAATGTAATTACTTCCAAGTAAATAACAGTACACTATTTCTAGATCTAGAACAAAACAATGGGATAATCAGCATGAATATTTGAAGAAATTTCATGGTAAAGAGGAAATAGGACTACTTTAAATCAGGATGAATTCTATCCTTAAATTGGGAAGAACTAAGTTAGTCCTGAAGCTGCTATCAGCTATGTTTTCCTTCTTAAATGAAATGTATTTTGAAGTCCTACAATGAATCTACATATTACAAATATGCAGCAACTCCCCAATCACAACTGGTATTTTCTTATGGCTAGTTTCAGAGTACTACTTTTTCTCTATTTTGGAATATCAGTCTTAGAAAAGCATGTAATATTTAAGTGTCTGGCTAGTACAGAATAGAAAATTACTAACTCACTTATTCTGAATGGCATACTGTTCTAAAGCCATCCTATATTAAGGATTCATATTGAAAGTACTTCAGACATAAGTGTCGGGAACAAATTACATGGTTTTATATATATATATCTTTAGAAATCTATCCTTTTAAAAAGATGCAATATAAACCTCTTAATTCAGTTAAAAACTATAATAGCCACCATTTTCAGCTTGAAACAACAAAGTGGGATGTCATTCCATAATGTCATGTGAAAAAGCAGTGAACATATCTCTATAGCATAACAAAAAAAAAAAAGTCTTTCAAAATTAACAATTATACAAAATTTCAATCAGTTACCATCATCTTAGTTACTTTTTACCTAGTTTCCATTTTTCTCTACTATATCTTTAAGAGTAAAAAACAAGAACTCTTCATAAAAACAAAGAATATTAAGTCTGTTATATTTTCTTGCCTAAAAAGTTAGTTTGACATGATATACATTTATAGATCCACATGAATTACTTGTAATCACACATTTCTTCCTATTTCAATTGTTAACAAAATATGCATTTTAAGTGGACTATGCTACAATTATATTTAGAATCAACAGAATATCAGTCAATTAGTAGTTTATGACTCTACTCAACTAATATTTTATAATAATTATCGGGCAAATCTTCTAATACTCTGCTGTCTTTTCAAACAAATATTCAAAGGAGACCTGAATATGGCAGAACAGAGCAGAGCTAGGTGGTGACCTCTGGCCCCTCCACAGGACAGAAAGGAGGCAGCAAAGGAACAGCTGAACAAAGATGTGGATGACAGAATAAATGCTCTCAGATCCAATATTGGAGAGTCTGAGACTTGTACAGACTTGAAGCCTCTCTATAAGCAAGTTTTAGATTTTCCTAAGGTTGATTAGTACATGACTTTTCTCTAAACTGACTGTAGTAAAGAGGGTTTATTGTCTTCTCTCAAAGTGGTGCTGATATAGGGAACAGCAGAGGACACACATTGAATGGAAGTATAAAAACCTAGGTATTCACCCACCCTGGGGCTCACAAGAGAAAGAAGCTCAGTAAATAAACTACTGCATAAAGGAAGAAGCAATAATTATCCCAAAATATGAGTAGATGCACAAGTAATATGAAAAAGCACAGGAACAAACCAGCCAAATAGCCCACAACACTTGAACAACTGAAACCCCCTTGACACAACAGTGGAGGAAATGTTGGAGAATTTAGCAAATTCACAGTTAAAATGTTCAACAAGCTAGAAGATGATTAAAAGAATGAATTTGAAAATACAGAAAGTGAAAGATCATTTCAATAAAGAAATAGAGATTCTGAATATTAACCAAAATGCTGAAATGAAAGACTCAGTAAATCAAAGCAAAAATTCAATGGGCAGCATCACCAGTGGATTAGAACACTAGGAAGATAGATTTCAAGCTTTGGAGACAAAGTACATAATCTTGAAAATAAAGTTAACAATAAAGAAAGATGTTAAGAGACAATGCCAGAATATTCAAGTAATCTGTGTAGTAATAAACCAATTTAAGAATTGTTAGGGTACCAGAAGGCTTTAAAATACAAAGTAAAGGAACACAGAAAGATTTCAATGAAATAATATTAGAGAATTTTCCAAATCCAACTGTAAGTGTATATAGAACCCCAAATGGGTAAGATAAAAGAAAAAGATCTTGTCAAAGACACAATGTAAATAAAATGCCTAATATAAACAAAAAGGATAGAATTTTAAAAGTCACAAGAGAAAAACAGTAGGTCACATTTAAAGGTAAACCAATTTGGATTTAACTTATTTTTCAATGCAGACCCTAGAAGCCAGGTGGGCTTGGGATAATATATACCCCAAAACCTTCCATGATAAACAGAAATGAAGTTGAAACAAAAACCTGTCATGAGAAGCAGAAACTAAAATGATTCATAACCACTAAGTCTATGCTACAAAACATACTCAATGAAATCTTTCATGCAGAAGAAATGAAAACCAGAATAGGATGAATTATACTAGAAGAATAGTCAATTAAAGCAGAACCAAGTGAATTAAGCATTAGACATAAATCAAAATGCCATAAAATAAAAATCATCACTCTATAAGAACAATAATAACACTGAACATAAATAGTCTAACCTCTTCAGAGACATAGATTGGCAGATTAGATTTGAAAGCATGACCCAATCATGTGGTTTATAAGAGATTCACCTCAGACTGAAGGTAAAAAAATGATAAAAGGGAGACCATACAAATGGAAACCAAAAACAGGCAGAGTTAGCTACTCTGATTTCAGATAAAGTAGACTTCAAGCCAAAATTAATCAGAAAGAAAAAGAAGGTCACTCTATACTGGTTAAGGGAATTGTCCAAAAAGAGATAAAATGATTGTGAATATTTATGTCCCAAACAATAGTGTATCTACACATATAAACAAATGATTCTCAATATAAAGAATCAAATAGATCACAATACATTAATACTGGTGATTTCAACGCACCTTTTTTACCATTAGATAGGTCATCCAGGCAAACAAAACAAAGACTCTATAGAACAACAACAAAAAAAATGCAATCAGCCAAACAGATCTAACAGAATACTTCCTCTGTTGACAACTGAATTCACTTTCTTAACAGCACATGGAACTTTCTCTAAAATAAATCATAGTTTAGGGCACAAAATAAGTCTCAGAAAACAAAAATATAGAGAGAGAGTTAATTCCTTAAATCCTATCAGATCATAATGGAATTAAATTAAAAATCAATGACAAGAATCAGAAATCATTCTAACACCTGCAGATTAAATATTACACTTTTTAGTGACAAATAGATCACAGACAAAATTATTGGAAAATATTTTAAATTCTTATGAACAAATGAGAATAGAGATAATATATATCAAAATTAGGGGGACAGTATTAAAGCAATTCTAAGAGGAAAGTTAATAGAACAGAGATTCTCCATTACAAAACTAGAAAGGTAAAAATAAATAATCTAATGATATACCTCATAGCCTTAGAAGAAAAATAAAAAAAAAACTAATACCAATTCAGTAGAATATAGGAAGTAATTAAAACTGAGCAAAAATTAACAAAATTGAGAATAAAAAATATACAAAGGATCAATGAAACAAAAATTGATTCTTTGAAAACATTAAAAAATTACTAAATTCTTAGACAAACAAAAAACAAAGAAAAGACCTAAGTTAACAAAATTAGAGCTAAAAAAGTAGAAATCACCATAGACATTTCTGAAATTGAGATGATTATTAGAATCAATTTGAAAATTTATACTCCAATAAGCTATAAAAAAAATCAAAGACACTGACAAATTTTTAGACACATATAACCTACCCAACTGAACTGTGAGGATATATAAAACTTAACAGATCAATCTTGAAGCAATGAAATAGAAGAAGCTATTAAAAGCCTTCCAATAACAAAATGTCCAGAATCAGGTGAATTCTCAGCCAAATTGTACCAGACCTTAAAGAAGAACTAACACCAGTCCTCCTCAAATTAATCCATGAAACAGAGAAGAAAAACCACTAAATTTATTCTATGAATTCAGTATTGCCCCCTTATACCAAAACCAGACAAACAATGAAGAAAGAAATATTCAGACCAATTTCTTTGATGAACATAGATGAAAAAATTATTACTAAAATATTGGCAAACCATGTTCAAAAACACATTAAGAAGGCAGTATATACCATGATCAAGTGTGTTTCATCTCATGGATCAGGCAACTGGAAGGATACAGGTGCCAAAATTAGAAATGAGTAAATGTGAAGGAATTATGTCAGGGTACTATAGCTTTGTACATATTATATTTGAAATGACTGAATGGAATGGGGGCGGGGGCGGGATGACACATCTCATTTTTTTCCCTTGTGTCCACAATCTATATAAGTGGTATTTTTGGCCATGATAATAAACATGTTATATTAGAAAAGCATAGACAGAAGAAAGTTAAAAGTCCAAAGACTTCTACCATTTTCTTTTTTTTTTTTTCCCTTCATACCGTCTTGCTCCTTCCTTCCCCTCCCTCCCCATTGACCTTTCTAGAGTTCCTCTAATCCTCCTATGTTCCCTAACCCAATCCCACTGTGAATCAGCCTACTTGATATCAGTATCTTAAACGCATGATTAAAGACATGAATAGTATGAATATTCTTTGTATCCAGTGTTATGTTAAAAGGTGCTCTATATATGTAATATGAAATGTAATGAATACTATTGTTATATATACAATGTTGATTTTTTTAAAAAAATCTAAAGACTTCAAAAAGATTGTTCAATGGCATTGAACAATTATCTTAAAAAATCTTACATTAATCATATTGATAAATATATAATTAGTATAGAATATTGATATGTTAATACTGAATATAAACATGTATAGTCATTTAAAAATAACAAAATAAAAGTCAGTTCCCTTTTTGGTGTTAAAAAGGTTGCCCAAATATTCACAAAAATTTCCACACATACGATGTTGTAACTTGCTGCTTACATTTAAAACTACATCATCACCATCTTTCTTTCAATAAATACAGATCTATAGTACTGTTTCATGACTTCGTAATTTTCTTTTGGTGGCTACATCATAATTTGTCAAATTTCCAAAACATCTTGACATTTTCAAAATTTTTAGTTCATTTAAAAACGGTGATGATTGCCTTTTTACATCTACCCTTTTACCCTTGTCTGATTACTTTCTTTTTCACATTAACAGAGCTTTCATATGTTATCAGACTGACCTGTCCAAAGGTCATGCAGGTTTGCATTTACATTAACCATGTATTAACATAATATTTGTACATATTTAATCAAACCTGGAATTTTAGCTTTTTTGCTATTATTATAAAAATTAAAACTTAACTCCTGTTTAATATGAATTTTTTTAAAATATGTGTAGAAGTCTTACAAATTTATTTTTAATTTTTGTTTCGGTTCTCAACAGTGTTTGTTGGTATAATAGTTATACCAATTCATCATTCCTAAAACATTTTCTGATGTTTAACTTAGGTAAGTTACATATTTTTGAAATTATCAGTTTATGAAGTAGTTAACTTGTGGTTAAATATTTTTCTATGTGCTGTTTAGATTCATTTTCTCTAATGTAAGATTATGTTGCTTTTGCTTTTTTTGAATACTTATCACCATTCTTATTCAATAAAAATAATTTATGGCTGAATTTTCAATGAACAAAAATTTGATGGTATTATACAGATTTTTGTAAATATAAGTTTTCTGTGAAATTATTTTCTAACTTACAATTCAAATTTTACTTTGCTTTTGAACCAACAGTGCTATTTTTTAAACTTTCAAGTGTTTATGAGTTGGAATTTTCATATTATGAAACAATAATGTGAGTTGAATTCTACCTACTTCAGGCAGTTTATTAAGCTTTGAATTTGATATAAAATTAACTTTCTTTGATTTGTTTTGGCAAATGTTCTAGGGATAATTTTAAAAATTAATACTTTGTACTATATTTGCATTTTACATGTTTATATGTATATTACAAATATACACACATAATACATGTAACACATAAAATACTAAAATATTTATTTTTTACTTTCCTAGTCAGATTTAATTATCTCTGTTGCCAAATACCATAGAAAATAAAAATGTCTCCAATATGGTTTCATATTTGTATTGTCAGCTTCTCTGACTTGTATATAGTTACTGCATATTTCTTAATGATATGTTTGTTGTTCTGGGCATACAGCTTTACGATGATATATATTTTTGGTTTTAGTTTGCTTTTACTTTGTATGTAGACCTCTAGTATCACTGCATTCTTTTATGTTTGAGTTTTCTTATCCCTAATAATATATAACTACCACCTAATCTTTACTTCTGAGTTGCTAATAAGTACTTGCTCCCAGGCTTTGGAATTCAGTGCTTCTAGGTCATTTTACACTAGATATGCAAAAAAAGGGAAACAACAGTGTTGTGGATATGAAGACTTTTTAATAAGCGTCTCTTAACTCAATCATTTGGAATTTATCTTGATAACTTTCCCAATGGTGATTTGAAAGTGTGAATCCTATTTCTATTCTTCTAATGGTAATTTAATTTTTAATTGAATTAAAACAAAAACAAGAGGACTACACCTAAAATAATAAAAATTACTACGATGAACCACTTGACCATAAATCTCATGACATAGGAGATTTCTATGACTCAGGATATCTTCTCTCCTTACTTTGCCCTAATCAGAATTTATTATATGGACTAGTCCCTTAATTCCAAATACTTATAATTTACTATTAAGAATAATTAAAATTAAAATTTCCTTAATAGTTGCATAGTTATATATTAATATGAAATCATTTGTCTTAGCCAAGGAGGTATATTGAGGTCTATTTACATATCATACTGTTCACTCATTTTACATGCATAATTCAATGATTGATATTACATTTGCAGTGCAATCACTGCCATGTTCTTTCTTCTCCCACTTCTTGTTGCTGCTTTTTTTTGAGATGAGGTCTCACTATACTGCCCAGTCTGGCCTTGAACTCTGGGCTCAAGGGAGCCACCCACCACCTAAGCCTTCAGAACAGTTGGGACTACATGTGTATGCCACCATGGCAGCTGCTTCCTTCCTCTTTTATTCCAGTCACTTTTTTCTAATTAGGATTTGACTTCTGTCAAGGACACTTACTTGATAAAGCAGAGATTTTTTATTTTGTAGGGCAGCCATCACAAAATATCACAGACTAAGTGATTTAAATTTGTTTTCTCTTAGTACTGTAGTCTAGAAATTCATGACCAAGTTGTTAGTAAGTTTAGTTCTTTCCTCGGCTGGCAGATGGGCACTTTCTTGCTGTGTCTTCACAGGAAATTTCATCTTATGGAAGAGGTCCCTGTTGTCCCTGTATGGCCAAATTTCCTATTCCTACAAGGACACCAGTCATATTGGATAAGGGCCCACCTTTACAGACTCAGTTTACTTAATCATCTCTTTATTCCCTGTCTCCAAAACAGTCACACTCCAGAGATGGCTGTGACATGCAAATTTGGGTGAGAAAAGGGGACACAATTCAACCCATGACAACAGATACTGTTACCTCTGGATGAAATGTCTTCCTTACCATGTGGTATCTATAGTGCAGTGTTTCTCCCTTTTCCCTCAGCTTCCTACATATGGGAATAAAGCTCTCCTCCTGTTGAAAGGCTTTTGATTCTGGGAGTCAATTTTGCATTCTTCTTTGTATTCTTTTTACAAGTTCATTTTCCCTTCAGTTTTCATACTTGTAATTCAGCATAAGATTCTCACATGGGATTTGGCAATGATGTTGATAAAATAATAAAATGAATATGTTTAACCTCATTCTCCACCATGTTTCTGTTCTTAGTCCATATGCACCCCTTGAAAATTGTTGTGTAATTTTTCCTCTATTCTACCCACAGGGAAAACTGCTTGGTCACTATCCCTGGAGTACCACTATTATCAAACAGAAAAGAAAAATAAGAAACAGAAAAATAATAATCCACAGTTTTAAAACTTCCTCACTACCTCTTATTTTCATAGTCTCCTGATGCTGGCATAAATACAGGGTTCTATCTTGGACAGCCATTTCCTCAAATCACCTAAACAAAGGAAAATGTTTTAAAATTCACTAGTTGATGCCTTTTGTCTGTGCCATCCTTCATTAGTTCTTGCATGTTAAGTAGCTACTTCACAGATGGATTTTAAAAGAAAAACAACTAAAGATTTAAAAATTTCCTTACATCCTTATCAAGTTGGAAGTATGGCTTTTGTGTAAGTTTCAACAGACTTAATTCCCATTCCTATAATGACACAGTGCTTTTCATCTTACTGCCAAAGCCTCTTTTTATTTATTATTTTTATGTGGTGCTAAGGATCAAACCCAGTGCCTCACAAATGCTAGGCAAGCCCTCTGCCACTGAACTATAGCCCCAGCCCTGCCAAAGTCTCTTATCTACAGAATAATAAATTTATTTTCCTCAAAAGAAAAATAAAGGGGGACACATACTCAAATATTCCATTTATGTGCCAATATGTATAAGAAGATACAAAGAAAGCTGTACCTTAAATCATATTCACTTCTATCATAATTTTTTTTTTCTAAACTGATTATCATAATTAAGCCTGACAGTAACCACAGCACAGTGTCCCAGTAGCAGAGAAGCAAGATTCTTCTCTTCTGTTCCAGTCCCTAATTCAGGGTTGGGGGGTGGGGGGAGAAGTCTATGCATCTATGATAATGCTAACTTTTGAAATATCAACAGACACATTCACATGCAGATACAAAAAAAAAAATACTTTGGCATAAAGGTGTGAGCATAGGCTTCTACATTGGTACAGGAGCCCCACCTTCAACCCATGAGTATTCCACATTCAGCTCCTCCTATAAAAGGCTGAATACATTTTATGCCCAAATTCACAGTCCCAGCAGTTATACTTACACTCAATCATTAAGATCTCTTACCATTAAAAGTGCTTATAATAAAAGAAATCCAAAAGGCCAATCACAAGACCACATGCACATTTATCAAGCGTTCAAATTTCTATTCAGAAACTTCACTTTGAATATCTACTAGTTATTCTTACTAATAGCCTAGTTCAGGAGTTCAGAAGTTTGCACTGTGTTGCCTCCATTTCCCTAGGATGATCAATCTTACATGAAGATTCTGGAAATGGCCCAAAGTCCGATAAGTCCAAGTCTTGTTTTGCTACCTCTGCTCAAAAATGCCTTACTAAGCAGAGGAGCATCCTTAAATCTGCCAAATAATAGCAAATATGTTTAGTAAGCTAGGATTCTTTCATTTTATAAATTATATTATCAGTATGTCTTATAAAGAGAGAGGGAAAGGGAAAACATACCTCTTCTTATAATTCATTAGGGATGGGCTACATGTTACTTTGCTTCATTCCCTCATGGTTTCTTTTTCCTCTCCAGACAGGCTGTAACTGTGTCCCTTCTTCAATGCTGCAGCAGGAGCTGCCAACACACCCCTTTAGAGTAGTCACATATTTTAAGAGGGATGTGACGTTACAAAGAAATAATTCATGAAAATCTAGGAATTTCAAACATTTTTGAGAGTGTGCTCTGGAATTATCTGGAAAGTACAATGGCTAGAAGGGATGATACATGTAATCATTAAACTACTTACTGGGTCTGGTTAAGAAGGGCTTTAAAAAGTACATGTGTGATAATACTGATAGTATAATCTTTTCTCTTATACCTAAGGTACTCTGCTCTTTTTATACCTGGCACCAGCATCTGAGGAGGTAAGATAGACAGTGACTAAGTAATTCATTTTAGCTCTAAAAAGTCTGCATATTCAAGGATATCACAAAGCATACAACTGTTACCCATTTTAGAACTAGGAGCAAATAAACTAGGACAGACACACTCCACAGGATATAGAAGAAAAAAAAAATGACAAATGTTCTAAAGAGAGCAAACTGAAAGGATAAATACTAATCATGACCAATAGGTTAAGACACATTTTTATGCTAACATTTAAAGAGCAGACTGACTTTATGAATTGGCTTAGGAAGTTCATAAAAAGTTATTATAATGGGATTGTCTTTGGTCATATTTTTAATTGATTATAGCCAATAGATACATAAAAGAAACATCATGGTGTACTCATTTTAAACAAACACTATTCTCTGACCATAGACCAAACTCTGTTTTTTGCATTTAGCAATGAAATGACCAAGGCCCATAATATGAACATAAACTAGCTAATGAACTAGATGCTTGTTCATTGACCTTTATGAACTTGACACTCTGCTCAACACAAAGATGATTTGCAACAGTCTCCAGCCTAAGGAAGCCTACCAGTCTTGAGACAAGTGCAAGTGCAATACCTTAGGTAGAGAATTACAGTGCAATATGCTACACAGCATGACATGGGTAAACACAGTAGCCATGGTAACCATTACAAAAAACAAAAAGAAACAACCAGAATTCTCCCATTTGCACTCAAAGCTGCTTTTAAAATCACAACCACTCATTTGGGGCCTCTGGATATTTACTTGTAACATCCTGAAGAATCCTATGCTTTTACCTCTGCCCTCTCTTTATTCCTCTCCTTTACATTTAATTACAAAAGGTCCTGCAGATCCTCTGGGGGAGCTTTTCCTTATTATAAAGTCCAGGACAGAGTCTATCTCGTATGCTATATATGTTATATATGTCTATCTTATATGCTATCCAGCAGTTCACTTCTCAGGGTCTATCCAAACTGTAGTGCAGTGCTCTGCTCTTCTGTCCATTCCCAAGTTAAAAGCTCTTCCAAGGAAAAGTGAACATTGAAAAAGCAAGCATTGCTGCTGGTGCTGGTGGATCCAACCCTAGAATAAGTGCATGACAAATGTCATTTGCTCAACAAATACTAATTAAATGATTTAACTCTGGAGAATAAATGTGAAGGTTACCGATATAATAAAAGTAAAGCACTTTTATAAGAGTGTAACAGACATTATTCCTTTTACTGCTAAATTTAATAGGATAACTTGTGCAAGAAATTAGTTATAATAAGTCAAATAAAAAATAAATAAAAATAAATAAAATAAATAAATAAATCACTCTTAAAAATATACCAGAAACATGGAAATGGCAGACACCTATTACCAGCATTCGTATCACTATAGGCCAAAGTTAGACAAAGCAGCATTCTGTTCTCTTACATCTTAACTTGTGTTAACAGTGGATGGTAAGCAAGCCATCCTACCTAAATGAACTCAATTTTTTTTCATGGGTGTACTTTTAGGGTCTCCCTCATAAACTGTTAGAAGGATTAAATGTGATAACAAATATAAAGCATTTAGCTTTGTTTCTGGCACAGTTCTAAAAGCTATTTAGAATTTGCATTCTAAATTCAGGCTAATCTTCTACCTCTTTTCATTTTAATACTTGGAAAACCCAGATCAGCATTAGGGGCATCTTAGAAAATCATCCAGCCAAGGAAAAATACTTGATTCAGTCCAGCTGTGCTGGACTGGTTCATTCAGTGCCACACTGAAGTTTCATCATTGGAGGGGAATAAATGTCTTTTTGCTAATGGTCCCTGAGACCATATTTTTGCTACCATAACATGGTTTGTGGCAGTTGATAAAAGAAACTTAAGAGATCACTTAAAACAAACAAACAAACAAACAAAAAAAAAAAAACTTTAGAAAACATAATATATATTGAGGGCTTCCTTATCATGGTCCAGAAAATGTGTTCAATGTCTTTAATTTTAAATAAACAAAGAAAAGAAAACCCTGTTCAGCGGTTGATATTTGCACCCCCATTTTACAGAGGGCCAGTGATCACTGGAGTTGGGAAGAATAGTGTCTTGCTTATATATGGAACTAGACAGAGGTGGAGTGGCATTTTTAATTCAGAGTAGTACCACTTCAGAGCCTAAACACCAAACAATGCTGTTGGTCCTTCTTTCTAAATGGTATTCCACCAAGAAATAAAATCTAAATTATTTTTTAAAAATATTTGATCCAAACGAACAACTTCCAAAGCAACCAAATATAACTGCTAGTTTTCCTCCTCCATTTATTTGATTATTTTCCTTCAATGTGTAAGTCACTTTCCCCACAAGCACTTTGTTAGTCCTTAAGTGTTGAGCTAAGTCACAGAAGTCTTCAGATTTCCTCAACCCAGTGAATATTTGCAAAGGAAACATAAAATAAATATGTTAATGTTTAAATGTATGGTTCTGTAGGCAACTGACAGACCTCTATCTTGTTTATATACAACACTGCAAGAGCCAAAGGTAATACTTCTTTATACTTCATGATTGCTCTTAATCTCAATTCTCCCAGACAATCTTCCTTCTGGGTTCTAATGTAAACTTTGTCTCTCCCTTACTCCCTAGGATTTTAGTTGCATCTTTTATTATAAGGTGGAAGGACAGGGAGTAGAAGTACATACGAACTCTGGACCCAGAATCCTCATATTCTGGCTCAGCCACAGACTACTGATGTGATTCCAAGATATTTAATGAATTTTCCTTAGCCTTGGTTTGGGTTCCTCACTTTAAATTGGATACAAGAAGTTCCTACACCAGAACTTTTCCCTTATAGGCATCAATCTTTATTTTTTCTAGCACAAAATACAAACTGAATTAGCATACTGTTACATGAAACCCATCTATCTCTGTGATTCACAATCATAGTCCTAGGCTTAACTACAATTCTCCCCAATAGCAGCTTTTTTGATAAATATATTAAACAATAGGGTTGCATTGATATTTAAGATTTTCCTTTTCACTGATGACTAGGGCTTCCTTTGAAATTTAACTTAATTAAATATTTCTAAAGTTATAGAAAAGGAAAATCCAATCTTTCCCAAGTCTGTGTATTGTAAGACAGACAATGGCACACATTTTTAAGATATAGATTAACTAAACAATGAAAGAAGTGGCAGAAAGATACTGAAGGTCAGGCAGTGAACTGAAGTTGCTATTAACATAGGAATAAGAAAAATGGTAAACACATACATAGACACACACACATAAAAACCTCAAGTAATAAGGCATAACTGAAAAGTGTCAATAGAATACCCTAACAGGCAGTATCTTTTAAAAAAGACATTTTATGCAGCAAATATGAACCGTATCAATAAGAAATGGAAAGAAGAAGTGATAAAATATGTACAATAGTTCCCCTAAACAACAGCTCATGTAAGTATGTGGATTACAGTTAGACTTCCAGAGTCTAAGACCTAGATCCTCATCTTAATAGCTATGTGACTGGGCAGTATATTTTACTTTATGCCATAGGTTTTCATCTGTTAAATAGAACAATAGTACTTAACACCTGGAGTTTAAGTGAGGCTAAAATGACATAATACAAATAAAGCAGGTAGCACAGTGCCTATCATGTGGTTAAAAATTTATTAAATGTCAGTTTTAATACATAATAAGACAAATGGAATTGAATACGTCTCTTTAAAAACAAGGCGTTATTTTATTTACTTAAAAGTCCAGGGAGACTGAAGAAGATATATAATTAACCTTAACAAACAATTTTGGTGTAATATATAACTATGCATTTAATCTGTTAGATTACATAATAATCTGAATATATATAGAACTTGCATAGGAGACTGCCTAAAATCCTATTAGAGATGATGATGGAAAATCTATATTCAAATCTTGACCTGATAAATTCTACTTTGTTCTTCATTTATCCCTCCATGACCTGTTTGCTCCATGAGAATGACTGCCTTAAACTGCCACACACTGTCCTGAGACGTGCACACACCCACACGCACACACAAACACATATGCACACCCCACCCCTCCTCAGGAATGACTGAGAAGTGACTTGTGCATGACAAGTAACTCCAGGAAACATGACTCAGAACTGAAATAAACAAATTAATATCTTCAACCTGCTACAGGCTCTTCAAATTGCATATTAAATTCCAAAAATGCAGTACGCTTAGGGAGTCCTGGACCACCTGATAGCATCAGGGCCTTATCCCATGTGAGACTCACCGGTGATTATGTATATGAATGAAGGGCTTGGAAAAGAAATCCTGGATTTTGACACTTTATTTCATAGTTTATAGGTTGCTCAATGGGATAAACATTAAACTGCACATTTTAAGGTCATATCTCAAGGATTAGTTTCACTCTCTTCCAAGACTTAAATTCATTACTATAAACTACGAATGAATGGAGCATCAGGGAATAGCCTGCTTAGTATTTAACAGAACATGCTGCAGAGTCAAATTCCAAATCCAGATTTGCTTGTATAATTATAATGCTCAGCAAATAATAAACTCCTTAATGTCTGTTATTGTGAAATAAGTTCTAGTTAGCGATAAAGCCAAAAGAAAATATGAGTCTAGAGTCATATTCTTGGAACCCATTTATATTTCATCTCAGATAGCAAATGGTCACTTTCTCTTTAAAGTGTACTTTGATTAGTATTATGATAAAAAGGGTAGTTCATAATTCTTGATAGAGTGAGTATCTGGTTAGAAGTTGTGAGCACCATACCTCCCCCCATTAAAAGGGCATGCATTTAAAAATAAAGAATATAAATATTACCCCCAATATTTTATTTTTCTTGATTTGGTTTTAAAGCATGGAGAGAAAATGACAAAAGACGAGTAGTCCTTTTACCTGGGCCAAGCTTATACATCATGACAAGCTGAGCAGGAGCCTGAAAGCCATGCTTCACTCAGCCATGCTTGCAGCCACTTGCTGTCCTTGTATAAAACCCAATGAAGGACACTCACTAGTCTTTTCTAAATATTCGGAAGAAAGTATACTCATGCTCTTGAACCATGGTTATAATTTAAGGGACCTTTTTCCCTGTCCCCCAGAAGCCTTAGAGTAAGATTTTAAAGGCAACAATCTCAGCCATTCCTCACAGGCATTATGCTGCACCACAGACACCTGCCCGCCATCACAAAATAAGCTATCAGAGGAGAATTTTATAGAAGACACTGCCATGAGTGAGTAGTTAGCTCAGGAAAGTCAGGCTAAGAGGGAGAACAAACACATGTGGCTCCAAGCACACAACACGACTGGCTGTCACTGGGTTCTCTTGGCAGCTTCTCTTTATTTTCCTCTTCCATCCCTATTTTCTTCTCCCTTATTTTGTCTGCTGTGTTACTTCCTAATCTAGATTTGAACAGAAGGGGAAATGAAAAGCCTTAATTATTTCACCAAAGTGATTTTATAGGACTTCTAGAAAGACAGCTTCCATAATATATCAAATTTTAATTAAAAAATAATAAAAGTCCTGACTTGAGACTATCTATTTGAAAAAGAAGGGTTCCAACTTACACACCCTCTCCATCTGTCCTCATCTGCTCTGTGTGAAATCACATCTTAAAATTTCCCCAGTTTCTTCCATCTATCTTAGAGTTAAGAAGTAGAAGAGAAAACAAGGAATAAAGGATTCATGAATAAAAGGGGTAAAAAAGATCATGTAAACCAAAAAGATAAAATGAGTTTCATAGATGATGTTGAGAAGAATATTAACTGAAGTGTTATTGTATGAAAAGTATTAGACCACATGCCTTCTCCTTTTATTTAAATTTTGGTTAGGTACCCACATTAGAACATATTTAGTTTTCAGGATTATTCTTGCCCCCAATATACCAAAAGATGAAAGTGACCAATGGCATGATTCACGGAAGGGTGAATGAATGAGAACACTGAAATCATGGATGTATCACATAGGTGGCTGAGAAACACTAAAACTACTTATACAGATAATGACATTATTTTAAAATGTCAAGATCCTTTGTGAAAAAATAAATCAGAAGGAGAAAGACTGAATTCTGAAAAACCAGTTAGAAGGCTATAGCAGGAATAAATATAGGCTTTATAATGGTGGTCTAGAAGACAGGATGACAGGGTGGAGACACATGAATGGACTTGAGATGTGTTTAGGCATTAAGAATAGAGAGATTTAGTGATTGCAAAAATCAAAGCAAAAGTCAAACATAACACTTGCCTCTGGAGAATGATGTGCCATTAATTCCAACAGGGATAAAAGAGGATGAGTAGATGCTAATAGAAAGATATCTGGGTTTGATCTTTTTGAGTGAAGAGTTGCCTTAGAGATTTTCAAATGAAAATATCACCCAAGTTATTGTATACACAAATCTGGAGAACAAGAAAAGATATTAGCTAAAAATAAAGACCTGGGGCATTTTTGGCAAATATATAATTCTGAAGATAATGGCAGGAGATGAGATCATCATGGATTGGTACAGAGTAATGTAAAGGATCTAGACCAAGACCACAAAGCACACAGCCTTCATGCCCACTAGTTTGTCTCTCTCCAGGACACAGAAAAGAATGCATGCATCATTATATTCAACTTCACCACTCAGCTATTGTTTTTTTGTGAATTCATGAATACTATTCACATAATCTGAAACTCTTTTCCTCATACAGTTGTTTTTTAAAATACACAGTGCAAGCTATTCCCAGGTCTGTCTTTCTCAGTTTATAAAAATACAAAAGTTCACATAAGTCATATACAAGAAAGATGAAAATGGGATAAAAACAGAAGTACTTCTGCATAATCTTTCCATTTTTGTAAAGATTGGAGTGCTCTATCTTACTGGTGTGTGTGTGTGGTGGGGGGGGGGAAATCCCATCATAATTTTAAGAGTACAGAATGGGCTCATTGTTTTACATATGTGAAATAAGACTGCTGCAATTTCTCTGTCTAGTTAGACAACATATTGTTTGGCAGCAGAGTTTTGTATGTTAATTGAATGTATTTCCCCGTGCAGTATAGAAACAATCCTATATGTATTCAAAAGTATAAGGCTCTTAGCAATGCCAACAATCTAATTATAAACCTGATAGCTCAGGTACAGAATCACTGTGTGTAAAAACCTTTTACTCATTTCAAACCATCTGTGATCCAAATATAAAGATGACAACCATGAAAAATGTGTTCCAGGTTCTACTAAACTATGGGGGTTTTTGGTTATCTTGTGCTACATATTTTTCATAAACCAAGAACTTATGTTTTAATAGTCAATTTCAAAGGAAAAATTTTGAAGAGTACATTAAATCTTGCAACAAAACATTATCTTGATAGATACATAGACAGGTTGAAATAAAGTAAGATTTAATAATGGGACACCTGATCGTAGTTGGTAATAAAGTCAACTTTATTATATTATTTCAACTTTATTATATTATTATATTATTTCAACTTTATAGTATGAAAGTATTAAATTAAAAAAAAAACTTTCAAGACTTTGGAGTTCACAAATAATCAAAACTATCAAAAGTATTCATAAAATTAAAGGGTTTTTTATTTGATAAAAGATAAAATATGTATTGGCTATCCCATAAATTAAATTTTCCTCGCTGAAACTCCATTTTGACCTAAAATTTGCTTAATATTGAATTGCAATCAGACAGCAGATATTAAGGGTAATATATTTCTAAGTATTTTCGTTAGATTCTACTTGATGGTAATGTCATAAAACAAAAAATATATATATTAGATTTTTCTGCCAACAGGTTTTACTTTTCTAAAAAAAATAGCTTTTTATAGCATCAAGAAATTATTTTTATTATTTTAAATATACCTTACTCTAAAAGAAGAAAATTTTAAAAAAAGGTAAGCTAACCCTAACATGGGCACAACTTCCAATTTCATAATATAGCACCTACCATATAAATGAAGCACAGTTACCATTGGCACAAGTGATAAAGAACTATGTGAAGCTTGAATATTTGTTAGACAATTCTGGAACTATTAAACATATTCAACTATCTGTATAATGTAGAAAATTTACCCCTCAGTTAGTACATGCAATTAAAAATAAACTAGATTCAGGGATATTAAACAGCAGCAGTAGTTCTGCCTCTGAGAATGTAGGAAATAAACATATATTGCTAAGGTACAGATTCATCTGTCTAAATACAGAGCTGTATATGATAAGAAGTCAAAGATCTAATGCATAAAACAATAACATGGTTGATGCCAATTTTTATTTCATGATTTAATACCATATGCAGAATATTCACTTTCCAAATTATGACATTTCACAATTCTTAATTTCAATC
Organism: Tamias sibiricus; assembly: GCA_025594165.1. Classification (NCBI taxonomy): domain Eukaryota; kingdom Metazoa; phylum Chordata; class Mammalia; order Rodentia; family Sciuridae; genus Tamias; species Tamias sibiricus. Next base: position 58,024,675 of record CM046666.1, read on the forward strand.
TCCAAATATTGGAACAACTGTATATGTGTATATGTGTATATGTGTGGTGGGGAAAGAACAATGTTTCCAAATTGTATTTAAATAGATATGGATGGAAAGCTTTGTGACTAAACACTGTAGATATGGAAAAAAAATTCAAGGCTAATTTTCCCCTTTTCTTCAATTTTGATACATTAACTAATGTTTATGTGATTTTTCAACTAATTCTCTGTACTTCAGTTTTCCCCTCTGAATAACATGTATTCCATAGAGATACAAAGTAGATTAAATCAGGTAAAAGAAATCAGAGAGAAAATGCATGATATAGTAGCTGTCAACACATTTTTTTTTTCTTGCCACTAATGTAATCATTTTCTCCTTTCATCCATTTCATCGCTATTTTTATTAGTGTTTTAATCATTCTCCACTGAGGAACTGTGTTACAGATCTCTTAGAGAAATGCCCCCAACAATATTTTATCACATATACAAAGAATTGGTACAAAGTAGGTGCTTCCCAAAAAGAGTGTTATTAAATGAAAATGAAAAAACAGAATTAATATTTACTTTGTGGGTATGTTTGTGTAAGCTGACCCCATACCAAGCATGTACAAACATTCTCAGGTTTTCCCGATGAAACCATATGGCATGCCATTATATTCATGTTGAACTGAACAACATTGATGACGAAGGAGTGTTTATGAACTCTTCACTGTTCATCATTGAATGAGAGCATAGCTGTGACTGACAGGTCTATCTGGGTCAAAATTCTATTATTTTCCCATTATATTACACTCTCCTCACACTCTCTCTTCAGTATCTAAAACCTCTATATGTTACTATACTGTATTCTTAGAACTAACCTTTTTAAAGAAAGAAAACCTTACAGGAAAGGAAGAGGCCAGATCTAAAAATTACCATGCTACAAAAACATCCATATGAATTAAGGTTTCTCTATTGAAAGGATTTGACAGCAATAACATATCTTTCTCTTTGCTCCTCTCAACATGGCAACGCAAATAATGCTCTCTCCCTCTTTCTCTTGTGTTTTTCAAATAATAAACTATTTTTCCATATCCTTGCTTCTTTTTCTTACTTTAGCCTCTAAATTTTAAGGAAAATTGTTAAAAAAAGGGGGGGTGATTTGAATCTTTTATTCAAATTAAAACAATCCCAATATTATGGATCCCTCCTGCTATAAGATCATGTTAGTAAAATTGTTTAATGTATTATACAACTTTTTGAAAATAGGGATAATGTCTCTTTCATTTTCTTATTTACAAGTTTAACACTAAGTGACTGTCATAAAGACTCAATAATATCAAAGTCAAGTGTGCTGACACATGCTTTTAATCTCAACTACTTTGGAGGCTGAGTTGGGAGAATGACTTGAGCCCAGGAATTTGAGACCAGCCTGGGCAACACGGTGAGAATCCAACTCAAAAACAAACTAACTAAAAGTAACTCTTGACTTAATGAATGAAGGAATTGGAATTAATGTTATGGAAAATGACGTGCAGGCTATGTAAGATCTTTTGTAAAAGGTCAAACGATGTTCAGTATACCCATGAAATAGGTAATTAAATAATAAAAATCGTAATATGGTACACAGTAATGAGTTGAAAGTAATTCCTGAGTTAAACTTTTAACTTCATTTTAATTATAAAATTTGATTAAGCAAAGTAATTGATTATCTAGGCAAGAGAGTCAAATAAGATTTTCACCATCATTGTTTTATTCTTGGACTCTTTCTGCCAAGATTAGCGCATCATTGAAGCTACAGTGAAAATAGTAATAATGGGTTTCTTTCAGAGGACCTGTGATGGGACTGCTATAGCTGTGACAGGTTCCCTGGAAATTCTATTAAGATGAGGCAAGAGGTGATCAGATGATTCATCTTCTGGCTCTGTTCTGTGGTAGCTGTTTCCTCCAGCAAGAGTGTCTTAGTCAATGTTTATTTATTCTGTAAGCATTCAGCAAATATTTATTAAGCACCTACTCTTTGTTGGACTTTGTTCCATATAACTGGAATAGATGACTGGTTGAAAAAAACAATGAGCTTACCATTTTTCAGCTTACATTCCAGTGTTTAAAGACCATTACATAGCAAACAAGAAAATTATGATATATGCTAAAAGGTGATATATGATAAAAACTAGAGAGGGGTAAGTTTATTTTGAGTACTTGGGTAGGGAAAGATGAAGGCTGCTGTATTAAATGGGATGTCCAACTTAAACCTCATGGAGGCAGTGTTATTTGAACAACAAGTAAAATTAGGTGAAGTAGTTAGCTTGTAGATAGAAGGGAAGTAAATTTGGGGCTGGGGAAGACCTAGTACAAGGGTGCTGCCAGGTTTTAAGAAAGCCAGCAAACAAGGGTTACTTCACAGAATGAATGAACAAGAAAACTTAGGAGATGAGATCAGAATGGTAATAAACATCAATTATAAGTTCCTGACATTACTCTGAATAAACCGGAGAGCAATAAAAGCTTTGCAAGTCAAGGAGTTACATGATCTTACCTACCTTTAGACTTTACTATGACTGCTCTGTTAAGGAATGACTGAAAAGGGGTGTGTGAAGAAACTGAGAGACAATTTAAACCATTTAAAAAGCTATTGCCATAATTCAGGGAGGAGAAGATGAAGAATTAGGCTAGGATAATACCAGTGGAACTTCAAGAATTTCCAATTCTTGAAAATTATGGTAAAATACATATAACAAAAAATTACCATGCTAATATTTTAAGTGTACAGTTCAGTGGATTTAAATACATCCATAACTTAAACCATCACTATAACCTACTTCTAAAATTGTCATCCTGTAAAACTGAAACTATATACATTAAAAAATTAATTTCCCATTCCTGACTCTCTCAAGCCTCTGGTAATTACTATTCTACTTTTTGACTCTATGGTTTTGACTGTTCTAAGTATTTCACATAAGTAGAATAAGACAGTATCTGTCCTTTCTTAGTGACTGATTTTAGGCAGCATAATGTCCTCAAGATTCCTGTACATTGTAGCACATTATAAGATGTCCTTTACTTTCAATCTATTATCTCTCACCATGCACAAAAGTCAATTCAAAGTGGATCAAGGACTTGTAATTAGACCAGAGACAATACGCCTAATAGAAGAAAAAGTAAGCTCCAATTTCCAACATGTTGGATTAGGCCCCAAGTTCCTTAATAAGAATCCTGTAGCACAAGAATTATTACCAAGAATTAAAAATGGGATAGATTTAAACTAAAAAGCTTCTTCTCAGCAAAAGAAACAATCAGTGAGGTGAATAGAGAGCCTACTAATTGAGAACAAATATTTAATACACACACATCAGACAGAGCACTAATTTCTAGAATATATAAAGAAATCAAAAATCTTAACACCAAAAAAAAACAAATAAGCCAATCAATAAATAGGCTAAGGAATTGAAAAGACACTTCTCAGAAGAAGATATACAACAAATCAACAAATACATGAAAAAATGCTCAACATCGCTGGAAATTAGAGAAATGCAAATCAAAACTACTCTAAGATTTCATTTCGCTCCAGTCAGAATGGCAGCTATTAAGAACACAAACAACAATAAATGTTGGAGAGGATGTGGGGAAAAAGGCACACTCATACATTGCTGGTGGGACTGCACAATGGTACAACCGCTATGGAAAGCAGTATAGAGATTTCTTGGAAAACTGGGAATGGAACCACCCTATGACCCAGCCATCCCACTCCTGGGTCTATTCCCAAAGGACTTAAAAACAGCATATTACAGTGACACAGCCACTTCAATGTTTATAGCAGCACAATTCAAGCTTTGGATTTCAAATGAGTCCCTTGTAGACAGAATTTATGTGGATCATGTGTTTTGTAATCTCTGTGTTTTGATAGCAGCAATTAATTCATTTACAATTAAAGTAATCACTATTAAGGAAGAATTTACTTCTGTCATTCTGTACTTGTTTTCTACATGGCATATACATTTTTATCTCTCATTCTATGCATTCCTATGTTTTGTGCTTAGATCATGTTTTGTAGTGAAATGTTTAAATTCTTTATTTCCTTTATTTGTGGTTAACATGGGCATTATTTTAAGCATCCTAAAGTTATAATACTTTAATTTATATAAAGTTATGTTATAAGCTTAATTTCAAAAACATGAAAATTCTATTCCTTTAAAATTCTGTCAACACCTCTTTGAGATAGATGTTGACATTACCAAATTACATGTTCATTCACTGTGTATGCAAAAATATAAACTGACAATTATCTAAATTTCAGTTATCCCTTCAATTATGTAGCAACCAAAATGTGAATCTACGAACTGAAGTTATAACAATAATAACCTTAACACAGTTTTAAAAAATATTAGTGCCTTAAATAAGGTAGAAAACAAAAAGTATAGTTGTGAGCCATTCTTGCATTGTTAGAATAAGACTGATTTTTATAGTTGTCAATTTATTTGCCTTCACTGCAATATTTATTTCTTCATAAAGCTTCAAGCCATTGTCTAGTGACTTAATTTTACCCTGAGGGACTCACCTGAGCATTTCTTCAAAGATCTTATGGTAATGAACTCCCACAGCTTTTGTTCCCCTAGAATGTCTTAATTTTTCCATTACTTCTGAAGAACACTGTACCCCAAATATTAAATTATTTTTCTGTCTATTAGTATTTTGCAGACAATCCACTGCTGTTTGACCAACATAGTTTCAAGTAAGAAAACTGTCAATTATGTTATTAAGAATCTCTTATATGTAACAAACTGATTCTCTCTTACTGCTCTCAAGATTCTCTCTTCTGCAAGTTTTGTTATGATATGTCCCAGATTGGGGTCTCCTTGAGTGCATCTTCCTTGGAGTTTATTTACTTTGTTGGATTGCTATATTTGTATATTGACAAATTTGGGGATTTTCACCTATTCTTTCTTCAAATGTTCTCTCTGCTCTGCTTTTTCTCTCTCCTTCTGGGATTCCCATAATATGAATTTGGTCTTCTTGGTGGTATGCCATAAGACACATAGGTTTTCTTCACTTTTAATTTTTCTTTCCTCAGACAATAATTTCTATTGTCTAGTTTGCTAATTCCTTCATCTACTGGTTTGCATTTGCCCTAAAATCCACCTCATGAATTTTTCCTTTTGTTATTATATTTTTCATCTGCAAATTTCCTTTATGGTTTCTCTTTTGGCTTTTCATCTCTTTACTGATAGAATTTCCCTCTTCTTCAAACACTGGCTTCTTGATTTTCTCCATGCCTTTCTTTAGTTCTTTGAGTATCTTTAAGAGAGCTGGTTTAAAGTCTTTATTTAGTAGATCTGCCATCAGAACATTTTCAGGGACAGTTTCTGCTGACTTATTTGTTTTCCTTTGAATCAGCCATATTTTTCTGTTTCTTTGTATGCCCTGTATTTTTTTTTTCTTTTTTCTGTTGAAGACAGAACTCTGAAAATGACATGAAAATTCTGAAAATCAGATTTTCCCTCCTTCCCAAGACTTGCTGTTATTGCTCATGTTTTGATTTTTGTTGTTGTTTTTGAATTGTCATAGTCTGTCTTCATGGCAAGGATCAGCCTCAAATGTAAATTTGAAGTCTTCTCAGTTATTTTCAGGGCCTGTGACTTTACCTGGGCATGTTTGGCCACTGTCTCATTTTGAACACATACGGTGTTTGTTGATTTTGAACATCCTGGTCTTTAATATCTCACTCCCATACAATAAAAAAAAAAAAAAAAAGGAAGGAGATGGGTGGGGGAGAAATCACTCTAACACTTTAATCCCTAGATATTTACTTCAGTTTATGTAGGAGAAACTTGCAACAATGGTAGAGTTTCAAATTAATGGTTGACTGCTTCTTTCTACCTCTGTAATCAGAAGCAATCAGTGATCAGAGAATAGCTATTTAACATTTGCAGTACAGTGTCTCTTTTACCTTCTGTGGCACACATAAGCTGATAATGACATGGATAATACATGTGCTAAGAACAGGAACAGATCAAAATTAATGTCAATTTACTACCTAAGCCTTCCTCTGGATGTTGCAATCCATCCATAGACTATAATTACAGAACAGTTACATATGTCAGAGTCTGCCATTGCCATTGCTATTTAGATGGGCAGATAAAATCCTGCTGTTTCCTACCCTATCATATTCCCAGAATTTTTTCTAATTTTTGATACATATTGAATATAGAACTACTAGGGTTGCCTGGCACATAGAGGAGAAAGGGAGACATCAAGGGAGTGTACATGTCTTTTGGCTTAACCAAGTAAATTGATTGTGTTACCTACAACTGAGATGGGGTTGGTTACAGGTGAAGGAGATGTGTGGAGTGAGAAGGTCCATCTGAGTCTGAGACATCAGGATATCCAGACGATGTCAAGAAAGCATCTCCACTCTTGGACAGATGTCTTGATAGGAGTATAAGCTTATATGTTATGTAAAAACATGACATAGATGAAATCACAAAGCATGTTTCAGTGTAGATGGAGAAAAGTACCCTGAACAATCCTCATAGAACTTCAACAATAAACAAGTTGTGTGGGAGAAGAGAAGCCAGCAAATAAGTCTGAGAAATGCAACCAGTTCTTTTTGTTAGGGAGATAAAAATAAATTGTGTTGTCTTAGAAACCAAATGAAGACAATATATCAATGATAGTTCAGGTAAGACCTTACTTCCAAATAAGTACTGTATTGCTGCAGTAGGCAAAAATAAGAACATTGGAATCTTATAGGGATAAGAATCATATTTTGGATGAGAAGAAAAAAATATTGAGCAGCAATGTCTCCTCACTATGGGATCCAGCTGTGAATTATAATGCAGTGAATTTTCTTTTTAATCAAAAGACATATTTTAGAGCGTGCTGATGAATCACAAATACAGTAGAAATCATTCCTGAATTGGATAGAAGATTCAGCCTATAAGATACACTCTGAATAATGCACACGTTATTTCTGCCTCACTTAATTCCAGAGGAGAAATATGCCAACATTTCCATCTGTGGGCTTTTGCAATCTTGGCAGTTTGTGTCCAGAATTATCTTAATGACTCTTTGTATAAAAGAAGGTGAATTATATAGTAGTTTAATACAAAGAAGAAAGGATTTAGTGAAGATGGACCTGAGTTCCAGTGATGACACTGTCACTGATAAACTGTGTGGCTTTAGTAACATTTCTTAAATATTTTTATGTATTTATTTATTTTTTAATGTGGGGGTGACATTGATAATTTATTTATTGTTTTATTTAATTACTTTTATTGTTAGCACAAATGGAGCACAATGTTCTCATTTCTCTGGTTGTACATGATATAGAGTTACACCATTCATACAATCATATCCATATAGAGGGGTAACAATGTCCATCTCATTCCACCATCTTCCCCCCGCCCACACACACACACCCTCACCTCCCCTCTGCTTAATCAAAAGTTCCAACATTCTTCCCTTCCCCTCCCCTCTATGGATCAACATCCACTTATCAGAGAAAACATTTGGCTTTTGGTTTTGGGGGATTGGCTTACTTTGCTTAGCATGATATTCTACAACTCCGTCCACTTACATGTAAATGCAATAATTTCATTTTTCTTTAAGGCTAAGTAATATTCCATTGTGTATATTCAAACTAAAAAGCTTCTTAGCAAAATAAACAATCAATGAAATGAAAAAAGTGCCAACAGAATGGGAGCAAATTTTTACTACATCAGATAAAACACTAATCTCCAGGATATATAAAGAACTCAAAAAACTGAAAATATTTTTAAACTTTAATATCTTCTTCAGAATCTTCACATTGTTCTTGAGAAAGAAAATATTAACTGGCTTTGCTCAGCATCTGACATACAGTGGGCACTCATAAAAACCTTAATTTTCTAAGTGTGAGGTTCCAGGTTTAATGACTGACTTGAGTTTTAAAGTTGCTCCCCTAGCCTGAGTTATAGACTATAATCTTCATTTAATCATAAGTACTCATTAACTAGAAATAGAAAGTATATTAGTTTTTCATATGATAAAATTGTCATCATGCTTGGGGTCAAATTTTCTGTGTATTGTAACAGAACATTTGCTTCAATTATAATAATAGAACCATAAGAAGTAATGAGTTAAAATAGGCTGTGAAATCTGAGTAACTGGATATGACTCCCAAATATTCATTTCCTCCTGACAGAATTTTGAAGAACTTCTGAGACTCAGTTCCTCTATCTATACAATGGGAAGAACAGCATCATTAGAATCACATGAGTGAATCCATGTAAAAACTGTAAGATACCTGACATTCAGAAAGTGCTTAGTAATCTTTAGTATTTATTATTTGTCTCTCTATTCTAGGGGGGAAAAATCTCTATGGAGCTGATGTTTCTATTTTAAATATTTTCAACTGGCCCAAGCTATTACAAAAATTACCTTTATCATTAGTGAAATTATACATTAACAGGAATTAATTCAAATATGAAAATGCCTCCAATTTACAAAAATATGAGCTTCAGTTTTACATACACATAAATATCTTATATATGTGTGAATGTGTGCATATGTTACATATCTCCTTGTACACTCAATGGAAATAAACTATAATCTCCTATACTTCAATTAATAATACATATGTATATAAATACATAATTCTAAATTAAATTGCTAGATACATATTGCCTTCAAAAATATATCTTTGTGATACAAATACAAAATTCCTCTCCAAAATAGTAGAATCAATGTGCTCAGACCTATGGGTGTCATTTTTCCCAGATCCTAAACTCATTAGGGGTTATAATAAAATTTCATTTATTTGCCAGTCTAATATAAAGCAGAAGCATTTATTTTTACTTGTATTCTTCCAATAAATGAGGTTCAAGTGTTTCCCCCACTTTATATTATTTGTTTTATGCTATAATTTTATTGATTTAATTATGGCATCAGGAGATACGATTACTTACAACTCAGTTTAGTAATTTTATTTATTTATTGTAATTTAATTTTAAACATAGTTAGAATTAACATTTGTGTACAAAATAATTTAGAGATTTAGCCATTCTATTCTTTTGCTCAAATGGCTCAAAATTTATGTCTCTAACACTTATTAGATAAATGGTTTCTCCACAGGGTCGCTAAATAACTACTTATATGTGTCCATGTATATTTCATGAGGAATGAAAATTGTTTTATTAAATACCTTATTTGATTTAGAAGTTCAGCAAAACCATTTAACTATTTTAAGTACTAAACCAAACTTACATCCTTGAAATAAACTATATTTTACTGTAATTCTTAGCTTATACTAAGCTCTTAAAATACATTTAGTAATATTTTTGTAACATTTTTATTTATTAAAATGTTTTAATAAAATTGCCATTTTTATTTATTTATTTTTGCAGTATTAGGGATGAACCCAGAAGAACTCTACCATTGAGCTATATATCCCTAGTCCTTTTTTTTTTTTTTTTGAGGAAGGGTCTCACTGGGATTAGAGGCATGTCCAGTCATTTTAAATATTTCTAATTCACAATTCAGTGGGCATTAAGCACATTCAAAATGTCATACAAGTATCACAATTATCCATTTTCACAATTTTCTCATCATCCCAACTAGATACTTTGTACCATTAAACAATAATTTAAGCCGGGCGCGGTGGCTCACGCCTGTAATCCCAGCACTTTGGGAGGCTGAGGCAGGAGGATCGCGAGTTCAAAGCCATCCTCAGCAATGGCGAGGCACTTAGCAACTCAGTGAGACCCTGTCTCTAAATAAAATACAAAAAAGGTCTGGAGATGTGACCCAGTGGTCGAGTGCCCCTGAGTTCAATCCCTGGTACCACACAAAAAAAAAAAAAAAAAAAATAGAATAATTTATACTTTGTATCTAAATGAATTTATTATCTATTCTACCTACCTCATAAAAGTAAAACCATAAAAAATTTGTTCTCTTCTGGCTTACTTGAATTAGTATAATGTATTCAACAGTCACGCATGTTACAATGTATATCAGAAATATATAACTCTTCAAATTTGAATAATATTCCATTGTAGGTAATATGCCACAATTCATTTACCCATTCATCTGTTTAATATATTTAGGGTGTTTCTCCCTTTTGACTATTGTGAATAATGGTGCTATGAACTTTCGTATACAATATTTGGTAACATTTTAAAGTTTTGCATGAATGTTTATTGTTGAGATTGTTCTAGAATATTATATTTGTGATGTAGTTGTTTAAAAACTATATGATTAAGAAAAATATTCATAAAATGGCATAAATATAAATGAACTTTTCACAATACTTTACATTTGAAACATAAGTCCTAATTGTTTTATATGAATCTAAAGTTCTTTCAAAAAATTTGTTGCAGTCAGGTGTTACTAAATAAAATTAACAATAATCCCTTATCTACTGGTTTCTGGGGAAAATAAATGCATTGTTTTATTTCCACTATGTCTTTTAGAGAAAGCTTGTTTTCTGCTAATCTCAAAGACTACAGCCCTTGAATTTATATAAAATTGTCTTACTTTCACATGTTCGAGAAGTCTGACAAAGTTTATATTAAAATGGGATTCCTATCAGCTGGTAATGCAGTGGCTCTAGATTTTAAAATTCACTTATCTTCTCAGCTATCTTAAAGATCTTTGTATATAAACATTCACTCCTATTGCAGCAACAAAGTAGCAATGGAAGGGCCATCTGGGCGTAGAGAAATTCACCTAAAGCCCTCTGAATGTTAGCAAACAAATGAGCAAACAAGCAAAGAATGGCAAGATTACAGAGATGTGAGATGGAAGACCTTTTGGGCTCTCACAGATCCCTTAAATAAGGATACAGATTTGGACATATTTCAAGGGGCACTTGGATTTAATGATCTTTTGAAAAAGTTTTGAGTTTCCCAGTTGCGTGTAAATGTAAAAATAAGAAACAATCCTCCCATACAAGGTATGATATAGTTTAGGCTGAACTGCTCCCCAAAGGTTCATATGTTAAAGGCCTAGTACTGATACTGTTGGGAGATGGTAGAAACCTTACATGGGCCTAGTGGGAGGTCTTCTGGTTAATGGGGGCATGCCCTTGAAAGCTCCTCCTTTTCCTCTCTCTTTTGCTTCCCTGCCCTGATGAATACTTTTGCTCTACCACACCCCCCCCCACCATAACATACTGCCATGCCACAGGCCCAAAAGCTTAAGGGCCAACTGACCTTAGAAGGAAACCTATGGAACTATCAGACAAAATAATTCTCTTCTCCTTGTAAGCTGATTACCTCAGATATTTGTTCAGTAATAGAGAGATGACTAATACAAAGTTGAAAACATTAGCCTGGGTATGAGAAAGAAAAAGAGAGAAGAGAGCAGTCAGGGGTGAGTGTGGGGGGACAAAGAGGGAGGGGGCAGGCAGGCATCACGGCAGAATGGCAACTGCAGGTAAAAACAGAATGAAGATCTAGACAGGCAAAAGCAGGAGAGATTGGTATTATTTCAGGAAGTACAAGGACATATTTTGTGAGGGTGTGCTGAATCCATAAAAATGAATGTTGGGAGAAAAAGCACTCATAATTCAAAATTATGAATGTATGGGCCAATGTGAGATGTAGACACAAAGATTGAAAAAATATAAAAGGAAAAAAATAGCATTTAAAGTGCACTATATGAGCATTAATTAAGACAAAGTTTGATCAAATAAGACAAATACTAGATATAATACCCTTGCAAATTTTTAAATTTTGCTAGAAGATGGGATTATTTCAAGAGTCATTCTACTGGAGAGAATGCACCCAACAAGCACTTTGAAATCTTTCTTTTCCTCATAGGAACTGTGAATCTGAGTGTCATATCATTTCCTCGATTGAGATTTAAATTCACAGTTGAAAGACTAGGAAACTGATATGAATGAAACCAAACTCACAAAACACGTCAAATCCTCTCTTCTATTTCCTTTAGGAAAATAAAAAGCAATGCTGTGTAGTGGTCTCTGATAAAACAGGTTTAGTTGTAGGCAACACATTGGCTTCTAGAAAACCAAACTGCTTAGAAAAATAGAGAAAAATAGTTTTCCTAAGATTACATCTGGCTTTGAAACTTGGTGAGTTTCCAAATTTAGTAAAACTGGATCTCTATTAATTATTCTGACAATTACTTAGAAAGTTAGAAAAATAACACAGACCAAAGACCTGGATTTGGATATTTCATTTTCTGAAGCAGAAAGAAGGAAACACAGGTTCTGTGGGAGGACATGGCAGATTGGAACTGCAGATGAGACTATCCAACCAGGCACGGAAGACTGCCCCCCTCTTCAGGACTGAGCAGAGTAAGAAAAAAATATAGAGCAAGTGAGATGCTTTTGAACATATTTTGGCACTTTAATTTTCTGCATTAATCTACATAAGGAATTGATTTGAAAGGCAGAAGAGGGGAACATGGCTGTGTTTGATCTTAAAAGGGGCCAAATTTGGGGCAGATCTCACTCTTGGCAATATATTGCTTTAAAAAGTTGGCAGTAACTCAACTAAAGAAATAAAAAGTGGACCTTGGAGCAAATTTAATTGAAGGAATGGGTCTGATATATTTTAGAGGATTCTGAAAGCACATCAAAAAGACATTTTTAAAAGGCATTTCGAAGTTGAATTGCCCAGGTGAACAAACAGGTACAGTAACAAGCAATAAGTAAGCTCTTCTCACAACTAAAGGCAATGCTTCTCCAGTTCTCTGATGCTATCCCAGTTCTGCAGACTTGTGAAAGGTATTCCTTTGCATGTCTAGAATAATAAAACATAGGCACAGCTTTGGCTACTTCTGGATGTCTTGGTTTCTAAAGTCCTACTTGTTCATTGCAATCAAAAGAAAATGTGAAATTTTTTTCCATCCCTCCAAAGATGAAAATTGTCTTCATTATTATCAAATTTATACCCAATCTATGCTTTTACTCTTCTTTTGTATATATATTAGCTTTGCATGTCAAGCCTAAATCATAATGTAATGTTGTTGAAGACATTTCAAACTGCACCTGACCTCAACACACATAGTTTGAATACTACAAATAACTTAATATAAAAAGCCAGGAACAATTTTTTATATATGCACAGGCAATAACAATGATCTATGACCACTGCTTCCTGAGACTGCAAAATGATTCTAACTACAATATGCATACCAATTAGATGCATTAAAATTTGGGATAAAATGTATATTGGACTATGAAATATGTGGGTTTGTATATGTGGGCTTGGGGAATAAGGAGTTAAGGATTGGGCATAGTTCTCCAGGGTCTAACACATGTATCTCTCAAGAATAAGATGCATCCTGCTGACACATACTCCTCATTCTTTAAGGTTTCACTATCAACAAATAATTGCTCTGGTTCTAAACATATGCAAATGCAAACAGATGTACAATGTCTATTTATTCATTTTTTAAAATAAATTTTATTGTGTATATTTAAGTTATACAACATGATATTATGGGAAATGTATATATTATAAAAGGTAACTATAGTTAATCAAATAAAGATCACCTTTTTCTCAACTAGTTATCCATTTTTTTGTGTGTGTAGCAAGTACTGCTATAATTTGTTCACTTAGCATATATCCCAAATATATCTCTATTAATATTGTTACAAAAATGTTTTAAAACTTCCCAATAAAAAAATTTAGTAATAAGATAATTTACCAAATTTAAATCACTAAATATGAATTGCTAGAGCAAGATAAATCATTCTTAAAATGCTTGAACAGCATTCTTATCTTTTCTATAATTTAAAATCTTGAACACCTTTCAATTACTTGTAGTATCAAAAAAATTCAGGACATTAACTTGAAGTTGGAGACTAATTGAAACAAAATCTATCCCAAAAAGGTCATGTAGTGAAGTCATGATAAGGTCATTTCCCCATGAATTCCCATAGTTATTTATTGCCCTTTGTTTGAAAGGACTGTGTCATCAACACATTAATTACTGGTTCAAACAGAAAGCAGGCATTAAGGGGAGAGATGGTTCTGAGAGAGAGTTATGTAAAACAGGTCCTTCTCCAGTATACCCGGAGAGATAAATCACTTTTTATTATAAAAGATTAAACTTTAAACCCATAAAACTGTTGTGCTCTGATCAATGGCTCATACTATCATGCCACACCACACATTTTACAGCTCACAAATGTACATCAAATACAGCTCAAGTTTAGTGGTCATATTTTAGCACTATTTCACTAAGATTTTTTTTTTTAAAGCAGGCAATAAACATCATGACAGAATGTTACTTTTGTAATAAAATATGGTTTGTTTTTGGAATATTATGATTTTATTGTATTATAAGAAAAATAGGTCAATGTTGATAGGCAATTTTGGTCTGTTTCTCAGTATTCTACCCTCTTTCTATAAAAGGGCTCTAGAAATTTTTTATGCATGATAATTAAAAGAAATGGACATTCCTTTAAAAAATAAATTTAAAAAGTTCAGCAGGCTATTCACTAATTAAGGAAATACTAAACTTTTGGTGAACATGAATTGCTATTTCAGACTAATCCATAAAAGTATTAGTTACTAAGACCTACCATTCTTCACATTCTTCCACATTTTACATGAAAAAGTAATGAAAGTAATGCAAGCATGATCAGTTACATTAAAAATTCAGTGGTTCACAAAAAACAAAGAATCAGAAATAACAAAAACTTCACTAAATATCTCCATCTGTTGCTCAAGGTCCTATCTTCCCACTATGTAAAAGTTTTATGTATTTTGTGATTTCCAACATTAGTTCCTGCTTAAATATCATATGATTCTAAAAAATCTAAGAAGTATAAAACTTTTCCAGCAATCAATGATTACGGCAATGAAAATAAACAGTTTTGTTGTTTGAGCATCTTATAAATTATGAAATTAAGCTTTACACAAAAATTTTGTGCTACAGAATATGCTTTTTTCAATAGTCACCATTATGAATAAAAATGGACTATTATAATAGTCAGCATCAAACCATAGTACTGGAACTTGATGAGCCATTAGGAGTTCAAATGCCTTCTATTCCTCACCAACTTGTGGTCAGAGAATATGGAGATGCATGTTTTTTAGCAGTATATACTGAGTCTGTCATTGGACTTACCATATATAGAAAATAAACAAATGTTATTCTGAGAAACAGTACAAAATTATAGCATATTTGAACATGATTTAAGGAAATAACCCTCTAAAACTGTAATGGGTTAATGAATCAAGTTCTTTGAAGAGGACAAATTTTTCTTAATATTCTATTCACACTTGTATTTCATTACTATGCAAAAATTTTCATGTACATTTATGTTGTCCAACTTAATATCCAAAAACATAATTACAGGGAAAATCAAATAAGGTTTGCTTCAAAAACATATGCCTTCTAAACATACTATTTTTTTTTTTTTTGCAATGGATTAAGTCTAACTCAACATACCAAAACAAAACAAAAATTTTGCATGTCCAAAAAATCTCATTTAACAGTTGAATTTTATGGTTTGCTGGGTTGTAATAGTTTTTCCCTATTTGAAATAATTGTAAACAAAACATTCCACTTAATTATATTTACTAAAATTTATCATGTTAGAAGACAATTGGTAAACTACAACACTTATTTCTGTAATCTTTATTATTATTAAGATAATTACATGGTTCTTGCTTCAGATTCACACTTCAGAAAGTAAATTATCAGCCTGACTCTTTGAGTTTCTATTTTTGGTTCTTTCATTTATTTGAAAAAAAGAAACTCTTTTTAGCCATTTATTAATATAATCAATGAGAGTAAGCCTTTAAATTCTGTGTTTTATAATCAATGCTGTACTAGTGGAAAAGTACTTTAAAGAGAGATGCTATTTTACTAAGAAGAATATGAAATTTTTTTTTCCTGGTCTTTTTTTTTTTTCCCCCCTAGGGAAAGTATTTTTTTTTAATTTTTATAATTTTTAATATGTACAACTCATAGTGCATATATTTAGTATCTTTTTACATACAACTGTTTGTATACAAAGTATATTCGTACAATTTAGGTCTTCAATCATGCATTAAGGAAAAGAATATGAAATTTATTTTTACAAATGAACTCTTGAATAGAGAAGATGTAGAGTTATAATCCAAGAGTCTATGAAAGACTGCTACTTTCCTGTGTATAATAATTCTTCCCTGATTAGCTTATGTTCTATATTAATAACCTTAAATCTATTTTTATAATAAGAATATTCATTTTAAAATGAACCAAAATATAATAAGGTGGGTGTACATATTTGGACAAACTTGTGAATCATTTATATGTTAAATAAATTATTAAAGTACCTAATTATGCTTCCCATAGTTATGAAACAAAAAATGCTATAGCTTTCAGTTGAAAACTACCCTCATAGTAGTATTTTCAAAGAATTTTCCTCCCTCTGTCAGTATTATATGTTTGCATATATATATATATATATATATATATATATATATATATATATATATATAAATGAACCTTTAAATATTTAATTTATAAAAGGCAATGAACAAAATGTCAAGTCATATTTTTGTGGGTTTTTCTTAGTTCAATGAGAATAAAGCTTACGTTGCAGTACCTTTGGATATTGCTTGACAGGAATCAATACTCTTTCTGAGAGCTTTATGTTTTTGTTGCTGATGACATCAAGATATTTCTTTTCTTCATCTTCCTTTTTTCCATCAGAACCTTGAAATTTTTCAATTTCTGAAAAAAATCACAAGGAAAAAAAATTGAAATATGAAAAGAAGTCATCATGAAGATGCTGACTGTTCATATTCCTCCTCTTCCCAGGTAAGATTTTCAAGAATCTTGATAAAAGGATGGTAACAAAATATTTCTAACAACAATGTGAATGTCTCTTCTGTGAATAAGGTGACCACTGCCAACTAAAACCAATGGGTGACACTTGAAGACGTGACTCTGTCTTCTGTGAAACAAGTGATACATTTAATGCATTTTAAACATCATCTAACAAAAGAGGAGGAAATATTCATCATGACTATCTAAATTATCTAAACAAACATAACTTTCTAAGGAGCAAGGAACAGAACAAAACATATTTTAAGGTTATGTGTCATTTTTACTTAATATTATTCCTAAGTAAACAAAAATAATTTAAAGATTGTAATCATACAGTTATCCAAAATACATAGTAAAGGGAAACTGCACCATAGTTTTACATTCTAACTAATCTTAAAAACAATTAAAAAGCGGTCACAAATGTCAGATAAATGGTGAAATATGTAAGCGTTATCATCCATCAGGATGAAATTATCTGTTGAGATGGTGGAACGGAACTATTAGTTTCATCCTATGAGAATCTTGCCAAAATGGATATTTCTAAGTACATGTATACCATTTATCTATTCTTGCATCTTATAATTATCTAATTTCATAAAGTTTTTGAAATTCTAATATAGGGACCAAAAATACAGCAGAAAATAAGAAAATGTTCCTGCTTTTATGGAATCTCTTTTCTTATGAGGAAAACACAATTAGAAAATAAATACATGTGCAGAAACATTTGTGTAGGGGACTATAGAATAAATATAGTAAAGCTATAGAGAATATAAAGGTGAGTAGAATCAAGGTGTGGGCTATTACTTTAGATTTCCGGAGTGACATGTGAGCACAGTTCTGAAGGATGAGAAAGAGTACATTTGCTTTTAAAAGAGCAAGAAGCAAGAAAACCTGTGGGCTGCAGAACAGTAAATGTAGAAAAATATTTGATAGGTGGTATTCACAACCAATCAGAGCAGAGGTCAAGCAAAGAAGAAAAACATCATGATGCTGACTTGGACTAATAAGGGAGGAATGAAAGGACGAGTTAAAGCTAGAGTCTCTCCATAGAATTCACTACACAACATGAATGTCTTGGATTGCAGAAAGTTTTTGTTTAACTAATTCTCTTTACATTAATTAGTTGTTATTTCCATAAAATATCTTTCAATGGGTTTTCTGTCCTTGCTCTTGGCCAAATGTACTGTTCCAAAATGTAAAGTAAATGAAGCTATGAATGCAGAAGTTTCTTAATTTTGTTATAACTGGAACAAAAATTTTGCTTCTGTTGTTTTGAAACAGAGAAAGGTGATGATGGCTATTAAATACAGACATTTTAATACATTTTTTTCTTTGCATTTTGAAACAGCTATTTGACTATTCCACTAAGATGCTACTATACTACATCTTTGTTCTGTTCTTTGCTATTCTATTTTTAATGAGCATATGTCCAAAAATGATTTAACATAGGTGATAGAAAAATTTCTACAGTAACCCAGATAATAATCTATTAGCACAATACTTATTGGACCAATGTAAAACTTTATCTTTTTGAAGTAATATTACATTGCTTACCCACATACTGCCTGAATGAGAGCTCCAATGTATTATACAGTCATTTACAACCACTTTATCAGTTATATGCTGCAGTTTACCTAAAGCATCTCTAAATAAACCGAACTTTTTAAAAACAAGTTATATGTGCACAAATTCTACTTAGTATTATAGCATTACATTCCTACTTTCCCACTCCAAAGTACTAACAAGTTACTTTCAGTTCCCTTTTTAAACTGAGAAGCACTCCTTATTCAGGCCTTTCAATCCCTTATATAATTATTACCCCAGAACTCTGACAACTGTAAAGAAATAATATTCTTCACATCCTCTGACACTGACAATGAACATATGATCACTGCCCTTTGGGTACTTGCACCTCGCTGTCTCACCTCCTAGCTTGCTGAGGCAATTGTAATGTGGGGCACAATGAAAAAAACTGACTCAATTCCGAATCAACTAGATGAATGACTTGTATGTCACTCCATCATAAAGAAATTGAATGTCTGACATTATTTGCTCTCCACAAAAGTACCCCCTTAGGCTTTTTAAGACATTTAAAATTTGATCATTCCATCATTAATTATAATAACCTTCCCATTAAGAATTGTGACTGAATAAAATAACATTTACACTACTCTTTCTGCTCATTTCTACAATTCCTTTTAAAACTGGGTGTTTCTTTTTCATTCCTGATAGCTTCATCGAGTTATCTTGTCATTCCCAACATGTCTGCATAACCAAGTAGCTCAATAATTGCATTTGTCAATTGCATAGTCATATAATGATCTTGCTCAAACTTTCCTGGTTTTAAAACCAACAGCCAATTTATATAGTACCTTTCTTTTAATTTTCAATTTAAAATAATTTGTTATTCCATAATTAATGCATGTTCTTAATGTAACCCTTAATATTAGGGATACCTGTGTACACAGGAGTACACAGACTGTCATCACCAGGAATTACTGAACAGACTGTGCAGAAACAATGAGTCATTTCTCTACATTGGTTTATATATTATCTATTTAAATTTGGCTGCCATGTTATTAAAAAAACAGATTCAATATCTTGGAGCAGATTTATATTTTGTTGAAAAAAATGGCAAACTACAATGATTTTAGTTATTTCTATTCTCATTTATTGTTGCTGCCTGAAGCAATTGCTGCTTGGAGCAACAATGCCAGGGGAATAAGTTCAGAGGTGGACTGGAAACAAACAGGCTCTTTATTCTGCTAGCTTCTCTCTCCAGCTCCAACAACAACTCCAACATGCAATCCACACTCCTCCAACCACCACAAAAGGGCACCAACCCGATCCACAATTCCCCGGGCTAAGTCTCGCAAGATCATGCAAATGGCGCCAACCTGATCCACAATGGCCTGGGCCAAGTCTCATGAGACCATAGAAGGTGGTAATGCTTATGGCTCACAGCTAACCACAATCTTAGCTATCTCCTTAATCATGGCTCCTAAAATTTATTGTTTATCTACTAATGCATATATTTATTTGAAATTTATTTTATGTATCACTGACTAGTTTAAGTTGCTGTTTCCACAATACTAGTATTATGCAGATACTGAAAAATAGACTATCTTTGATCATGTCTCCATTCACTTTGTATCAGATATTTTAAAGAAAAAATTTAGTTCTGCTTTTGCATTACTTCATTTTCCTCATGGACATCTTAATTATGCTTCCTTTTGCTTAATTTCATTTTGTAATGCTTTTAAGATTCATTTTAATTATTTTTCCTTTTTGTTGATAAAATATTTAATGTTATGCATTTTCCCTATAAAACATCATAGACTCTGGCTGTATATTTGAATTAGCTATCTTTTTATTAAAATTTACTTGTAGAATTTCTGCAATTCTGTTTTGCTGCTTTCAAAATGCAGAATTTTGCAGAAATTTAT
Organism: Tamias sibiricus; assembly: GCA_025594165.1. Lineage (NCBI taxonomy): Eukaryota > Metazoa > Chordata > Mammalia > Rodentia > Sciuridae > Tamias > Tamias sibiricus. The sequence goes on from CM046666.1 coordinate 58,044,854, forward strand.
AGCATTTTGTAGAAATATCTGGATGGCAGAGTCTTTTTATTTTTGTATTAATTTATTTTTAAAATTAAATTATATCTATATTTTGGAATTCAAAGCAGATTTCTTAGTGGTTACATTTTTGGACATGACTCATAAATATTTCATGAAAAGCATTCTATTCTCTGTTGTTGTGGTTAAGAGCTGGATGTAAATCAATGAGATCTTTTTTTGCCAATAGGATTCATCTTGGGATGAAAGCAATATGTGAACATTTTTCTAAATATGTATTTAAGAGTAGAATTTTGTTCATAAGTTATGCATATATTTTAATTGACTAGATAAACTAAACTCTACCATTCTGCTGTGTAAAATGTATCCAATACATTCCCACAGAGTATGAATGTTCAAATCTCTATAATGAGAATTGGTTTTAAACTTTATCTTACTCCAGTTAGTGGGGACTAAATACTGAAGATACCCTCACAATTCTAGTAAAAGGAATATACAGGAACCATACATAAAAATATTTTTTTCTAAATGCAAAGAAATAATAAGCACACTGCTGGGTTCTCTGTGGGTTAGAAATTATGAGAAGATTGAAGGAGAGGGGGGCAGGAAGGGAAACTTGATGGTCCCCCAAATCCTAGAACACAGAAATTTCAAGCAAATATTTACATTACAAAGTGAGACAACTCTTCAATGTATAATTCTCAACAAGGTAAACTGTAAACAATGTGTAAACTGGGACACAATTACATAAGCTCCAATTTATGAATAATTTTGAAGCAGACCATTTAATGATGAGTACAAGACTTAAGGTATTTTTAAATAAAACTAATTTCCTAGGAGGAGTTTTTTCTGACAGGGGAAAAATAGATTAAAGAAAAGTACCAATAGAACATGAAGTGAGGAAAATATCCCAATTAAAGAATCTATTGCCACAAAAACCATGGTGTTCTCATTGAACCATAAATAAAAGACATAAGACTATGTTTATGTGCATACAAATAATACTATATAAAAAAATAAAAATGAACTAATTAATATGTTGGCAAATATAAAAAACAGAATAGAGAGATATGATAACAAAGCAGAAAATGCTAAAATAGTAAGAATGAGCAAAATGAAAATAAGAGAATATATCGGAAATAAAATATATTGGAAAAAGATAAGTATTGTTAACAAGTATTAGAAGATAAAATATAAAGAAATATCAGAACTCAGCAATAAAAGAAAAATTCATTTCAGGTATAAATAATAACTAAAGCAAGACTAGATAAACAAAAGAACAGAAGCAGAAAAGAAATAATCAAGAACCTTGATAAAATCAGAAAAAAATAAAATGTTTTTAAAGAAAATGACAGATTTAGAAGATGAGCTAAGAAGGTCCATGGTATGCATAATTGGAGTTGCAGATAATGAAAAATAAAGCCATGGAACTGATGAAAAACTAAAAACTGCCACTCAAGAAAATGCCTCATAACAGAGTAATATGGAGGGTGGATATGCTCAAAGCATCTGGTACAAATTATGAAAATGTCACAGAAACACATTATTTTATACAACTGTGTTAATAATTATAAGAGAACTATGTGACAATATGGTGTGACATTGAGTATGATGAGCTCTATTTGAATATGATTAGCTCAATTTGGGTATGATTAGCAATTTTCAGATTTAATGTAGAAAGAAAGAGGAGGAGGAAAGGGAAAAGAAAAGAGAGGGAACAAAGGGAGAAGGGAGTGTGAAAAGGAGAGAAACAGGTGTTAAAATTAAGATGAGGCTCTATAAACTGGGAGTAAGTCTACATAATAACTATTTCCAGATAGGTATAGAATTCAGCTGGGTCCATATCTTGGCTCAAGTTGATATTTGCTGGTTGATTTACTAAATATATGTCTACCTCAGTTTCTAACCTGGAAATTAGGAAAAAACAAAACTTCTTACTGTTGTTATGAAGATTAAATATAATAACACTAGGAACTTGGAGGTGGGCATGGGAAAAGGATAGATGGAAATGTTCAATGCATAATGTATGCATGTATGGCGACATCATGTTGAATCCAGTAAATTTGTATAACTAATATGTTAATATTATTAAAAAATAAATAAGATAATAAAAGAAGGTGCTTAAAACAGTGTCTGGAAAAAAACATTGTTGTTGTTATTATCATTATTAATATATATTAAACCTGAAAGGAGCAAGTGACATGTGAACTAGATTCATAAGGAAAATTACACTGAAGAGGGAGCTAGGAACTGATCAGTAGATTAAGAAAGGATATAGAAACCAGGACCAGATGGCTTCTCAAGTCTTTCTTAAACTCTTCCAAAAAATAGAAGTGGAAACACCTATAAATTCATATGCTGAAGGCAGCCAAAGACCTCACAAGGGGGGAAAACAAAAAAAACAAACAAACAAACAAAAAAACTATAGGCCAATATCCCTGATGAACACAGATGCAAAAATCCTCAACAAAATATTATCAAACTGAATTTGACAGCATATTGAAAGGATCATACAAGCCTGGTGTGGTGGCTCTCGGCTTGTAATCCTAGTGGCTCAGAAGGCTGAAGCAGGAGGATTGGGAGTTTGAAACCAACCTCAGCAAATTAGCAAGGCCCTAAGAAACGTAGTGAGACCCTGTCTCAAGATTAAAAGTGCTGGGGTTGTGACTCAGTGGTTAAATGCCCCTGGGTTCAATACCCACTATGAGAAAATAAAACATACCCCATGTCAAAGTGGGATTCATCACTGTGATGAAATAGCATTTCAACATGTGCAAATCAACCATTGTAGTGCACCACATTAACAGAAGGAAGAACAAAACTATATGATTATCTCAATAAGAGTAGGGAAAAAAGCACTTAACAAAGTTTAGCATCTTTTCATAATAAAACTTTCTAACAAGATAATATAGAAAAGGCTTTCCACAGCACAGTAAAGCCTACGTATGAAAAAAATCATATTTAACATAATACTGAATGACAAAAAAAAAAGAAAGCTCTTCCTCCAAGGTCCAGAATAAGATAAAGATGCCCACATTTGCCACTTCAAGATACTACTGTGAGTTGTAAATAGAAAATAAGGGGAAAAATTTTGAAAAATATCAAAATTGTAAAGGAAAAATTAAAAATACCTGTTTGCAGTTGACATGATAATACATGTAGAAAACACTGTAGACTCCACATAAAAGCTATTAGTATTATTAAGTGAATTCAGTAAAGTTGCAGGATACAAAATACATCAAAAAAATAAAACACTTAGGAATAAACTTAATTAAGGGAGTGAAAGAATTGTACATTGAAAACTATAAAATATTGATGAAAAACTAAAGACAAAAATAAAAGGAAAAACATTCAGTATTCATGAATTGAAAGAATACTATAAAAATGTCCATACTACCCAAGTGATCAGTGATCTAAATGAAAATCCGAATGCATTTTTACAGAAATAGGAAAAAAAATCAATCTTAAAATTCACAAAAGGCCTCAAATAGTCAAGCAATTTTGATAAAGAACTAAGCTAGAAGTATCACACTTCCTGATTTCAAATATATTAAAGTTTTAAGAATAAAAATAGTATAGTAGTAGCATAAAACCAGACATATAGACCAATAAAATAGCATACAGAGTCCAAAATTTAATCCACATATATATGGTCAACTGGTCTTGACCAAAGTATCAAGAATACAAAACTGGGGAAACTGCACTCTCTTGAATAAATCATGCTGGGAATACTGGATATCAACATTTAAAGAAAATGAAACTGAACCTTAACACTATACACACAAACTCAAAATCAATTAAAACCTTAAATGTTAGGCCTAAATCTACAAAACTCATAGAAGAAATCATAAAGTTAAAGCTTCATGACAGTGGTCTTGGACACGATTTCTTAAATATGACCCCAAGACACAGGCAATAAAAGTAAAAATAGACAAGTGTTATTATAGAAAAAAAAAAAAAAGTACACAGCAACAAAACAGTCAAGAAAATGACATGGCAGTTTATGGACTATGAACAAATAATTGAAAACCATATATCTGACAAGGAATTAATATCCAAAACATAAAGAAACTCAAACAACTGAAGAATAATGAACCAAAGGAGCTAAAAAAATGTTCAAAGGACCTAAATAGATATTTCTTCAAAGAAGACATGCAAATGGATAACGGGTATATAAAAATGGGCTCAATGTCACTATCAAAGAATGTCAATCTAAACCACAATGAGATATTACTTCACATTGGTTAGGACAGCTATTTAAAAAAAGGGTGTTAGCAAGGATGTGGAGAAAAGGGAAGCCTCATAAATGGTAGTTAATAATGTAAAGTGATTTGGCCATTATGGAAAACACTGTGATAGCTCCTCAGAAAATTAAAAATAGAACTACCATAGGACCTGGCTGCTATGTTCTGTTGAAAGCTAATGCCCAACGTGATGGGTTGGGGATGTTAAGCCTTTGGGAGATGATTAGATCAGGAGAGTAAATCCCTCATAAAAGGGATTAATGCCCTTATAAAAGAGGCCTTAGGGGGAGCTATTTTCTTCTACCACATGAGGTCATGGGTGAAAGGCACTATGATACAAAGAGTAGGCCTTCCCCAGACTTCACAAATGTAAGCACCATGATCTTGGACTGCCAATTCTCTACAACCATAAGAAATATATTTCCATTGTTTGTAAGTCTCACTCTTTAACGTATTTTGTTATATCAGCTTGAAAGTTTTAAGACACCCACAAGATAACTTCTGGATATGCATCCCAAAGAACTGAAACCAGCATGTCAAAGATATGGCACTACCATGTTCACTGCACCACAATTTACAATAGCTAAGTCATAAAAGCAACCTAAATGTCCATTGTTGGAGGAATCTGTAATGAAAATGTGGTATATACATACAATGAAATATTATTCAGCCTTTGTAAAGAAGGAAACACCCTTATTTGTAACAATATGGATAGACTTGGAGACATTATGCTAAATTAAGCTGGAGAGCAGACAAAGAGTAGGTGTCCCTACTTGGTTCTTCAGAAAGCTTATATCCTCCCCAAATGCATATGTTAAAACTCTACCACCAAAAATTATGGTATTAGGAAGTGGGTCTTTAGAAAAATGATTAGGTCCTAAGGGTGAACCCCTCATGAATGGAAATAATGCCCTAATAAGAGGCCCATGAGAGCCCATTTGACCTTTACACCAAATGAGGACACAATGACAAGGCACCCAGGAGCCAGAAAAACTGGCCCTCACTAGACATCAAATCTGCTGGTGCCTTGATCCTGGACTTTGCAACAAACACAATTATAAGAAACAAATTTTTGTTTATGAACCACTCAGTCTATGACATTTTGTTATAACAGACTGGATTAAGAAACCACTTATTTGAGAAAACAAATGGAATGGCTGGGGTGAAGGGGATAAGGAAATATTAAAGAGTACAAGATTTCAACTACGCAAAATGAATAGAGATCAACAATACAACACAGTGTCTATAGTTAACGATACTATTTTCTATAGCTAAAAACATGCAAATAGTGTAGAACTTGAGTGTAGTTATCACAAAATATAAATGAAGATGTGAAAGGGAACTTTTGGAGGGGATAAATTTGTTATTGGTTACGGTGATGGTTTCACAAGTATATACTTATTTTCTAACTCATCAAGGTATTTACATTAAATATATATGTCAATCATATTTTTTTGGTGGGTTTTGATTTAAAAAAAAAAAAAAAAAAAAGAATCATAGTAACCTGCCCAACTGCTACCAGAACAAGAGGTAGGCTCCCGCCCAGAAGGAGCCATCCAGCCACCAGTTCACCTGGCCTCCAGGGCCCAGAGTAGCAGCTCCCTGCTGCTGCACACAGGGCCCGACCAAAGGAAAAGTCCCCTCCACTCCTGGGGGAAGTGTGACCTGCCCAGCTGCGACCTGAACAAGAGGTCTGCGGAACTGCTGCTGAGCCCCAGGAGAACACCGCCATATTTGAGGAAAGCAGTGGCTGACCAGGACAAAGAAGAAAGGAAAAGTAGCTGCAGACATCCAAGGATCCGCCAGCGCTCTGACAACAGCACACACCTGGGTGAGACTCTGGCAACCAGCAGGGGAGAGCGTGTCTGAGGCTAACGCAATGGCCCCAAGAAGGTACAACTGTGGATGGGCTTGGGGAAAGGGTGCCTTCTGGAGGGTCCCTTTCCCAGTGCCAATCAGCTACTGACACACAATACCCCTGAGCCACTCTTCTGCTGTGCCATTCTGCCACTGGCCAAAGGTGCAGCCTTGAATCCACTAACTGGATCACTGACTGGACGAGATCCAGGACAATCAGGTTAAACTGGAAGGGAAAAAAGAAGGGCTTTCCAGGGTCCATTTTGTTTGAGACTTGTTCTTGGGTTCAAATTTTTGTTTGTTTGTTTTGTTGTTTGTTTTTCTTGTTTTTGTTTTGTTTTGATTTTGTTTTGCTTGACAGTGTGTTTGCTTCTGCTCCTCTTTTCTTTCTTTCTTTTCTTCCTTCTCACTTTTGTATCTTTTCTTATTCCTTCCTTCATCTTCCCTATTTATACCCTGCCATTGCATACTCAACAGAGGCAAAAGAATTTATATGCAGAAATTGGGATTTCTAGAAGAGGTACAATTGAAATATATAGCAAAGTGGTGTTATATATAGTTTATTCTCTATTTTCTAGACTCAATCTCTGTCCTCTCTCTTACACTAATTTCTACTCCTTTGTCATTTTTTCTTCTTTTCCATCTTTCTTTATCTCTTCTCTCAACCGCTGCATAAGTTAGGTTTATAAATCAGTCTTTCCACCTAATCATTCACTCCATTCTCTTTCCTCTCTCATCTGCTGATAATAAACCACTTCCATAGAACTCTCTTTTCATACTTTCTAGGAAACAAAAATCCAATACACTAACTTCCTTCTTCCTAAACATATCACATCTGTGTCCAATACTTGAAACTATAAAACCCCATCAGAAGCACACAGAGTAAATTGGAAACAATATCTTGGTTAAGTAAATCTGTACATTGTGATCAAACTGGGATTTTCTGAATAGAAAGTGTTTGATTTTAAAGTGTAAAGGAAATATAAGGGGATCTAATAGCACTGTACTACAGGAACAACATAAGGCGTTAAGGTAAAATCAAAATAGTCAAGGTGCCACAGTGCAGGAAGAAGACACACAACCAATATGAAGAAACGAGGGAAGAAAGTGACACAAAGGAATCAATATACCTCCTCAGTAGATTGCATGGCAAACACAGTTCATGAAATGCCAGAGATGGGATTTAGAAATTACATATTCTAAATGTTTGCAAAACTTAAGAATGAACTCAAAAATGAGATGAGGGAGCAAATACAGGAGGAGAAAGATCATTTTGACAAAAACTCCATAAACAAAAAACAGGCAGTAAAAGATTACTTCAATAAGGATATAGAGGCTCTAAAGAGAAACCAAACAGAAATTCCGGAAATGCAAGAAGCAATAAACCAAAATAAAAGCACAATCGAAAGTATCACCAACAGAGTAGATCACTTGGAAAAAAAAGAACCTCAGACAATGAAGACAAAATATATATCCTAGAGAAAAATCTAGATGACACAGCAAAAATGGTAAGAAACCAAGAATAGAACATTCAAGAATTAAGGGACAACATAAAAAGACCAAACTTAAGAGTGATTGGGGTAGAGGAGGGGGCAGAGTTCCAAGCCAAAGGAATGAGTAATTTATTTAATGAAATAATTACAGAAAATTTTCCAAACGTGAGGAATGAATGGGAAAACCAAGTTCAAGAGGCTTACCAAACACCAAACATACAAAATCACAACAGATCCACACCAAGGCACATTATAATGAAAATGCCTAATATACTGAGCAAAGAGAGAATACTAAAAGCCACAAGAGAAAGGAAGCAGATTACATATAGGGGAAAACCAATCAGACTGTGTTCAGATTTTTCAACACAGACCTTAAAATCTAGAAGATCCTGGAATAGCAGATTTCAAGCTCTGAAAGAAAAGGGATGTAAACCAAGAATCTTATATCTAACAAAATTGAGCTTTAGATTCGAAGATGAAATAAAAACCTTCCACAACAAGCAAAAGTTAAAATATTTTGCAACTCTTAAGCCAGCACTTCTGAACATCCTGGGAAAAATATTTGATGAATAAGAAGAGAAAAATAACAATGAAAATCAACAAAGGGAGATATTAAACTAAGGGAAATACCAACCAGAAAAGAAATCAAATCAAGCTAAAGACCATAATACAAATGAAATAGATGGGAATAAAAATCACATCTCAATAATAACCCTGAATGTTAATGGCCTAAATTCGCCATTCAAAAGACACAGATTATCAGAATGGATTAAAAGAAATGACCCAACAATTTGCTGTCTCCAAGAAACACACCTCATAGAAAAAGACATCAATAGACTGAAGGTGAAAGGCTAGGAAAAGTCTTATCACTCACATGTCCTGCGGAAGCAAGAAGGGGTTTCCATTCTCATTTCAAATAATGTGGACTTCAAGCCAAAGCTAATCAAAAGGGACAAATATGGATATTTCTTACTACTTAAGGGAACAGGATATAACAATCAGGATATAACCTCAACAGGATATAACAATCATAAACCTATATGCCCCAAATAATGGAGTACCAACATTCATCAAACAAACTCTTCTCAAGTTCAAGAGTAAAAAAGACCACAACACAGTTATTCTAGGGGACTTCAACACACCTCTCTCACCAATGGATAGATCATCCAAACAAAAGCTAAACAAAGAAACTTTTGGCCTCTTTAAAACAATTAATAGCTTAGACCTAACGAACATATATAGAATATTTCATCCCTCAGTAAACGAATACACTTTTTTTCTCAGCAGCACATGGTTCCTTCTCCAAAATAGACCATATGTTATGTCACAAGTCAACTCTCAGCAAATATAAAAAAATAGAGATACTAGCCTGCATTCTATCAGACCATAAAGGGATGAAATTGGAAATCAATGACAAAACAAGGAATAAGAAAAACTACTCCAACAACTGGAAGCTAAAGAACATGCTACTGAATGAACAAGGGGTTGAAGAAGACTTCAAAGAGGAGATTAAGAAATTCCTAGAGGTAAATGAGAACACAGATACATTGTATAGAAATCTCTGGGACACTATGAAGGCAGTAGTAAGAGGAAAATTCATTGAACTGAGTTCATTCCTGAAAAGGAAAAAAAAACAACAAATAAATGACTTAACATCGCACCTCAAAGAAAAAGAAAAAGAAGAACACATCAACACCAAGAGCAGTAGAAGACAGGAAATAATTAAAATCAGAACAGAAATTAATGAAATTGAGACTAAGGAAACAATTCAAAGAACTGACAAAACGAAAGTTGGTTAGTTGAAAAAATAAACAAAATTGAGAGACCCTTAGTGATGCTAATGAAAAGAAGAAGAGAAAAAACTCAAATTACTAACATTCATGATGTAAAAGGGAATATCACAACAAACGCCTCAGATATACAGAAGATAATTAGAAATTACTTTGAAAACTTGTAGTCTAATAAAATAGAAAATACTGAAAGCATTGACAGATTTCTAGAATCCTATGATTTGCCTAAACTGGATCTGGAAGCTATACACAATTTAAACAGATCGTTTACAAGCAAAGAAATAGAAGATGTCATCAAAAAGCTACCAACAAGGAAAAGTCCAGGACCTGATGGGTTTACAGGCGAGTTCTACAAGACTTTCAAAGAAGAACTAATACCAATGCTCTTCAAACTATTTCAAGAAATAGAAAAAGAGCGAGCTCTTCCAGACTCTTTCTATGAGGCCAATATTACATTAATTCCAAAGCCAGGCAAAGACGCTTCCAAAAAAGCAAACTTCAGGCCCATATCTTTAATGAACATAGATACAAAAATCCTCAACAAAATTCTGGCAAATCGGATACAAAAACATATCAAAAAGATAGTGCACCATGATCAAGTGGGGTTTATAAAGGGATGCAAGGCTGGTTCAACATTTGTAAATCAATAAACATAATACATCACATCAATAGACTTAAAGATAAAAATCATATGATTATCTCAATAGATGCAGAAAAAGCATTTGACAAAATACAACAGCACATTATGTTCAAAATACTGGAAAAACTAGGAATTCAGGAACATATCTCAACATTATAAAAGCTATTTATGCAAGGCTCAAAGTTAACATTATCTTAAAGGGATAAAAATTGAAAGCATTCCCTCTAAAAACTGGAACAAGAAAGGGATGCCCCCTTTCACCACTGCTATTTAACATAGTACTGGTAACTCTGGCCAGAGCAATTAGACAGACGAAAGAAATTAAAGGGATCCAGATAGGAAAAGAAGAGCTCAAATTAGCACTATTTGCTGATGACATGATAATATACCTAGAAGACCCAAAAAACTCTACAAGAAAAGTTGTACAACTAGTAAATGAATTCGGCAAAGTTGCAGGATACAAAATCAATACCCATAAGTCAAAGGCATTTTTGTACATCAGTGACAAAGCCTCTGAAAGGGAAATGATAAAAACTACCCCATTTACCATAGCATCAAAAATAAAATAGAATACCTGGGAATTAACTTAATGAAAGAGGTGAAAGACCTCTATAAGGAAAATTATAGAACACTAAAGAAAGAAATCATAGAAGAACTCAGAAGATGGAAAGACCTACCTTGCTCTTGGATAGGTAGAATCAGTATTGTCAAAATGTCCATACTACCAAAAGCATTATACAGATTTAGTGCAATTCTAATCAAAATCCCAATGTCATTCTTCAAAGAAATAGAAAAAGCAGTCATGAAATTCATCTGGAAAAATAAGAGACCCAGAATAGCCAAAGCAATCCTGAACAAGAAAAGTGAAGCAGGGGGCATCAAGACACCAGACTTTAAATTATACTATAGAGCTATAGTAACAAAAACAGCATGGTATTGGCACCAAAACAGACTGGTTGACCAATGGTACAGAATTGAGGACACAGAGACTAATACGTATAATTTCAGCTATCTTATATTACACAAAGGCGCCAAAAATGTACAGTGGAGAAATGATAGCCTCTTCAACAAATGGTGCTAGGAAAACTGGAAAATCATATGCAACAAAATGAAATTAAACCCTTATCTCTCACCATGCACAAAACACAATTCAAAGTGGATCAAGGACCTAGGAATTAGACCAGAGACAATACGCCTAATAGAAGAAAAAGTAAGCTCCAATTTCCAACATGTCGGATTAGGCCCCAAGTTCCTTAATAAGAATCCTGTAGTGCAAGAATTTCTACCAAGAATTAATGAATGGGATAGATTTAAACTAAAAAGCTTCTTCTCAGCAAAAGAAACAATGAGTGAGGTGAATAGAGAGCCAACTAATTGGGAACAAATATTTAATATGTGCACATCAGATAGAGCACTAATTTCTAGAATATATAAAGAAGTCAAAAAACTTAACTCCAAAAAAAACAAATAACCCAATTAATAAATGGTCTAAGAAATCAAGACACTTCTCAGAAGAAGATACACAATTAATCAACAAATACATGGAAAAATGCTCAACATCACTGGCAATTAGAGAAATGCAAATCAAAACTACTCTAAGATTTCATTTCACTCCAGTCAGAATGGCAGCTATCAAGAACACAAGCAACAATAAATGTTGGAGAGGATGTGGGGGAAAAGGCACATTCATACATTGCTTGTGGTGCAACCGCTATTGAAAGCAGTATGGAGATTTCTTGGAAAACTGGGAATGGAACCACCCTATGACCCAGCTATCCCACTCCTGGGTCTATTCCCATAGGACTTAAAAACAGCATATTACAGTGACACAGCCACTTCAATGTTTATAGCAGAACAATTCACAATAGCTAGGTTGTGGAACCAACCTAGATGTCCCTCAGTAGATGAGTGGATAAAGAAAATGTGGTATATATACAAAATGGAATTTTACTCAGCAATAAAAGAGAATAAAATAATGGCATTTGCAGGTAAATGGATGAATTTGGAGA